>CM040119.1:11594545-12044058 GCA_022559845.1 Amorphophallus konjac | reverse complement strand
CAAAGGTAAAAGTGATCAATCCACTCGGGACCCTCGGTCCCTGGCAATCACAAAACTTCTAACGCGCACTTCATTTTGATCATCTTTATTTTAATAACACCCGCGGAGAGTTGCTTCCCGCAGCGATTATCTTCTTCTGTCTCTGGCCTCACTTGCGCGGAGGACTATTCCCCGCGGCGTTTCTGTGATTTACTTTCTGTATAGCTAACTCCTAATTGGTGCGGTGGGTCACCTCCCGCGACCGTTTCCATTTCAGTATTTTATTTTCTGCACCCTACTCTCTAACCCTAACTATTTAATTTCAGCATTCCCCTATCATCGCTCTAAAACCCTGCGGAGAATAACATCTCGCGGCGGTTTATTCGATCCCCTTTTTATTTCTTGTTATATATACTTATATTATAGTAAAAATCCCGCAGAGGCCAAAGTCTCGTGGTGGTTTATATATATATATACTTATATTTATTATCTATGTTATAATAAAAACCCCGTAGAGGCCAAAGTCTCGTGGTGGTTTTATATATATATATATATATATATATATATATATATATATATACTTATATTTATTATCTATGTTATAATAAAAACCCCGCAGAGGCCAAAGTCTCGTGGTGGTTTATATATATATATATACTTATATTTATTATTTATGTTATAGTAAAAACCCCGCAGAGGCCAAAGTCTCGTGGTGGTTTATATATATATATATATATATATATATATATATATATATATATATATATATATATATATATACTTATATTTATTATCTATATCATAGTGAAAACCCCGCAGAGGCCAAAGTCTCGTGGTGGTTTATATATATATATATATTTATATTTATTATCTATGTTTTAGTAAAAAACCCCGCATAGGCCAATGTCTCGTGGTGATTTATATATAACTTATATGTATTATTTATGTTGCATTAAAAAATCCCGTAAGGCCAATGTCTCGCGGTGGTTTCCATATGTACATATATTAATTACTGCTCATATTGCTATATTCCTGTTAAAACCCGTAAAGACCAATGTCCTGCGGTGGTGTGCTTTTATTCATATTGTTCTTGTAACTGTCTGAGGAGTGATATATCGTTACAAATTCTGAGTCTACGTGTCTTTCCGTTGGTCAACTTTCTGTTACATAGAGTCCCAAGACTCGAATTCGGTATCTGAAAAGCTGCTCTCGGAACGGTGAGTCACGCCTACCGGGAAGGGGTTCAGTTTGCGCGAAGGGTCTTCGAACCCCTATTCTCCACCAACGTACCGGAGTTCGGCCCAGTCTAAATTCTCTCTGTCTCAACTAGAGTGTCATTTGTAGGTCGTACTTGTCCACCGTTCTTCCATATCCCCTACAGCGCGCGTTTCCATTATTTTTGTCCTCATCTCTTTCACCCTTTATTAAAGAGAGAGGGAATACACATCTCTCTCTCTTTCCACCACGTGACGCGTTCACACCTCCAGCTTAGATTGTTGAAAAAAAAAAATTCTCACAAATTTTTATTTTAAATTATGAAAAAAAATAAATAATCATTCGTTCTAATCCTACTAAATCAGTTTACAAGTTTAACATAATTCAGGTCTCCATAACTTAAATGAGGATCAATTAAATATCTAAGATAGAATTAAATAAATTGAATATCGTCTAAGTAAACAAAGGTTGAGTGATAGATGATACATTATCTAATCAAATAAAATATAAACGATATTCCATCTAATGAGCAGAAACGACAAGAACTGAGTTACACGATCTTTCGTCTAAGTCTCCAAGATAGACGAAGGATTAAGGATAGATGAAAGACAAGACGATATATCATCCAAGTGAAAATAGATAGACAGAAGGTTAGACGATACATCGTTGTTGCACCCCATTTATTTTCTCTAAATAATCAAGAACAAGGAAGTGGGACCATCCTCAAACACTTTGCATGCGGCATAACGCCAGCTACACCTTGGAGGCCAGGGCCACACCCAGGACTCAGAACAACTTGCTATATCATGCGACACTTTACAAGGAAGCGGGACCACTCTCGAACACCTTACATGCAGCATCGCACCATAGACACTTCAACAACTGGGCCCAATCTAAGATTTGGAATAACTTGTCCTATCATACGACACTTTATAAGGAAACTGGACGACTCCCGAACACCTTACATGCTCATCACAGCTGTAAACATTTCAACAACTGGGCCCAATCCTGACTCAAGATAAACCCACTGGGTCATACGACACCTGACAAAGAAGTAGGGAAATGCATTCTTAACATCAATATGAACCAATTCTAAATCTAGATGTGTGACGATAACTAGTATTAGACAGTTCACCATCGGAGAGAACGTCGCATCGTAGTCAATACCTTCCCTTTAAGTCTAACCCTCATGCTTTAAACTGTCAACCAATCTGTCCACTTTGTGCTTTATTTTGAAAACCCATTTATTTTAAATTACTTTACACTTAGGTTGGAGATCTACTAATTCCAAGACCTCATTATGTGTCATAGAATCTAACTCATCTTTCATGACAATTTTCCATTCTTTCCTAGATAACTATGCAATAGTCTCTTTGACTGATCTAGGATCGTTATCGTCCATGGGCTTACACATGAGTGTTTCATCTTCAATCTTAAAGTGATGATGAAGAACATGCCCATGCTTACTACGGCATATTGTGATGTCTTGATTTTCTAGTGAATCCATTTTCACTTACCGCACTCCTAAGAGGTAGATAATCCTCCTTACAATTTCCATTAGACACCTAGTCAGAAACAAATTCTCTCCCTTTGTCAGAAGATGGTAGGATACTACTCTACTCTTCCATCGCATGGATATCAAGACTTCTCTTATTGCCGCCAACACTAAGAAATTCTTTCTCAACGAATACAACATCTCAGACTTTCTTTATTATCATTCCTCCATCGAGGTGTTGTTTACATATTAAATAACCTATCAAGCTCTCATGGTACCTTAAAGATAAGGTTTTGAGCTTTTGGGTTAGTTTTCTATACTTGTTAGAGGTGTCATGAACATATCTCACTGACCCCCATAGCTGTAACTTATCTAAATTAGGCTTGTAGTCAAGCCACACATATGGTGTAGAAGAAATGGACTGTGAAGACGCACGATTAAGGATGTAGGCTGTAGTCAAAGAGCATTCTCCTAGGAGGCTATTAGGAGGTTGGCTTGTGCCATCATCGACCTAATCATATCTACCAATATTTTTTTCCCTTTCAGCAACACCATTTTGTTGTAGCGTATATAGAATAGCTAGCTACCAACGAATTTCCTTTTTCTTCACATCAACTTTGAAATTGATCCAACAAATATTTGCATTCCTAATATGTCTAAAGAGCCTTAACACTCCTTTCTTTTTTATTCTATATCTCTGCTAACGCCTGGTGGGGACACCAGAGCTACCCGCCGGTACCAGACGCGCAGCATGCCGACATCCTTGTGGTTGGCGACAACATGGAGCTTCCGTCAGAGTCTTGACATTTTTCTGTATTTATTTTGTGAGTATTGTATTTGTATTTGTACTTTTGCATTTGGTGTGTTCAATTAGGCTAAGTGGGTTTGTTTGTAAAATAACCACTTGGGCCCAGAGGGACCCCACCCTCTCTCCCATTGGGCCACGTGGCTGCTAGAGACCATGAGGGCTGGCCCATAGTCCACATAGAACTTGGACCATTGGACCAAGGGGACAAAGGGGGAAAGAAGTAAAGATTCCCTCCCCTTAAATCAAAGGGGTGTCCCCTCCTTGTCCCCCATGCTTGACCCCCATGTGGGATTAAACAAATCCCATAAGTCTCCTTTCCCTATTATACCCTCCCACCTACCCTTGACCAGGGGTATTCTAGGTCTTTTGGCTAGGTCTAGGGTTTGAATACTTATAGTCTCTCATTGTATTTTGGTGGAACTAATGAAAAAATATTGGAGAAAATTACTTGGTGTGCACCCCCTCTCTCCCCTTGGTGTTCTTGGTGTTCTTCCTCCTCCCACCTCCAATCTCTTCCAGATCTGATCACCAGATATTCTACCTCCCTCAAATATCTTCCTCTTCCCTTCTTCCTCTATCTATTGTGAACGTTCACCACCGCCGCCGTTCGAGCCGCCGGTGAACCACCACAAGCCGGTCTTCATCCTGCTATCCCAAACTCGAAGTCTTCCCCATGTCCCGAGCGTGGAGGTACACTCGACACCCCTTTTGTCGTATTTTACTTAGCTAGTATGCATTCTAGATGCCGCTGCATGTGAGTAGGATATTTTATTAGCTTGCTATATATTAATCACCGCTGTGAGTTGTGAGTGTGAGACCCATCCCGTGACTCGTTCCGAGCACAAGAGTGAGGCGACCACCCGAGTCTCAAAGTCGGTTTCCCAACCGTGCACGATCATAACATTTCCCTCGCCGGGACGACCGTGAGTGAGTGCTTCTTGTTTGGGCATGTTCGCCTCTTCAGGAGCCACGTTAGGTGTAACGACCCGAGAATCCGGTTACCGGGAAGGCCGATAACCCGAGACTCGTACCGCCACCCATGAGCCCGAAGACTCGGAAGGGTTAAAGGATGGTGTGGAGACTACACAAGTATCACAAATAATTACAGAAATAAACAGTTATATTATTAAGCATGAAATAAATTAACAATTTACATGATACATGCTCCACAAGATAATAATAAAATAACAACAGCAGTAGTCCACAACTAGTACAGAGACAAGAAAGAAAAGTATAGCTACGCGGGACATACCCCGGCTCTGACATCTGGCACTAACGCTGGGCACCTGAACCACGCTGAGCCTCAGATGCGCTCCCCTGAGACCGCGACTCACCTAAAACACGGTGAAAATAAGCAGGGAATGAGTCTCGGGACAAGACTCAGTAGGGATCACTCGAACCCTACCTCGCGAACGGAGAAATCGCTGCGCTAGCAGTAAGCGAGTACCTCGGAGAGGGAACCCTGCTGTCTACAAAACTCCGATCTTCCGACACGAAAACCAACACGCGTGCCACGGAGGAATGACCGTAACACCACGGCTAACACGACAAAACCCTAAGGTCGACGTCTCAACGACTGACGGTCTGTCACTACCGACTCGACAGGAGTACCTCCCACTAGAAGCAAGACCGGATGTGTCCACTGACGACTTAGTCCGCGTCTCAGGTGTCTCCCTCCGACCCAGCGAGAACTGAGACACCGTACAAGTAACCACAAACAAGTGACTAGCTGGGGTCGCGCCCATCGGCGTGGGTCCAACCGCCCCCAACCACGTGTGCACACACAGACCGTGCGTCCCTGGTCTGGCCCTCTGATAAGTTTTCCCCTCAGCCGGACTCTGGCTGGAAGACGTGGGGCCTGACGGAAACCGGTCCACAAACCATCTCTAAGGGTAGCCTCTCCACCACTCCCTGGTGGGACCACTCGCATGTAAGTAGGCTACAACTAGTGGAGGGTCATTACGGAGTAGACTCTCAAGTCAACGAAAAATAACGTCCGCATCTGATGACGTACGGGGACCGCCCCACGTACCAGCACCGTCGCACGGTGACCACGGTCGGAACAGAAACGGGGTCGCAAACCACGCGGGGCTACCCAGAGCCTGACGGTCTACCCTAGACGCGTCACAGGCTCTGACAGTCTAGGCAGGACCGTCACAATCACCTGACGGCCCAACGTAGGGGCGTCACACGCTCGGTGCAAAACAGGGCGTAACGCACCTACCATGGTGCGTTACAGTCTGTGACGCGGCTACCCTGGTGCGTCACAAGACAACAGAGAACAGTTGTGACGCGTGACACTCGGTGCGTCACAGCGTGTAACGGACCAACCCTGGTGCGTTACAACGTGGGAATGCGTCTGCTCTAACGCACCCACATAGGGGCGTCACATGGCTGTGACGCGCCAAGCCAGGTGCGTCACATGCCTTGACCCCCAATGGTCGGCAGCCAACGGTCGAACGCCCCTGACGGTCCAACCTAGGTGTGTCACAGCACCGTGGCGGTCTATCGTGGGACCGTCACAGCCCACAGACCCCACTTGGCTGCACTCAGGGCTGTAACGCACCCATCTGGGCGCATTACATAGTGTGACGGTCACTGGAAGGACCGTCACACCCGCCCGAGGGTGAAACGGCGGGAAACGCCTAAAAAACTGGCCACGCCCTCATGCCTCCACCGGAGAGGGGGAAGTCAAAGGGGAAGACCCCTGGGGACCCCTAGCATGATTCTAGGCCATCAAAACGTGAAATCATGCATCAAATCCATAGATCGGGCGAGCTCTCCCCAAATCATGGAAAACCCCAAACCCGCAAGGAAATCCCATCTCTCGGCCTCCCCTCGACCTACAAATCGCGGGAAAGGAAGGCTAGAGGCTAGGGAACGTCACCCTACCTCAATTGCGTCCCGAGACGCGCCGGATCGACCACGAATCGTGAAGAATGCTCGAAAACCCTCGTCTTCCTTGAGCTCCCTACGGTCACGTACGCCTCCACGATCACCTCGCCGTCGCCGTCGTCACCACGCCGTCGCCCACAGCCGTCTGCAGCCAGAGGGGCTCGCCGCAGTCTCGCCGGACGAAGAAGAGAGGGAGAGAGGGCGTCGCACGGTGGGGGAGAAAGGAGGAAGAAGATAAGAAGAAGAGGGTGGGGAAGAGAGAGAAAAAGGGGGGTATTTATAGGAAAATCTAAAAATTCTGAAAAATACCAAAAAATAGAAATTATATTTCCGCGATCTTTGAAACACACTGATCGCAACGGTACCACTCTCACCTAGGTGAACGACCCGTTCACTCGCAACGAGGTTCCGAAGAAATTACCGAAACACACACCGGTAATCGAAAAAACACGCGTGAAAAGCCGCGGAAACGCTTCCGGGCCTCCGAAACAACTCCGAATCGCGCCGATCTGAACACGAAAGATGTCTGAAATGAAATTTTAGACACGACGGAGCCAGACACTCCGAGAAACCAGATCCGGGACCCACGAGGGATGATCCGAAAGGTCTGGGATGTTACAGCCCTCCCCCCTTAAGGAATTTCATTCTCGAAATTAAGAACAACCCAAGGGGAAAGAAGAGGAAGACTCACTCAAACATGTAAGGGAACTGCTGACGCATCTCGTCCTCACGCTCCCAAGAAGCCTCACCACCAGAGTGCCGCTGTCACACCACCTTGACCATGGGAATGACCTTATTCCGCAGGCGCTGCTTTCGCCTATCCTCAACGCGGACGAGAAACTCTGGAAGAGAAAGATCTGGAGTCACCTCGGGCCAAACAGAATCCTCGAGCACATGAGAGTCATCGAGCATATACTTCCGTAACATCGAGACGTGGAACACGTCATGCACCGACGCCAACTCAGGGGGTAACCGCAACTGATAAGCTACCTCACCAATGCGCTCCACGATCACAAAAGGACCAATGTAGTGGGGACTTAGCTTCCCACGCCGTCCAAAACGTATCACCCCCTTCTTCGGAGAAACTCTCAAGAACACACGATCGCCCACGGCGAACGCGAGAGGCTACCTCCTCCGGTCAGCAAAGCTCTTCTGCCGACTCTGGGCCGCCAACATGTTCTGACGAACCAACTGCACGACATTCACACACTGCTGCACAAACTCTGGTCCCGTCAAAACACGCTCACCAACCTCCAACCATCCAGTGGAGTCCGACACGGATGCCCATACAACGCCTCATAAGGAGCCATGCCGATACTTGAATGATAGCTGTTGTTGTAGGCAAACTCCACCAATGTCAGGTGGTGAATCCAACTCCCCTACCACTCCAGGCAGCAGGATCTCAGCATGTCCTCTAAAGTCTGAATGGTCCTCTCTGACTGACCATCTGACTGAGGATGATACGTCGAGCTAAAATCTAAATCCGTGCCAAGAGCTCGCTGGAAACTCCCCCTGAATCCAGAAGTGAAGCGCGGATCCCGATCCGACACGATGGATATGGGAATCCCATGCAACGCAACGATCCGCTCCACATAACGATCCGCTCCACATAAAGACGAGCCAACTTGCACACGCTCCAGCTGACTTTGATCGGGAACAACCGAGTCACATTCGTCAGCCTATCCACCAGCAACCAAATACTGTCCTAATCGCTCGGAGTCCTCGGCAATCCCACCACGAAATCTGTGGTCACATGGTCCCACTTCCACGCGGGAACATCAAGGGCGGAGAGTACTCATGGTCGCTGATGCGCGCCTTACTGCTACTGGTAGCGCACTGGCCAAATAATTCGGACCATTTTTCATGCCAGGCCCACAGAACTGCCTGCAAGTTCTTGGATACACTTGTTCGGAGCCGGTGTACGGTGTACCTGTAATGAGTTTCGCCAAACCCGCATGACGAAACTTGCACCTCAGCTGGGACAGTACAGTCTACACTGGCATCTCACGGCTCCCCTTCCTGCCAGTCCCCCATAGCTCAAGCCAAAATCCGGGCATCAGGGTGCCGATGTTAGTGTTGGTGTGCTACAGGCCAATTTCGGGTCGGGTAGGCCCAATAGTTGTACGATCTTGTTCATTAATAAAGTGGTGTTTGAGCGTAAATATGCGATTGTGTTACTTTACGTTGTCCCTAGGATATGTGGTTGTAAAGTCAGCTCGAGATGGGATCTCGAACATGAGACTTACTTTACATGAACACATACCTTAAACTGTTCCTGGTTGGAGGGTAATCACTCGGGGACTTTGATTACCTATTAAACCAGTACACATGATGTGTCAGTGACCAGTCTCATGGTCATTGGTGCGGGGCACCAACACATATGTGTAGGTGTATGTCCTTGGAGGATGTACACTGAACTGATCCGCTATTGGATCTTCAGATGGTTGATTATACCTAATGTCAACTGAAGATCCAACGGTCTCAGTAGCATCGTTGGTCCTTTGACCTGAGACATTGATCGGATCTTACACGAGGACTGGAATGGTTTAATTACTTAGCTAAGTGACTTTAACCATAAGTCATGAGTTGCCGAGTCATTAACCACTCCAGGATACGTGTGAAGATCATCAATGGTCAAGAGGGGATCGCTCACTGTCGGGTATATATCAGACAGTTAATGGGTCATGACATTGACGCTCCGTTAAATCCCTGGCCAGGGTCGTGTGAGTTCGTTTAGAACGGACGTCATACACTTTAAGGAGGTCATAGTCAAATGGCACGATCATGGGGTTTGACAGAAACCGTACCCTCGATCGTACCAGACTCATAGAAGGAGCGAGGGATTATATCGATGAGGTAACTGTGGACTTACAGGTACCAGACAGGCTGGTTTAAACCCGGCGTCCTCTAGGATCACGCGGATTTGCTTGACCCAACGTGATCAAAGGTTCGGAATAAATTAAACTATTATTCGGCTCTTGTAGAAGCGAAGAATACGTTTAATTTACTTCTAATTGGAATTAGAAGTTAATGGCCTTAAACTAGAGTGACTATGGGCCTAGAGGATCACACACAATGGATTCTTGGGTGACGGATTATTATTATACAAGTGTATGTATTAATTCCTTTAATTCCTTTTGGAAAGGAGTGTAAATGGAGCTTAATACATATGTATAATAGTGGATAGGACATATATACAGTTTCGGTCTTTTGAAGTCTTTTAGAAAAGTCTAAACTCTATATATAGCACCTACGTGAGCTCATTCGAGCCTTCACTTCTTCCAACCTCTTAAGCTTAAGCAAGCACATAAGCTCAAGAGGAGGATTAGCCCCCCCCCCTTTCTCCCCTTTGCTCTCTCTCTCTCTCTCCAGAAGGTGATGGAGTCGGGGAAAGTTACGCCGGGGAGGTACCGTCGCTGCGCAAGGGTCCGTGTGGATTTGCTCTAGAGGCCGTACAGCTGTGCGGCTCGATATTCTGCATCGGGCATCGCGGACAGCGTCGTTCCGCGCAAGGTGAAACATGCAACCCGTAATTAGGGTCTTAGAAACACCGATTAGAGCATAGATTAAGCTTTCCACAACACCGGGATCGGGCAAATGAATTTTTGTTATCCGCTGCGTCGCCTGTAGGTGCTGTGCGAACCCTTACAGTAGTATCAGAGCCAGGTTTGCGCTCTGATCGGTGTTTTTATCGTCGTTTAGAACCATATTTTAGGGGCAATCAAAATCTAAATCTTCAATTATTATTTGGAGATAGGAGTGCTAGGTATTTCTGTTTTTCCTGGATGCTGGGCATCAGGAGGGCAATTTTTTTTTTTTTAAAAAAAAATTTTACATGCCCGGTTTGGGCGCACTGCGCCCTGGGCGCGGTGCGCCCAGGGCGCAGTTCGTCGGCGGGCGCACCCGCGTGGGCGGGCGTCGCCCACGCGGGTCGTCCGCGTGGCGAACTGCGCGCGTGGGGCAGGCCCCGCCACTATTTTTTTTAAATTTTTAAAAAAATTACTTTTTTTACTCTTTTTAATTTATTGTGCTTAGAATATATAAATATATATATGGGATATATATATGGAAATGCACAGTAAATTGAATAGAATTTTATCGGGTAAGTTAAATAGTGTTATCTCAAAAGTAAATGTCAAATGGTAAATTTTATTTAACCGTGTTGAATTTACCGAGGTGAGATAATTACTATTTACCTTGAGATAAAATGGTAATAATTGAAGTTACTTCAGTAAAATTTAAGTTTTTGAATTTTTAATTATTCGATAATTAGAAAATTCAAATTTTAAAATTTATTGAAGATAAATGTAGAAAATTTAAATATTTGAATTTTAATTATTAGATAATTATTAAATTCAAATTTTGAATTTTAGAAAATTACTAATTGAGGATAATTACATTATTTTAAATTTACTTTCAAACAAAATTATTGGATAATTAGTTTGAATTTAAATTTAAATTATTGACATGTTTAAATTTTGAATTTAAATTTGATTATTGGATAATTAAATTTAAATTTAAATTTAATTAATTATCTCAATTAGATGCCCCTGTAGAAAATGATGGTTCTTTACGTGCTTTACTTTATTTACCTTGTATTGGCCTGCTTGTGTGTTTAATTTTAGTTAATCATGCTTTGATTTTTAAAATTAAACAAAGCTAGCCTATTTTTGTTTGCACATCCCATTTTTAAATTCAAAAGTAAGGATTATTTTCAGAAAATAACCCTTGATTGATTTTATCTGAATGGGTTGGCAAGTGATCATGGACTTAGATTAATGTAATTAATTGGGGTCTGCGAACCTCCTTTCTCTCTCTGTTAAAATTCAATGTACTTCTATCTTCCTCCATTGTTGTACTCGCCCTAAGGGCTGCTGGAATTTGAGTCACATGTAATTTAATTTTTCGACCTGCGTGCCGTGTAAAAGTTGTAATTGATGTGGCGTCGGAGTTTGAAAGCGCGGAGCACACCCGACGAGGACGATCCAGCTGCTTCGGAAGCGGGCCGGATGTCTTAGTTACATTAGGGTTAAAGTCCATGATCACTTGCGTTTAATTTTGCATTGGATGCATTTATTTTGTGCAAACTACTAGGTACGGTAAATATATTGGATATATTTATATTACCACCTAGGGTGAGATCAAGATAAAATTAAATTCCCTCGCGATTAAATTTTAGATCTGGTAAGCGTGGCTCTAGGAGTCGTCGTGGCCCTCCATCATTATGGAGTGAATGAACGTCTTCATTTCATGGATTTGTTGTGCTTTCCACAAGGTCCATGAGTTTGGGGGCGGGATTAAACTCCAAGGCTCGGCCTCAATGGGGTGAGGAATTGAACTCGGCTTTGTTGTGCTTTCCACAAGGGTCGGGTCATGAACTCATTGCTATGTAGTAATGATGGTTAGATCTAACCGAGAATATCTTTGTTGTGCTTTCCACAAGGGGATGATTTCTCGGGGGCCGAATATCGGATATTGCATTAGATGCAAGTGCTTGTTGACTGCCCTTGAGATGGTGTATGGCTTGTTGTGCTTTCCACAAGGTCGTACATCAGTCTCGTTGGGATTCCGACCCACTAGGTTGATCTCGCTGATCTCCCGTTCTATATACTGAGGGTTATATAGTTCGATCGAAAAATAGTGGGACTAACTAAGATAGAAAACCACATCTAAGTTAGAATTTGAACACATGCTAAGTTGTCTTTTATTTCTTATCCAGATTACAATGTCGTCGTCCAACCCCCTCCGCGGCATCTTGGATGCAAATAGATTAAATGGACCGAACTACTCGGATTGGCTGCGTAATCTACGCATAGTCCTTACCGCCGAAAAGATTGCATACGTGTTGGACACGGTTCATTCTGAGCCGGCTCCTGATGCCGACGAGGGCGAGTTACTGGCTTATGCCAAGTGGTCTGAGGACTCCTCCCTTGCCCAATGTTACATGTTGGCCTCTATGGCTCCCGAGCTACAGAGGCAATTTGAAAAGACTGATTGTAAAAGTATACTTCTCAATCTACGCCAGCTCTTCGGGGAGCAGGGTAGGATTGAGAGGTATGACATCTCCAAAAGGCTTTTCAGGACACGGATGTCTGAGGGTTCTTCAGTACAGGCTCATGTACTGAAAATGATGGAGTGGATAGAGAGACTCAATGCACTGGGGTTCAAGTTGGATCTTGAACTGTGCATTGATCTTATACTCCAGTCATTGCCCGATTCCTTTTCTTCCTTCATCATAAACTTTAACATGAATAGAATTGATGCAACTCTCCCGGAGCTGCTCAACATGTTAAAGAGTGCTGAAGGAACTATGCAGAAAGATAAACCATCTTCTTCTGTAATGATTATTGGCCGGGCCAATAAGAAAAGGAAGGCCACCCAGATATCCACCACAAGTAACAAAGGGAAGGGAAAGAAAAAGGCCACGGGTAAGCAACTCGCCAAAGTTGACAAAGGGAAGGGCAAGAAGAATGAAAAGGAAGACAAATGTTTTCGATGCGGGGAAACTGGGCATTGGAAAAGGAATTGCAAGGTAATTCTAAATGAAGGTATTTTTGTCATAGACCTTAATTTGTCATATATGGAATCCACATCATGGGTATTGGATACTGGATGTGCATCTCATATCTACAATTCTGTGCATGTGCTAGCAAATAGAAGGCGATTGGGCAAAAAGGAGATTGAACTGAGGATGGGTAATGGAGCTTTAGTTGCTGCCAAAGCTGTCGGGACTGCACGCCTCAGTTTACCTTCAGGAGTCATTCTGGAGCTGAATGACTGTTATTATGTTCCTAATATTATTAAGAACATTATTTCAATATCTGGTTTGTATAACATTGGATATACATTGGCTTTTAATAGCACTGGGTGCTCTATAATGAATAATGGTTTGATTATAGCCAATGGTTCATTAGTCAATGGTCTTTATGTATTAGATACACGTTCTAATGTTATGCAAATTTTCAATGCTGATGAAGTGAATTCTGCATATCTATGGCATTGCAGACTTGGTCATGTAGGTGAGAAAAGAGTCTCTCACTTACACTCAAATGGGTATTTGAATTCGTTCGAATACAAGCCATTTGATACCTGTGAGTCGTGTCTCATGGGGAAAATGACCAAGGCTCCCTTTGGTGGACATGGTGAGAGGGCTGTTGACCTTCTCGAGCTCATACACTCGGATGTGTGTGGACCCATGTCCATAGAAGCAAAAGGAGGTTATCTCTATTTCATTTCTTTTATTGATGACTTCTCTAGATATGGCTATGTGTATTTAATGAGACATAAGTCACAAGCCTTTGAGAAGTTTAAGGAATACAAGAATGAAGTAGAGAAACAGACAGGCAAAAGTATTAAGGCTCTTCGATCGGATCGAGGAGGTGAATACTTAAGCCATGAATTCACTTCTTATCTTAAAGACCATGGAATAGTTTCTCAGTGGACTCCACCGTATACACCACAGCACAATGGTGTATCCGAGAGGAGAAACATGACCTTGTTAGACATGGTCCGATCCATGATGTCTATGTCAGGACTACCCTTGTCTCTCTGGGGCTATGCGTTAGAGACTGCGGCTTATTTATTGAATAGGATCTCAAGTAAATCAGTTCCTTCTATACCATATGAGATATGGAAGGGCAGGAAACTAAATTTTAATCACATTAAAATTTGGGGGTGTCCTGCTCATGTAAAGAAGAACGAGAGTGATAAGCTTGAGTCGAGAACCGATAAGTGTAGGTTTGTGGGATATCCAAAGGAGACGTTTGGATATTATTTCTATCACCCTTCTGAGCAAAGGGTCTTAGTGGCCAAGAGAGCTGTATTTCTGGAAAGAGAATATCTACTCCAGAAAAATAGTGGGAGCCAGATAGAATTGGACGAGGTCCAAGAACCACAACCCATAGACACAAACTCATTAGATGAGACTGTATCGGTTGATCCTATTCAAGTGAAACACTGACACTACGGAGATCTGGTAGACTACCGAGAGAACCTGAGAGATATGTTGACATGTCTCAGAGGGGTCCTCTAAGGTATGTATCGATGAGGATGATGATCCTCAGTCGTACCAGGAGGCGATCCGTAGTGTAGACTCCGAGAAATGGCAAGAGGCAATGGATTCAGAAATCCAGTCCATGTACACCAACAAAGTTTGGAACTTAGTTGATGTACCCGAAGGGAAGGTCCCTATCGGCTGCAAATGGATTTTCAAAAGGAAAATCGGTGCAGATGGACAGATTGACACATACAAGGCTAGACTAGTGGCGAAAGGATATCGTCAAAGGCAAGGCATTGACTATGACGAGACGTTTTCGCCGGTAGCCATGGTTAAGTCAATCAGAATCCTCCTTGCCATTGCTGCATACCTGGATTATGAGATCTGGCAAATGGATGTGAAGACAGCTTTTCTTAATGGAAATCTGTCAGAAGAGGTGTACATGGTACAGCCTGAAGGATTCACCTCCAAGCTACATCCTAATAAGGTATGCAAACTTCAAAGGTCCATTTATGGATTAAAGCAGGCATCTAGAAGCTGGAACTTAAGATTTGACGAGGCTGTCAAATCTTTCAACTTCATTCGGAATGAAGATGAACCATGTGTTTACAAGAAGGTCAGTGGGAGCTCAGTGACCTTCTTGGTCCTTTATGTTGATGACATCTTACTCATTGGGAATGATGTAGGGATGTTGACATCAACTAAGTCTTGGTTGTCCAAGACCTTCTCCATGAAGGATTTGGGAGAAGCATCCTATGTGCTGGGCATAAGGATCTATCGAGATAGATCTAAAAGGATGCTAGGATTATCCCAATCCATGTACATAGACACTATCCTCAAAAGGTTTAGGATGGAAAATTCCAAGAGAGGTCTCATTCCCATGAGACATGGAATTTACCTATCCAAGGGGATGAGTCCTAAAACTTCTGAGGAGGTGGCACACATGAATAAGGTACCCTATGCTTCGGCGATAGGGTCAATCATGTATGCAATGCTATGTACACGGCCTGATGTTGCCAATGCTTTAAGCATTGTCAGTAGATATCAGGCAAATCCAGGCGAAGAGCACTGGAAGGCAGTAAAGGGTATCCTTAAGTACCTGCGAAGGGCTAAGGATCTTTTTCTGCTTTATGGAGGAGAGGACCTACAGCTTAGAGCTTACACAGATTCTAGTTTCCAGTCAGATCCAGATAACTGTAAATCCATGTCTGATTTGTATTCATGTTGAATGGAGGGGCAGTCAGTTGGAGAAGCCATCTGGATGAAGAAATTCATCTTGGAACTTGGCGTAGTTCCCGAGATATCAGCTCCCATCCCATTATTTTGTGATAATAATGGGGCCATCGCCCAGGCGAAGGAACCGAGATCTCACCAAAGGTCAAAGCATATTCTCAGGCGCTTTCACCTTATTCGGGAGATTGTTGATCGTGGAGATGTGACGGTAGAGCGTGTACCGTCAGAAGACAACATAGCAGATCCACTGACTAAGCCTTTGACACAGACTGTATTTGAGCGTCATCGGGATAAGATGGGCCTCAAAGTTGTGGGCAATTGGCTGTAGTTCAAGTGGGAGATTGTTAGTGTTGGTGTGCTACAGGCCAATTTCGGGTCGGGTAGGCCCAATAGTTGTACGATCTTGTTCATTAATAATAAAGTGGTGTTTGAGCGTAAATATGCGATTGTGTTACTTTACGTTGTCCCTAGGATATGTGGTTGTAAAGTCAGCTCGAGATGGGATCTCGATATGAGACTGACTTTACATGAACACATACCTTAAACTGTTCCTGGTTGGAGGGTAATCACTCGGGGACTTTGATTACCTATTAAACCAGTACACATGATGTGTCAGTGACCAGTCTCATGGTCATTGGTGCGGGGCACCAACACATATGTGTAGGTGTATGTCCTTGGAGGATGTACACTGAACTGATCCGCTATTGGATCTTCAGATGGTTGATTATACCTAATGTCAACTGAAGATCCAACGGTCTCAGTAGCATCGTTGGTCCTTTGACCTGAGACATTGATCGGATCTTACACGAGGACTGGAATGGTTTAATTACTTAGCTAAGTGACTTTAACCATAAGTCATGAGTTGCCGAGTCATTAACCACTCCAGGATACGTGTGAAGATCATCAATGGTCAAGAGGGGATCGCTCACTGTCGGGTATATATCAGACAGTTAATGGGTCATGACATTGACGCTCCGTTAAATCCCTGGCCAGGGTCGTGTGAGTTCGTTTAGAACGGACGTCATACACTTTAAGGAGGTCATAGTCAAATGGCACGATCATGGGGTTTGACAGAAACCGTACCCTCGATCGTACCAGACTCATAGAAGGAGCGAGGGATTATATCGATGCGGTAACTGTGGACTTACAGGTACCAGACAGGCTGGTTTAAACCCGGCGTCCTCTAGGATCACGCGATTTGCTTGACCCAACGTGATCGAAGGTTCGGAATAAATTAAACTATTGTTCGGCTCTTGTAGAAGCGAAGAATATGTTTAATTTACTTCTAATTGGGAATTAGAAGTTAATGGGCCTTAAACTAGAGTGACTATGGGCCTAGAGGATCACACACAATGGATTCTTGGGTGACGGATTATTATTATACAAGTGTATGTATTAATTCCTTTTAATTCCTTTTGGAAAGGAGTGTAAATGGAGCTTAATACATATGTATAATAGTGGATAGGACATATATACAGTTTCGGTCTTTTAGAACCTTTTCTAATAAAGTCTAAACTCTATATATAGCACCTACGTGAAGCTCATTCGAGCCTTCACTTCTTCCAACCTCTTAAGCTTAAGCAAGCACATAAGCTTAAGAGGAGGATTAGCCTCCCCCTTTCTCCCTCTTGCTCTCTCTCTCTCTAGAAGGTGATAGAGCTGGGGAAGGTCATGCCGGGGAGGTACCGTCGCTGCGCAAGGGTCCGTGTGGATCGTCTCTAGAGGCCGTACTGTTGTGCGGCTCGGTTTTTCTGCATCGGGCTTAGCGGACAACGTCGTTCCGCGCAAGGTAAAACACGCAACCCGTTATTAGGGTATTAGAAACACCGATTAGAGCACAAATTAAGCTTTCCACAACACAGGATCGGGCAAATGAATTTTTGTTATCCGCTGCGTCGCCGTAGGTGCTGTGCGAAACCTTACAACCGCATGCTGAGCCTCTGTCACCTGACGGCGGATAGCAGGCGCGACAGTCAGACTCGCAAGCACCGCTAACCTTGGCTCCTGGGGAATCTTCAGCCTGAACGAAACTTCGTGCACTTGTTCCCAGAGCCTCCACTTCCTCAACATCAAGGCACTGACCGCGACCTTCCGACTCAAAGCATCGGCGACGACATTCATACTGCCCGGCTGATAGACAGGGTGAAGTCATAATCCTTCATAAATTCCATCCAACGCCTCTGCCTGAGGTTAAGGTCCCTCTGCGTGAACACATACCTCAAACTCTGATGGTCAGTGAACACCTCGAACTTCTCACCGTACAGATAATGCCTCCAGATCTTCAGTGCGAAGATCACAGCCGCCAACTCCAGGTCATGGGTGTAATATCCCGGACCTTTCGGATCCTTTCTTCGTGGGTCCCGGATCTGGTTTTCGGAGTGTCCGGCTCCGTTGTGTCTGAAATTTCGTTTCGGACATCTTTCGTGTTCGGATCGGCGCGATCCGGAGTTGTTTAGGAGGCCCGGAGGCGTTCCGCGACTTTTCCGTGTGTGTTTTCGATTTCCGGTGTGTGTTTCGGCTTTTACTTCGGAAGCTCGCTGCGGGTGAACCGGGCCGTTCACCTGGGCACGAGTGGTACCGTTGCGATCGGTGCGTCCGAGGATCGCGGGAGTGTAATTTTCTATTTTTCAGAATTTTCTGGATTTTTGGATTTCCTATAAATACCCCCCTATTTCTCTCTCCTCCCCCACCCTCTTCTTCTTCTTCTTCCTCCTTCCTCCTCCACCGTAACCCTCTCCCTCTCCCTCTCTTCCTCCCGGTTGACCGCGGCGGACCCCTCTCCGGCTGCAGACGGCGGCGGGGCGACGGCGCGGTGACGTGGGCGGCGGCGAGGCGATTGTGGGGGCGTGCGGTGCTCGCGGGAAGCTTGAAGGACGAGGGTTTTCTAAGGCGTTCTTCGCGATTCACGAACGATCCGGCGGAGCATTCGCTCCATTGAGGTAGGGTGACGTTCCTTAGCCTCTTGCCGTTCATTTCCGTGGTTTGTAGGCCGCGGGGAGGCCGAGAGGGGCTTGATTGAGCGGGTTTGGGGTTTTCCATGATTTGGGGAGAGCTCGCCCGATCTATGGTTTTAGCCCGCGATTTCGCGTTTGGATGGCTTAGATGCATGCTAGGGGTCCCCAGGGGTCTTCCCCTTTGTTTTCCCCCTCTCCTGTGGAGGTATGGGGGCGTGGTTGGAGTTTTTGGGCATTCCCGCCGTTTTCGCCGTCAGGTGAGTGTGACGGTCCTTCCAGGGACCGTCACATGTTGTAACGCGCCTAGGCTGGGCCGTTACATGCCCTTTGTTTAGCCCTAGGGGGTCAGGGACAGAGACGGTCCCACGACTGACCGCCGTTTGCTTGTGACGCGCCTGGGCTGGGCCGTCAGGGGCTTTCCGACCGTTGGTTTTTGACCGTTGGGGGTCTGCGCGAGTAACGCGCCTTGGCGAGCGCGTTACATCCGTGTAACGCGCTGGGTCAAGCGCGTTACTTCCTGGGCTATACCAGGTATGAGGGGCGCGTGTAACGCGCCAGGGCAGGCGCGTCGCTTCTGTGTAACGCGTCGAGCCAGGCGCATTACTTCGTGTAACGCGCAGGGGTAGGCGCGTTGCTTCTGGGCGCATGTAGCGCGCCAGGGTAGGCGCGTCGTTCTCGTGTAACGCACTGGGCCAAGCGCGTTACATTTGTGTAACGCGCTGGACCAGGCGCGTTACTCCTCGCGCTCCCTTGGCCATGTGACGGCCCACGCTGGACCGCCAGTTGAGTGTGACGGTCTCGTCCAGACCGTCACAGCCTTGTGACGGCCCTAGGGTTGACCGTCAGGTTCTTGGCTGACCCGAGATGGTTGCAGCCCCGTTTTCTTGTCCGACTTGGGTCACCGTGAGACGGGACCGGTGCGGGGACGCGGTTCCCGTACGTTGTTGGATTCGGACGTTGTTTTCCGTTGACTCGAGAGTCTACTCCTTTGTGACCCTCCACTAGTCGTAGCCTATCAGTACGCGTGTGCTGATCGCACCAGGGAGTGGTGTACGGGCTTACCCTAGGACGGTGTTAGACTGGTTACCGTCGGGCCCCTTGTCACATCAGAGTCCAGTGCCAGGGGAAAACCAGTCAGAGGGCCAGACCTAGGACGCGTGGTCTGTGTGTGCACACGTGGTTGGGGACAGTGGACGCACGTCGACGGGCGTGACCCCAGCTAGTCACTTGTTTGTGGTTACTTGTACGGTGTTCGTGCCTCTGGTAGGAGCTACCACGCCAGGCGGTTCACCTGCGGCGCGGCGTAAGACGTCAGGGGACGCTACCGGCTGTGCTTCTAGTGGGTGGTACTCCTGTCGAGTACGGAGTGGCAGTCTGTCAGTCGTGCGTTTCCGACCTTCGGGTTTTGTCGGGTTGGCCGTTGAGTTTCGGTCTTCTTACCGTGGCACGGGTGTCGGTTTGCGTGCCATGGGACCTTTGTTCTGTAGAGTACGGGGCTTCCGTTTCCGAGGTACTCTCCTACCGCTAGTGTAGTGATTTCTCGTTTTACGAGGTAGGGTTCGAGTGATCCCTACTGAGTCTTGTTCCGAGACTCATTCCCTGCGTGTTTTCACCGTGTTTCAGGTGAGGCGCCGCCCCGGGGGAGCTCGTCTGGGGTGCAGCGTGGTGCGGGTGCCCAGAGGTAGTGCCAGAGGTCAGAGCCGGGGTATGCCCCGTGTAGCTGTACTTTTCTTTCTTGTCACTGTACTAGTCGTGGACTATTGTTATTGTTGTTAATTTCTATTGTGGACCATGTAAAATGTTAATTTATTTCCTGCTTAATGTTATAACTGTTTAATTTCTGTAATTATTTGTGATACTTGTGTAGTCTCCACACCATCCTTTTAACCCTTCCGAGTCTTCGGGCTCGTGGGTGGCGGTGCGAGTCTCGGGTTATCGGGCCTTCCCGGTAATCGGATTCTCGGGTCGTTACAGCTGGTATCAGAGCGCGGTTGTGGAATTACATGAGAATCATAGGTAATTGTAGTGGTCCACTAGTCCACAGCAATGATGTACAGGTGACGCTGGCATTGGGCACCGCGGGTTTATTTTGACCTTGCCGTTTTCGTGTTTTCTGTCTTGTGCTTTAGGAGCGAGTATGGCGCCGAGGCGGAGCTCTCGCTCTCAGCAGGGGCAGCCGGCTGGAGGCCAGGAGATCCAGCAGGGGGTCAAGAGGGACCAGGAGGAGCATAGTAGAGCGCCACCGGGGGCTACCGAGGCCGCAGATACTGCGAGAGTTCCGGGGGCCGAGGATTTCTTCCGTGGCATGTACCAGCTTATGTCTCAGCAGTTCGGCGGAGAGGCTGGTGAGGGCTCGTCAGTCAGGGGTGGGCCAGGCCGAGCAGTGAGGGACTTCATGCAGTTCCATCCACCTTACTTTAGCGGCCAGGCAGACCCTGATGCGGCTCGTGATTGGCTCGATGAGATGGAGCGGGTGTTCAGTTCTGCGAAGAGTGCTGCCGAGGACAGAGTGGTGTTGGCCTACAACCAGTTGCAGGGTACGGCTCGGAGGTGGTGGTCTTCCGAGTGGAAGACGTCTTTTCAGCTTCGTCCACTTGAGCAGATCGAGTGGGATGATTTCGTCAGTGCTTTCGAGCGTACGTACTGTCCAGATTATGTTGCTACGCAGCGGATGCGGGAGTTTCTGGAGCTGGTGCAGGGTGACATGTCCGTGTTGCAGTACAGGGCCCGATTTGTCGAGCTGGGTCGGTATGCACCTCACATCATGGATCATGAGAGGGTGAAGACCGCGCAGTTTGTGCAGGGCTTGAGGCTGGAGCTGAGGCACCATTTGATTGCGAACGGGGCCACTGATCTAGAGATAGCGTCTCGTGTTGCGCCTTCGTTAGAGATGGATATGCAGAGGATCCGAGGACCGATCAGCCAGGGGCAGTCCTTGTCAGGTCGCAGCCAGCAGTCGGCTACCCAGCAGCAAGGTTCTTTCCAGCATGCGCCGGGTGGTTCAGGAGTACCGGCATCGGCAGCTTCGGTGACGGGACCTGCGTCCTTTGGCACGAAGGTCAAGAAGTTCTTCGCGAAGAATTTCCGAAAGAAGAAGTCCAAGGATCAGGGGCAGGCTTCATCGGGCAGTGTACAGCAGCTGATTCCTTTGCAGCGTCAGGGATCAGTGGGTGGATCGCGAGGACCTTGTCCACGGTGTGGTGGGACCCACCCAGGCAGGCAGTGCACGGCGCCGATCATCTGTTTTCGGTGTGACCAGCCAGGGCATATGGCGCGCGACTATCCTCAGAGGCCACCGCAGCAGTAGTTTCCTTAGCAGCAGCAGGTTCCCCAGCAGCAGAGGCAGCAGCAGTAGCAGGGACAGTATCCGCCGCTACCCAGGTCAGCTAGTGTGGGAGGCAGGCAGAGGGCTCGGGGCCAGATCACGCACATGACCAGGGCAGAGGCAGTGGCGTCGCAGCTCGTGGAAGGTACCGTTCAGATTTTGGGTTGTGCGGCTCGGGTTTTATTTGATTCTGGCGCGTCTCATTTGTTTATTTCGGAGGATTTCGCGTCGAGCGTCGAGGAGCCGGTGACCCAGTTGTCCTGTGATTTGGCAGTGGAGTTGCCTTCGGGTGACTTTATGATCACTCCGTATTGCTTCGATCAGGTTCCGGTTTGGATCGATGGGCGGAGTATGCCAGGCAGGTTGTATGCGTTGCAGCTTCGGGATTATGATGTGATTCTAGGCATGGATTGGCTCGAGACCCATGGAGCGGTGGTGGATTGTGGAATGAAGAGGGTCTACTTCCAGCATCCGAGCAAGAGGACCTTCTATTTCCAAGGTATCCGTTCCGCCTCTTCTCGATTCCTTATCTCTGCTATTCGAGCCCGTCGATTGCTTGATTCAGGTTGTCAGGGTTTTCTCGCGTCCGTGGTTGTGTCTGACCGGATGGAGCCGGATGTCGAGGACATTGCGGTGGTGTGCGAGTTTCCCGACGTTTTTCCCGAGGAGTTGCCTGGATTACCTCCCCAGCGGGAGATCGATTTCGTGATCGAGGTTGTGCCTGGTACGGGACCTTTGGCGAAGGCTCCCTACCGTATGGCCCCGCTGAGTTGAGGGAGTTGAGGGCGCAGTTGCAGGAACTGTTGGCCAAGGGGTATATTCGTCCTAGTTTTTCCCCTTGGGGTGCGCCCGTGTTGTTTGTGAAGAAGAAGGACGGTAGTCTGCGCTTGTGCATTGACTATCGGCAGCTGAATGAAGTGACCATTAAGAACAAGTATCCGTTGCCACGGATTGATGATTTGTTCGACCAGCTGCAGTCTGCGCGAGTGTTCTCGCGGATTGATTTGCGGTCCGGTTACTATCAGCTGAGAATTCGCGAGTCCGATGTGGAGAAGACTGCATTCAGTACGAGGTACGGGCATTATGAGTTTTTGGTGATGCCGTTCGGGCTCACCAATGCCCCTGCAGCCTTCATGGACTTGATGCAGAGGGTGTTTCATCCGTATTTGGACCAGTTCGTGGTCATCTTCGTGGATGACATCCTTGTTTATTCGCGGTCTGCCGAGGAGCACGCGTACCATTTGGGTGTGGTGCTGCAGACGTTGCGAGATCACCAGTTGTATGCGAAGCTCAGCAAGTGCGAGTTTTGGCTCAGCGAGGTGCACTTTCTGGGGCACGTGATTTCTGGTGATGGCATTTCCGTGGACCCCGCCAAGGTCGAGGCAGTGATGCAGTGGCCGAGGCCGAGGTCGGTGACGGAGATCCGGAGTTTCTTAGGGCTTGCGGGTTATTATCGTCGATTTATCCAGGATTTTTCTCGCATTGCGGCCCCGATGACTAGGCTCACGCGGAAGGATGTGCCTTTCGTTTGGTCCGAGGAGTGTGAGCAGAGCTTCAGGGAACTGAAGAGATTGCTCACCTCGGCTCCGGTGTTAGTTTTGCCTTCTGGATCGGGAGGTTTCGTGGTGTGTACAGATGCTTCCGGCGTTGGGTTGGGTGCTGTGTTGATGCAGCATGGTAGAGTGGTGGCTTATGCATCTCGGCAGCTAAAGCCCCACGAGGAGAACTACCCTACCCATGACCTTGAGTTGGCGGCGGTGATCTTCGCGCTGAAGATCTGGAGGCATTATCTGTACGGCGAGAAGTTCGAGGTGTTTACTGACCATCAGAGTTTGAGGTATGTGTTCTCGCAGAGAGATCTGAACCTCAGGCAAAGGCGTTGGATGGAGTTCATGAAGGATTATGACTTCACCCTGTCTTATCAGCCGGGCAGGATGAATGTCGTTGCTGATGCCTTGAGTCGGAAGGTTGCGGTCAGTACCTTGATGTTGAGGAAGTGGAGGCTCTGGGAACAAGTGCCCGAGGTATCTTTCAGGCTCAAGATTCCCCAGGAGCCAGGGTTGGCAGTGCTTGCGAGTCTGACTGTCACTCCTGCTATCCGTCGTCAGGTGACAGAGGCTCAGCATGCAGACCCTGAGTTGCCCCGGATTCTAGCTATGGCTGATGTGGAGCTGGGTGAGGATAGCGCTGCTAGGTTTCGCGGCAGGCTGTACGTCCCAGCGGAGGAGCAGGTTCGTCGTGCGGTGTTACGCGAGGCTCATGGGAGCAGGTACACTGTGCACCCGGGTGCGACGAAGATGTATCGGAACTTGCGGAGGCAGTTCTGGTGGCCTGGCATGAAGAGAGATGTCGTAGAGTTTGTGGCCAGGTGCCTGATCTGTCAGCAGGTGAAGGCGGAGCATCAGCGACCAGGAGGTACTCTCCAGCCCTTGGATGTTCCTGCTTGGAAGTGGGACCATGTGACCACGGATTTCGTGGTGGGATTGCCGAGGATCCCGAGTGGGCAGGACAGTATTTGGTTGCTGGTGGATCGGCTGACGAAGGTGACGCGGTTGTTACCGGTCAAGGTCAGCTGGAGCGTGTCTAAGTTGGCTCGTCTTTATGTGGAGCGGATCGTGCCGTTGCATGGGGTTCCCATTTCGATCGTGTCGGATCGGGATCCGCGCTTCACTTCTGGATTCTGGAGGAGTTTCCAGCGAGCTCTTGGCACGGAGTTGGCATTTAGCTCGGCGTATCATCCTCAGTCAGATGGTCAGTCTGAGAGGACCATTCAGACTTTGGAGGACATGCTGAGATCCTGCTGCCTGGAGTGGCAGGGGAGTTGGATTCATCATCTACCGTTGGTGGAGTTTGCCTATAACAACAGCTATCATTCGAGCATCGGCATGGCTCCTTATGAGGCATTGTATGGGCGTCCTTGTCGGACTCCACTTGATTAGTTTGAGGTGGGTGAGCGTATTTTGACGGGACCGGAATTGGTGCAGCAATGTGTGGATGTTGTGCACCTGGTTCGTCAGAACATGTTGGCGGCCCAGAGTCGGCAGAAGAGCTATGCTGACCGTAGGAGGCAGCCTCTCGAGTTCACCGTGGGCGATCATGTGTTCTTGAGAGTTTCTCCGATGAAGGGGGTGATGCGTTTTGGACGGCGTGGGAAGCTGAGTCCCCGCTATATTGGTCCTTTCGCGATTGTGGAGCGCATCAGTGAGGTTGCTTACCGGTTGCAGTTACCTCCTGAGTTGGCGTCGGTGCATGACGTGTTCCACGTCTCGATGTTGCGGAAGTATTTGCCCGATGACTCTCATGTGCTCGAGTTTTCTGTTTGGCCTGAGGTGACTCCAGATCTTTCTCTCCCAGAGTTTCCGATCCGCGTGGAGGATAGGCGAGAGCAGCGCCTGCGGAACAAGGTTATTCCCTTGGTAAAGGTCATGTGGCAACGACACTCTGGTGGTGAGGCTTCGTGGGAACGTGAGGACGAGATGCGTCAGCAGTTCCCGTATCTGTTTGAGTGAGTCTTCCTCTTCTTTCCCCTTTGGTTGTTCTCAATTTCGAGGATGAAATTCCTTAAGGGGGGAGGGCTGTAATATCCCGGACCTTTCGGATCCTTTCTTCATGGGTCCCGGATCTGGTTTTCGGAGTGTCTGACTTCGTTGTGTCCGAAATTTCGTTTCGGACATCTTTCGTGTTCGGATCGGCGCGATCCGGAGTTGTTTCGGAGGCCCGGAGGCGTTCCGCGACTTTTCCGTGTGTGTTTTCTGATTTCCGGTGTGTGTTTCGGCTTTTACTTCGGAAGCTCGCTGCGGGTGAACCGGGCCGTTCACCTGGGCACGAGTGGTACCGTTGCGATCGGTGCGTTCCGAGGATCGCGGGGGTGTAATTTTCTATTTTTCGGAATTTTCTGGATTTCCTATAAATACCCCCTATTTCTCTCTCCTCCCCCACCCTCTTCTTCTTCTTCTTCTTCTTCTTCCTCCTTCCTCCTCCACCGTAACCCTCTCCCTCTCCCTCTCTTCCTCCCGGTTGACCGCGGCGGACCCCTCTCCGGATGCAGACGGCGGCGGGGCGACGGCGCGGTGACGTGGGCGGCGGCGAGGCGATTGTGGGGGGCGTGCGGTGCTCGGGGGAAGCTTGAAGGACGAGGGTTTTCTAAGGCGTTCTTCGCGATTCACGAACGATCCGGCGGAGCATCCGCTCCATTGAGGTAGGGTGACGTTCCTTAGCCTCTTGCCGTTCATTTCCGTGGTTTGTAGGCCGCGGGGAGGCCGAGAGGGGCTTGATTGAGCGGGTTTAGAGTTTTCCATGATTTGGGGAGAGCTCGCCCGATCTATGGTTTTAGCCCGCGATTTCGTGTTTGGATGGCTTAGATGCATGCTAGGGGTCCCCAGAGGTCTTCCCCTTTGTTTTCCCCCTCTCCTGTGGAGGTATGGGGGCGTGGTTGGAGTTTTTGGGCATTCCCGTCGTTTTCGCCGTCAGGTGAGTGTGACGGTCCTTCCAGGACCGTCACATGTTGTAACGCGCCTAGGCTGGGCCGTTACATGCCCTTTGTTTAGCCCTAGGGGGTCAGGGACAGAGACGGTCCCACGACTGACTGTCGTTTGCTTGTGACGCGCCTGGGCTGGGCCGTCAGGGGCTTTCCGACCGTTGGTTTTTGACCGTTGGGGGTCTGCGCGAGTAACGCGCCTTGGCGAGCGCGTTACATCCGTGTAACGCGCTGGGTCAAGCGCGTTACTTCCTGGGCTATACTAGGTATGAGGGGCGCGTGTAACGCGCCAGGGCAGGCGCGTCGCTTCTGTGTAACGCGTCGAGCCAGGCGCGTTACTTCGTGTAACGCGCAGGGGTAGGCGCGTTGCTTCTGGGCGCATGTAGCGCGCCAGGGCAGGCGCGTCGTTCTCGTGTAACGCACTGGGCCAGGCGCGTTACACGAATGTAACGCGCTGGACCAGGCACGTTACTCCTCGCGCTCCCTTGGCCATGTGACGGCCCACGCTGGACTGCCAGTTGAGTGTGACGGACTCGTCCAAACCGTCACAGCCTTGTGACGGCCTTAGGGTGGACCGTCAGGTTCTTGGCTGACCCGAGAGGGTTGCAGCCCCGTTTTCTTGTCCGACTTGGGTCACCGTGAGACGGGACCGGTGCTGGGACGCGGTTCCCGTACGTTGTTGGATTCAGACGTTGTTTTCCGTTGACTCGAGAGTCTACTCCTTTGTGACCCTCCACTAGTCGTAGCCTATCAGTACGCGTGTGCTGATCCCACCAGGGAGTGGTGTACGGGCTTACCCTGGGGATGGTTTTAGACTGGTTACCGTCAGGCAACTCGTCACATCAGAGTCCAGTGCCAGGGGAAAACCAGTCAGAGGGCCAGACCTAGGACGTGTGGTCTGTGTGTGCACACGTGGTTGGGGACAGTGGACGCACGTCGACGGGCGTGACCCCAGCTAGTCACTTGTTTGTGGTTACTTGTACGGTGTTCGCGCCTCTGGTAGGAGCTACCACGCCAGGCGGTTCACCTGCGGCACGGCGTAAGACGTCAGGGGATGCTACCGGCTGTGCTTCTAGTGGGTGGTACTCCTGTCGAGTACGGAGTGGCAGTCTGTCAGTCGTGCGTTTCCGACCTTCGGGTTTTGTCGGGTTGACCGTTGAGTTTCGGTCTTCTTACCGTGGCACGTGTGTCGGTTTGCGTGCCATGGGACCTTTGTTCTATAGAGTACGGGGCTTCCGTTTCGAGGTACTCTCCTACCGTTAGTGTAGTGGTTTCTCGTTTTACGAGGTAGGGTTCGAGTGATCCCTACTGAGTCTTGTTCCGAGACTCATTCCCTGCGTATTTTCACCGTGTTTCAGGTGAGGCGCCGCCCCGGGGGAGCACGTCTGGGATGCAGCGTGGTGCGGGTGCCCAGAGGTAGTGCTAGAGGTCAGAGCCGGGGTATGCCCCGTGTAGCTGTACTTTTCTTTCTTGTCACTGTACTAGTCGTGGACTATTGTTATTGTTGTTAATTTCTATTGTGGACCATGTAAAATGTTAATTTATTTCCTGCTTAATGTTATAACTGTTTAATTTCTGCAATTATTTGTGATACTTGTGTAGTCTCCACACCATCCTTTTAACCCTTCCGAGTCTTCGGGCTCGTGGGTGGCGGTGCGAGTCTCGGGTTATCGGGCCTTCCCGGTAATCGGATTCTCGGGTCGTTACAATGGGCATGGTAGTTCTCCTCGTGGGGTTTCAGCTGCCAAGATGCATACGCCACCACTCTACCATGCTGCATCAACACAACACCCAATCCGACCCCGGAAGCATCTATACAGACCACAAAACCTCCCGATCCAGAAGGTAAAACCAACACCGGAGCCGAGGTGAGAAGTCTCTTCAATTCCCTGAAACTCTGCTCGCACTCATCAGACTAGACGAAAGGCACATCCTTCCGCGTGAGCCTAGTCATCAGGGCCGCAATGCGAGAAAAATTCTGGATAAACCGCCGATAATAGCCTGCAAGCCCCAAGAAACTCCGGATCTCCGTCACAGACCTCGGCCTCGGCCACTGCATTACTGCCTCGACCTTGGCGGGGTCCACGGAAATACCATCACCAGAAATCACGTGCCCTAAAAAGTGCACCTCCCGAAGCCAGAACTCACACTTACTGAGCTTCGCATACAACTGGTGATCTCGCAACGTCTGCAGCACCACACCCAAATGGTACACGTGCTCCTCAGAAGACCACGAACAGACAAGGATGTCGTCCACAAATATGACCATGAACTGGTCCAGATACGGACGAAATACCCTCTGCATCAAGTCCATGAAGGCTGTGGGGGCATTGGTGAGCCCGAACGGCATCACCAGAAACTCATAATGCCTGTACCTCGTATTGAACGCAGTCTTCTCCACATCGAACTCGCGAATCCTCAACTGATAGTAACCAGACCGCAAATCAATCCGCGAGAACACTCGAGCAGACTGGAGTTGGTCGAACAAATCATCAATCCGCGGCAACGGATATTTGTTCTTAATGGTCACCTCATTCAGCTGCCGGTAGTCGATGCACAACCACAAGCTACCGTCCTTCTTCTTCACAAACAACACGGGCGCACCCCAAGGGGAAAAGTTAGGACGAATGTATCCCTTGGACAGTAGCTCCTACAACTGCGCCCGCAACTCCCTCAACTCAGCAGGGGCCATACGGTAGGGAGCCTTCGCCAAGGGTCCCGTACCAGGCACAATCTCGATCATGAAATCAATCTCCTGCTGGGGAGGCAATCCAGGTAAGTCCTCCGGAAAAATATCAGGAAACTCGCACACCACCGGAATGTCCTCGACATCCGGCTCCATCCGGTCCGTCACAACCATGGAGGTGAGAAAACTCTGACAACCTGCATCAAGCAAACGACGCGCTCGAATCGCAGAAACGAGAAAGCGGGGAGAGGAAGGCCTGATACCTTGGAAATAGAAGGTGGGTCCATGAAGTCGCCGGAAATAAACCCTCTTCGAGCCGCAATCCACCAACGCATGATGTGCCTCGAGCCAATCCATGCACAAAATCATATCAAAGTCCTGAAGCGGCAACGCATAGAGCCTAGCCGGCAAACTCCGCCCTTCCACCCACACAGGAACCTCATCGAAGCAATACGGAGTGATCATAAAATCACCCGAAGGTAACTCCACTGCCAAATCACATGACAACTGGGTCACCGGCTCCTCAATACTCAGCGCGAAATCTTTTGAAACAAACGAAAGAGACGTGCAAGAATCGAACAAAACCCGAGCCGCACAACCCAAAATCTGAACGGTACCTTCCACGAGCTACGACACCACTACCTCTGCCCTGGTCATGTGTATGATCAGGCCCCGAGCTCTCTGCCTGCCTCCCACACTCGCTGACTTGGGTAGCGGCGGATACTGTCCCTGCTGCTGCTGCTGCTGCCTCTGAGGACAGTCACGCGCCATATGCCCTGGCTGGTCACACCGAAAATAAACTATTGACACGGTGCACTGCCTGCCTGGGTGGTACTCACTACACCGTGGACACGGTCCTGTCGATCCGCCCACTGATCCCTGACGCTGAAACGGGACCGGCTGCTGTACACTGCCCGATGATACCTGCCCCTGATCCTTGTGCTTCTTACGAAAACTCTTCTTAAGGAACTTATTGACCTTCGAGCCAAAAGACAGGGATCCTGTCGCCGACGCTGCCGGTGCCGGCGCTCCTGAACCACCCGACGCATGCTGAAAGGAACCTTACTGCTGGGTAGCCGACTGCTGGCTGCGACCCAACAGAGACTGCCCCTGGCTAATCGATCCTCGGTTCCTCTGCATATCCATCTCCAAAGAAGCCGCAACATGAGACGCTACCTCCAGATCAGTGGCCGCATTCGCGATCAAATGGTGCCGCAGCTCCTGTCTCAAGCCCAGTACGAACTGTGCGGTCTTCACCCTCTCATGCTCCATGATATGGAGCGCATACCGACCCAGCTCAACAAATCGGGCCCTGTACTGCAACACGGACATGTCACCCTGAACCAGCTCCAGAAACTCACGCATCCGCTGCGTAGCGATATACTCTGGACAGTAGGTACGCTCGAAAGTACTGACAAAGTCACTCCACGCAATCTGCTCAAGTGGACAAAGCTGGAAAGACGTCTTCCACTCAGAAGACCACCACTCCCGAGCCGTACCCTACAACTGGTTGGAGGCCAATATCACTCTGTCCTCTACAGCACTCCGCGTGGAACTGAACACCCGTTCCATCTCGTCGAGCCAAGTCCGAGCCATATCAGGGTCTGGCTGACCGCCGTAGTAAGGTGGATGAAACTGTATGAAATCCCTCACTACCCGGCCTGGCCCACCCCTAGTCGACGAGCCCTCACCAGCCTCTCCGCCGAACTACTGCGACAAAAGCTGGTACATGCCACGGAAGAAATCCTCAGCCCCCGGAAACCTCGCAGCATCCGCTGCCTTGGTGGCCCCCGGTGGTGCTCTACTATGCTCCTCCTGCTCTCGCTGAACTCCCTGCTGGATCTCCTAACCTCCAGCCGACTGCCCCTGCCGAGAGCGAGTGCCCCGCCTCGACGCCATGCTCTCTTCTGAGGCACGAGACAGAAAACACAGAAACAGCAAGGTTAAGAAAAATGCACGATGCCCAATGTCAGCGTCAACTGTACATCATCGCTGTGGACTAGTGGACCACTACAATCACTTATGATTCTCGTATAATCCCACAACCGCTGCTATGATACCAGCTATAACGACCCAAGAATCTGATTACCGAGAAGGCCCAATAACCCGAGACTCGTATCGCCACCAACGAGCCCAAAGACTCGGAAGGGTTAAAGGAATGGTGTGGAGACTACACAAGTATCACAAATAATTACAGAAATAAATAGTTATATTATTAAGCAGGAAATAAATTAACAGTTTACAGGATACATGGTCCACAAGATAATAATAAAATAACAACAGTAGTAGTCCACAACTAGTACATAGACAAGAAAGAAAAGTACAACTACACGGGGCATACTCCGGCTCTGACCTCTGGAACTAACGCTGGGCACCGGAACCACGCTGAGCCTCAGACGCGCTCCCCTGAGGCCGCGACTCACCTGAAACACGTTGAAAACACGCATGGAATGAGTCTCGGAACAAGACTCAGTAGGGATCACTCGAACCCTACCTCGCAAACGGAGAAACCGCTATGCTAGCAGTAAGCGAGTACCTCGAAAAGGGAAGTCCTGCCATCTACAAAACACCGATCTCATTGCACGAAAACCGACACCCGTGCCACGGTGAACGACCGGGACACCATGGTCAACACGACAAAACCCGAAGGTCGAAGTCTCAACGACTGACGGTATGTCACTCCCGACTCGACAAGAGTACCTCCCACTAGAAGCAAGGCCGAAAGCGTCCACTGACGTCTTAGTCCGCGCCTCAGGTGTCTCCCTCTGGCCCAGCGGGAACTGAGACACCGTACAAGTAACCACAAACAAGTGACTAGCTGGGGTCGCGCCCGTCGACGTGGGTCCAACCGCCCCCAACCACGTGTGCACACACAGACCGTGCATCCCTGGTCTGGCCCTCTGACTGGTTTTCCCCTCGGCCGGACTCTGGCTGGTAGACGCGGAGCCCGACGGAAACCGGTGCACAAACCGTCTCTAAGGGTGTGTCCGTACACCACTCGCAGGTGAGACCAACACCGCGTACTGGTGGGCTACGACTAGTGGAGGGTCACTGAAGGAGTAGACTCTCAAGTCAACGAAAAATAACGTCCGCATCCGACGACGTACGGGGACCGCCCCACGTACCGGTACCGTCGCAAGGTAACCACGGTCGGAACAGAAACGGGGTTGCAAACCACCCGGGGAACCCAGAGCCTGACGGTCTACTCTAGACGCGTCACAGGCTCTGACGGTCTAGGTAGGACCGCCACAATCACCTGACGGCCCAACGCAGGGGCGTCACACGCTCGGTGCAAAACAGGGTGTAACGCACCTACCATGGTGCGTTACAGTCTTTGACACGCCTACCCTGGTGCGTCACAAGACAACAGAGAACAGATGTGACGCGTGCCACTCGGTGCGTCATAGCGTGTAACGGACCAACCCTGGTGCGTTACAACGTGGGAATGCGTCTGCTCTAACGCACCCACATAGGGGCGTCACATGGCTGTGGCGCGCCAAACCAGGTGCGTCACATTCCTTGACCCCCAACGGTAAAAAACCAACGGTCAGCAGCCAACGGTTGAACGTCCCTGACGGTCCAACCTAGGTGCGTCACAGCACCGTGGCGGCCTATCGTGGGACTGTCACAGCCCACAGACCCCACTTGGCTGCACTCAGGGCTGTAACTCACCCATCTATGCGCGCTACAAATAGTGTGACGGTCACTGGAAGGACCGTCACACCTGCCCGAGGGCGAAACGACGGGAAACGCCCAAAAAACTGGCCACGCCCCCATGCCTTCACCGGAGAGGGGGAAATCAAAGGGGAAGACTCCTGGGGACCCCTAGCATGATTCTAGGCCATCTAAACGTGAAATCATGCATCAAATCCATAGATCGGGCGAGCTCTCCCCAAATCATGGAAAACCCCAAACCCGCAAGAAATCCCATCTCTCGGCCTCCCCTCGGCCTACAAATCGCGGGAAAGGAAGGCTAGAGGCTAGGGAACGTCACCCTACCTCAATTGCGTCCCAAGACGTGCCGGATCGACCACGAATCGCGAAAAATACTCGAAAACCCTCGTTCTTCCTTGAGCTCCCACGGTTCACGTACGCCTCCACGATCACCTCGCCGTCGCCGTTGTCACCACGTCGTCGCCCACAGCCATCTGCAGCCGGAGGGGCTCGCCGCGATCTCGCCGGACGAAGAAGAGAGGGAGAGAGGGCGTCGCACAGTGGAGGAGAAAGGTGTAAGAAGAAGAAGAAGAAGAGGGCGGGGAAGAGAGAGAAAAAGGGGGTATTTATAAGAAAATCTAGAAATTCTGAAAAATACCAAAAAATAGAAAATTATATTTCCGCGATCTTCGAAACGCACCGATCGCAATGGCACCACTCTCGCCTAGGTGAACGACCCGGTTCACCCGCAACGAGGTTCCGAAGGAATTACCGAAACACAAACCGGTAATCAGAAAACACGCACGGAAAAGTCGCGGAACACTTCCGGGCCTCCGAAACAACTCCGGATCGCGCCGATCCGAACACGAAAGATGTCCGAAACGAAATTTCGGACTTGACGGATCTGGACACTCCGAGAAACCAGATCCGGGACCCACGGGGGAGGATCTGAAAGGTCCGGGATGTTACATTAGGTGCCGAGTTGTTCGTGTTGTTGCTGGTCGCGTCGTCCAACAAGTCACGTCGTCTAGTAGACGTCCAAGGATCGCACCAACAACATCGAGTCTTATTGTCGTCCCGCATCAACGCCTCATAATGGTGAGCAATCAAATACACATAGCCACATTGTGAAAAGTCATCTATAAACATAAAAAATAAAAAACACTGAATTATCACTCATTGGTCCATAGATGTCAGAATGGATTAGCTGTAATGATTGTGGGGCTCTCGTAGTCTTATAAAAGGCTTCTTGCATATTTTATCGATCAAATAAGGCTCACAAATAAGTTGACCTTAACAAGGGAACCTAAAAGACCTTCTCGAGATAATTTGGACATCCTATCTTGACTTATATTTCCTAAGGGAGCATGCGATATAATAGAATCTATATCTTTATCATTCAATGCATATGATATAGCAGAAGTTGAAGAATAGTTATCCATGTCAAGATTAAATTTAAAGAAACCATCACTCAAAGTACCATGTCTATAAATCACATTATCTAAAATAATGTTTAATGAATTACCAGCAAAAGTTAAACTAAAACCTAGTGCTAAAATATCTAAAATAGAAAGTAGATTATGTTGGGCTCTAGGCACATAGAGTATATCACGTAGAATTAGTGTCTTTCCATTCCTTAAACAGAGTTGGTATTATACGCCAACTCCAAGGACCTCCTTGTCAATTCTAGTGGCTATGTATGCTCTTTGCGTGCCCACTATAATTCAATGATAATCCACAAATCTTGCTCGATCTCACGTTATGTGTCTCGTTGCCCTTGAATTCACAATTTACTCAGGATAATGATGAGCAACTAAAACATGTGAAGATACACAAGCACATGTAGAGCTAGGGGACGTGACATAGGATTCATTTTTCAGCTCAATGCAAATACGAGTGAAATGTCTCACCTTTCTACAATTAAAGAACTTCATCTTGGTTTTGCCCTTTTTGGAACCGTCCTTACCTCAGGTTGACATTTGGGTGTGTGCTTTGTCTTGGCACCCAGTGCATTGTCTCATCCTTATGTTTTCTTTATGGACCCTTCTTGTCATATTGTCTACCTCCCTAGTCGACATTGGCCGTGATGCAATAAGTTTCTTTCCACTCAACCCCCAACTACACGTCACAAGAAATATCAAATAAATTTTTGATATTCTTGTTATGCGTCAAGATATGCTTCATATGGATTCAAGAATCAGGTAGCTAGAGACCTGGTCATCGATTGCACATGATGCTTATCAATGAGATCATTCTGCACTACCTTCGAATCACAAATCAGACAAGACACCAGTCGAAGATGCTCAACCATTGTGTGGCATGGGTATTTCCAATAGGTCTCAAACTCCAATACAAGAGCTCTTCAATGGGTAAGGGAGGCCCTCCCAAAGGAGAACTTTAGTTAGCTCCACATATCCTTTATGGTCGCGCACTTCTCAAACTCTCTGATAAGATCATTTTGCATACTGCACAACATTGTAAAGCGTGAGCAATCTTTATTGAATTATAGCTAGTAGGCTTCCTGGTCTCTATGGTGCTGTGCAGTGGTGCCTTCCTTGGGAGGCAACATGGTAGTAAGGAGACGATTGAGCAGCTCTTACTCACTTAACATATGTTGAATTTTTTGGTGTCACATGTCATAGTTAGACCCATTGGGTCGACAATCACATTCGTGGTGGCTATCTCAATATTTCACTTGTCATCGGAAGTGGAATTCACACGTGAACATGCTAAGGCGATGGAGAAGGCCACCATATATAGTATCTGTAAAAAGGTCTATATTCTAAGACCCAAGGGACAGTGATGATAACCCTACAGAAACGTAGCCAATTGAGATGAGAAGGAGTACGTCGTCGTCATGCTTAATGGACATAGGGGCACAGCCTCTTCATCTTCCTCACATTGAAGACGGTGAGAGAGCACTGTGAGGAGGGAGAAGGAACGGTGCAGCAACAAGGGTTCTTACACGAGAAACAATTCATTGCGCAACCTCTCTCTCTCTCTCTCTCTCTCTCCCCCTTACGTGAGAGGAGCATGAGGGGCGCAAGAGTCCCAGGCGGACCCTCATCTAGAATCACATTTGGGATGGGCACGAGGGCCACCTCTCATGGGTCTCCAAAAGCCCATGGGAGTCTTCAGATGAGGTCCCCACGTGAGCATCCTAAATGGGCTCGGCCCATTAACACGGGAGAATGAACATTGAGAATACTTGTAGGAACGGGTACGTGGAACAATAACCATGCAGTGAAAAGTTCTAATTAACCTAGACTGAAATCTGTATGATTAAAACTCAAAATAGGTTAACTACAATGGAAACGTATAAAAGGGAAACTGTATATAGTATGTATTGGTGGCGCGGGGGTGGGGGGTTATACTTGACTATTTACATTTTGGTTAGTTACTGGACAGGGAAAATCAAAGCTGAAATCTTAAAAGATGCAGACGCGGATGAGATATTCGAACTAGTAATCATATTGAATACAATAATAGATCTATGTATAATTGAAGCTCATAGTTGATAGTATTTTTCTTAAATAACTTTAATTAAACTATTGAGTGCAAACATGATATATTGAATACCGTAGAGGTCGAAAAGTGATCCATCAAATCGTACGTTATACTTTTAAGATTTATTTGTCAGAGAATATAAAGAACTTTTCGAGAAGGAGACTAGCGATTAAAGTAAAAGACGTCAGAAGGAGTCCCGAGTGTGATTCTAAGAGATAACCCTCTTATGTCTTAAGTCAAACGAGTACTCGAGTGAAGAGAGAAAGTGCTCAGACAGAGTACTGAATGCTCGGAAAGAGAAATGAAGCAAAAAATATTGTGGACTTAGAACACTTGGAATGCTTACCGTATGGCCGTCTGATCAGGGTACTTCTTATAGAGTCACCCTCCTTGAACACATTATATCTTCTTTGTCTTCTGACTTACTTGAGGAATGGTTGTTTAAGATCATGGGATCGTGAGCCGCTCGATCTTCTACTTTGCGAAAGTCGTGAAATCATGAGTCGCCAGGTCTTCCGCATTGCAAGAGGTGAGGGGGCGTGGGTTGTCCCTTGATGTCCATTAATCTGTCATTTATGCGATAATAATTTTTTGATCGTGCACCAGGTAGTTCGTGAATTAATTACATGCGCGAGGTACGGGCCTGAATCTTGAGCCAATCACTATTCAGACTTAACGAGTTTAGGTGGATTCTTCCCCCCTCAAATACAATTTTATTTTATGTACACGTGAGAGTAAAATAAATCAAACGTTTCATATCATCTGACACGAGGTACCCATAATTCTATCCAAAAAAAACTTGAAATATTTGATAGTCATACCTATTGTTAGCATTATGCAAGTTTCCTTTTTGTTTTAGATCCAAATACCTTGAGTGCATGGGCATCCTTATAATCACGTCATCTTGTGGAGAGGGGTGAAATGAGCCTGATATGATTGGCTTTAATTCTAAAAAACCCCAAACTTTGTGGAAGTCCCTTTCAAACTGAAAAATCAAATCAAATTAAATATAAAAACTAAATAAATTAACTCTATTATAAATATCTAATAAATAAATTATTTCTATTATTAATATCTATTTATATTTATATTATATTGTAAAACTTTTAAAATTAATTAGATACATATCTATACACAATTTTTTATTTTTAGTTTCAATTCCAAGTAAATATACACCCACGAATACGTAATGCTATATTATATTATAAAATTTTGATCAAAATCGAACCAAACATAATTATTTTTCCAATTTAATTTAGTTCATTTTGTCATATATGTTCAATGAGATTAATTTGCGCGAATTTTTCTAGGAATTATTCTAGGTATGGTTTACCCAACATAACTTTAAAGTCGCTGTTATAGATATGATTTTTCACGGAGTTCATTTATTTTAATTTAAATTTATCCTCGTAAATTAATTATTTAATAAAACTCCTCCAATAAGAAAGTTAATAGAGAAAAAACATGAACGTTACTCGAGCCTCCACCGTCTTCACCGAACCTGTCCTCTTCTCTCTCTCTCTCTCTCTCTCACACACACACACACTCTCTCTCTGCATATGTATATGGCTTTCTCCCTGCTCGGGGTGCGAGATCCCTAGGGTTCCGCCATTTGATGCCCTTGTCTGCACCTCGATTCCTCTTGCACTGGGCCTTGCCGTTGGCCCTCGGCGTCGAATTCGGTTGATTCGATCGCCCCTCCCCCCTGCTGGGCCGCCGGTCCCGGAACCGGAGGGTCCGTGGCGATGGCGGGGCGCGGCGCCCCGCTGATGAGGGGCGGGGGGGCTTCGTCCTTGCCGCCCCGGGGGTCGCGCATCGTCATGGCGGTCGGCGTCGGCGTCCTCCTCGGATGCGTCTTCGCCTTCGTCCGCCCAGATGGGTTCTTCTCTACCTCTCCCACCCCACTGCAGGGAGGCTTGTCCACCGCATCGTCTAAGGTAGGCGCTACTCTCTTCTTCTTCTTATCCTTCTCCCGCTAGTAGAGAAAGATGAAATCTAGCATCTTGTGCGCTTCTGTTACGGTGCGTTGGAGAAGTAGTGATGTCGATGGGTCTTAAAGATTTTTCAAATTGGACGGACCAGAAGTGGGGTGGAAGTGTTTTCACATGCGTTTCAATTCAAGAAACATAAATTGGTGTAGGTTTTTGGATTGTGATGTTTTCTTGGAGTAGTACGCAGTGGATGCTGAAGGATTTGTCGGCAGGAATTAAAAGGTCCATGCTTTCCCTTCGACACTGACATCCATGGTATCCTGGAAACCTCTATCCTCTATCACAATTCACAAGTATGAATGTGTGATCATCTGCCCCATCAAAACCTGCAAATCGTAGTCTTTTTTATCCGAGAAATTGATGGCACGATGGGGATTAAGATATTCTAGTTTTAAAGGAGTTTAGGAAGGGAAATTTGGACTTGAAGGATGGTCTAGATAGAGGTGTCATTTTTCCCATTATCTTCGGCTCCTTTTCAGCCTACCAATCAATGATCTCAGTACATTGAAAGATGATAGAATTGCCAAGCAGTATGGCTCTAGAAGGTTCTGGCATTTGTATCCACCCTGTTGATTGGTTTTATGAATGCAATTGACTTTTTTGAACATTTCAATTGATTCTTCTCGGAAGATTTTATTTGGAGATTGTTACATAGTTGAAGAAAATGAATTTTTGTTGTCTATGCTCAGTTTTCATGTTTACATGGGTTCACTGCTTCGGCCTTGTCTTGATTCACAAAAACGAGATGTAAGCATCATGCTATGTAGAAATCCATGAAATATGCGTTGTATTTACCATCCTAAGTACAGTTTTCTCTTTTAACTTCTGTGCCCTAGGTTAGTTCATCCCCATGTGAGTCACCTGAACGAATCAACATGCTGAAGTCAGAGCTGGTTTCAATGTCAGAGAATAATGCAGAGTTGAAGAAACAAGTGCGGGATCTCAACATGAAGCTTCAATTGGCTGAACAAGGGAAAGATCAGGCAGAAAAGCAGGTCTTGGTTCTGGGAGAAAATCATAAAGCAGGTCCTTTTGGTACAGTTAAGTCTTTAAGAACAAACCCACCTGTCAGTCCTGATGAATCTGTCAATCCTAGGTTGGCAAGGTTGCTCGAGGGAGTGGCAATCGGGAAAGAGTTGATAGTTGTGTTGGCAAATTCTCATGTCGGTGAGATGTTGGAGGTCTGGTTTCAGAACATTAAGAAAGCAGGTATACGCAATTACCTTGTGGTGGCATTGGATGAAAAAATAGAAGAACTCTGCAAGACAAATGATGTTCCTGTGTACCATAGAAACCCCGATGAAGGCATCGATTCTGTTGCAAGGGACGGTGGCAACCATGCTGTTTCTGGGCTAAAATTTCGCATCTTGAGGGAGTTTCTGCAGCTTGGTTACAGTATTCTTCTCTCGGATATTGATATAGTGTACTTGCAGAACCCGTTTGATCATCTTTATAGAGATTCTGATGTGGAATCCATGAGTGATGGACACAACAATATGACAGCATACGGATATGATGATGTCTTTGATGAACCTTCAATGGGATGGGCTAGATATGCACATACAATGAGGATATGGGTTTATAACTCTGGGTTCTTTTATATCAGGCCAACTATTCCATCTATTGAGCTCCTTGATCGAGTGGCTGGCCGGCTTATGAGAGAGCCAAAGGCATGGGACCAAGCAGTCTTTAACGAGGAACTGTTCTTCCCCTCACACCCAGGGTATGATGGACTCCATGCCTCTAGGAGAACTATGGATATTTATCTCTTCATGAACAGCAAAGTTCTTTTCAAGACTGTAAGGAAAGATGATAAGTTTAGAAACTTCAAGCCAGTGGTCGTGCATGTGAACTATCATCCTGATAAGCTTCCAAGAATGAAAGCTATTGTGGAATATTATGTGGATGGGAACAGAGATGCACTGAAACGCTTCCCAGATGGTTCAGAATTCAGATTGCTAGGAGAAACTTTACTGCGATGAGGCACTTGTGAATTGCACTCTTGTACAAGTGATGTCAGGATTGATTTGCCGTGTAGGTGGTGAATGCAGAAGCAGTTGTGTGACCTTTTCACCTTTTTTGGTTCTTTCTTTAAACTGAAATAGTAGTATTTGGTGCTTGGCAAAGTGGTGAAAAGGGTTTGTCATGGCACATGGTCCCCAGATTTAATGATTTTTTGTGCTAGCCATTAGCTATCTGCCAAGAGGTGTGAAGGGCTTGACATGGAACATAGTCCTCAAATCTATGAATTATAGGGCAAATTCAAGCTAACTGCTAGCCATCTGCCAGTTGGTTTACTAGATGATTTCTCATCTTAAGTTACCTCAGTCAAGTACTTAATTCTAACTAGACTTCACTCCCAACTTGTTGAGGCATCATGTCACATGTACAGTTGGACATCAATCATGCAAATTTTTCGATGATCCCATAGATTGATTTTGATACTAATGTTTTTGGAATTTAAAATTTCAATATTATAGCTGATATAAGAAGCTCATGGAGAGTAGAGGACAAAAGGGAGCCCCAGAGAGTTGCGGCGGTGAAGTGAGCTTTTGAGACTCTTTAAAGTTTAAATTACAATACCTTTTGATATGAATTCAAGTCCACAAGTAATCTTTTGCAACAATAAATTCTTCTAATGCATGAATATCAAGGTTGTTAGGAGTTAGGACATTATCTTGTACTTACTATTAACTACTATTAGCACTTCTGTAACGGTATCAAAATCACTACTATTAAGGGAAAATTACTATTAAAAATTACTATTAATTTTCCCATAATAGCTTGTTACTAAATCAAAATTAGATGAAGGCACACATGGTAAAACAAGCAAAGTGCACATATTGGCGAGGAACCCATCAAGGAAAGGTTGCAGAATGTTATGCACAGGAAGCATGGGGTGATGAAAGATTGGCGATCGAAGCATTAGAATTTAGTGTTGAAATCAAACTAGCAAAGCCATTTCAGTTTGAGGTCACTGTGTAGCTAGACAGGATTGATGGGGTGAATGGGAGGGGGGGTTCCCCTCTCTCCTCCTCTTCTTCTCCACCTCTCTTGTGTCATGTAGAGAAACCCATGGTCCTCCCCTAGCCCCCTCACCCCAACACCACTTTCTTGCGCCTCTTTTCTCCCCTCCACCCCCGCTTTTTCTCTTATCCTCTCCTTACCCTTTCCATCCTCCATGAGATCCCTCTCTTTTCTCCTCTTCTCATCTCTACCTTTCATCTCAAATCCTCTCTTACCCCCTCCCCTCTTCCTCCCCTTCATTCCCTCCAACCCTATGATAATGGACTTGTCACATGTAGGGCTGTCAATGGGTCGGATCGGTCCGACAGGTCCGCGGGTTTAACCTGATTTCGGGTCGGATCGCAAGATCTTTTTCGATTCGCGGATTTTTAGTCGGGCTTAAAAGCCCGACCTGACTAGAGCCGCAGGCCGAGCTCGGGCTTTGAGTTCGGCTCGCGGGCCAGTCCGACCTGTTCTCTTTTTTTATTCACACTTTAAATTTTAAAAATTATTTAATTAAAATTATATTATTTACTTAATTAAAAATTTTAAAACTCTCTTTTCACACAAATTATGTAATTAATATCAAAATTTTAATTAATTTAAAGATATTATAAGTTTTATATTATTAAAATTATTAATTTTTATTATTTTATTTAAGTTGTCGGGTGAAGTCGGGTCTTAGTCGGGTTTTATATTTTTTACATAATGTCGGGTCCGACCCAGCCCGACCTGACATAGGTCGGGCCCAGGTCAGACTCGGGCCTTAATCTTGATAAATCGAGCTCGGGTCGGGCCGACCTAAGTCCAGCCCGAGCTCGATCCATTGACCGCCCTAGTCGCATTGTAGTTGGTCAATGGGTCACAATGCTGGTCGGCCAAGGGTGTGGCGGTAAGTCGGTAGTGGCGCAACAGGTGATGGTGGTGGTGATCATCCCATTTACAGAGGCTTAAAAATAGGATTTTTAAGATTAGTTTTGCATCGGTTGTTGAGCAGATAACAGCTATGTACTCGTCAGGTCGGTGTTCAAAAGCACCCTTTTAAAGTACCAAACCCCCACCTACTCCAGGGACAATTCCTCTTCAGAGGCACGAAGCTTGTCTTGCAACACCCTTCTTTTTCCTCTCCCCATCTCTATCTCTGTCCTCCCTCCTTTGTGAGCCAAATTGGGTTTTCCGGGGCCTGCCAAACGTTGGGGTTGATCCTAAATAGCCGGCCCAAAGGTGGGCTTCATGCTGGTTATGGGCCATTGGGCCACCTCAAAAAAGGTCGGGCCGGGCCCGACTTATTCAGAACCAGCATATCGATACTCTTACCAGCAAACGGCAATCTGCGCACTACCCTAGAACTTATAGATAGGAGAAAGACTTGCTGCACACCCAGGATTATTACACACCCAAGATGTGCATCAAGTTATGTTTTTTTTTGAAAAAATTTGACGCGGGGATCACGCCTCCCCTAACTTGCCGTGCAAATTTCATCTCCATTGGACTATCCAAAAAATATATAAATAAAAAAAGAATCGATTAAAAAAAATCGGGCTCAATACCATTCATTTGATATGTTATTTTTTTTTAGAGTTTTATGAGCCGTCCGATGACTTTTACAGTAAATTAAGGGGGGCGTGAATCCTACGTCATAAAATTTTCAAAAAAAAATATAACTTGATGCACACATTAAGTGTGCGTAATAACTCATGGTGTGCAACGAGCCTTTCTCTATAGACTGATAACTCATCAGCCTGCATCTTGCACAAAAGGGATCCAGGCTACATTTTCCCACTGGGACCTAGGTGGATGTCCTCAATGTGTTCATCATATAAGCACTACATATAAACGAAACTTGAGCAACGCTGTTAAAGACAAAAAAAAAAAAAAATCATGCGCAATGACGTTCATGTCAACCTCCCTGGCAACCACCTGGATTCTGCAGCATTCGAAGCCGAGTGCAAGGACGCTGCTGTCCGAGGTTTCGCATGCAAGCCATTTTTCTTCATGGGCATTCCATCGAGCAAGTTTAGTGCAACTACAGTTTTTACTTCAATCCAACACAGTTCGGCCTTAACCCCAAACGAAGGTGTTAATCGCCATGGCAGGGAGGCATTCTAATCTTGGGGAAAATGGATGGGTACGAGTTAGAAGTTTGTTAAGCTCGAACCTAAGTCTCACATATTCTAAACTCAGAGTATCATGGCGCTAAATTCCGTGTCATCAGAAAAAAGAAACTGTTAATCGCTAAAACCTCTTAATCTGTGTCCGACGTGAAGCAAAGCTATGACGAAAGATGCTCCTATGTATCTTTCAAACACTTTGTGTATAGTCCATTAGTTACACTCACGGGTATAATTATATTCACGGGTGTAATTAATATAACACTTTTTTTAGTGACTCTCGCCTCAAATTTGTTTTGACTCTCAAAATCTGATTCTTCTAATAGTGAAAATATTATTTTTCATTATTCATAAGGAGTTAAATTTATTTTTATTCGACCCTCACGTCACGTCACCTGACGTGGGGGCCAAATAAATTTGAGATAGAGATCACTCAAAAAAAAATATAAAAAAATTAAATAATATACTAATTATAATAGTGAATGTAATTAGTGCTCTAGGTGCATTTAATGTTCATCATCTTTCTAACGCCGTCAATCCTTGCAACGAGCTCACGTTAGAATCCCCATACAGCTATCGACGGATTTGATAACGGTATTCCAAAAAAGGGCATATGGTCTTTGCACTTCAAATCGGATCCCTCTTTCAAAAGGAGGTAAAGGGATCAAATTGAGCACTTATCCTCCATAGTCAGGAGAATTTATGTCTCGTTTTCGTTTAATACTTTAATTATTTCACCTTTTTTCTTGAATATTTTAATCAAAAAGATTTTCTTAACACCACGACGATGAAATAACGCCGTGACTTTGGTAGCTGTCATTCCGTCCATCCACCGAGCAGCCGAGCTGAAAGTGTAACGATTACGATCTGTAGATAGACAACGAACACAAATAATTTGTTTCCAGACACAACAAGTCAACAATGACTTGAGAAGCCACTTCATAAAGACAAATATATATTATTGTCAAATATTTATATAGAGAGAGGGAGAGGAGAGAGGAGTCCTAGAGTGAGACCTAACTCCTGTTTCAATATAGAGAGAGAAGGGAGGAGTCATTAAGATTTCTTTTGGGCCACACCGTCCATCGATGTTGTAGCAGTGTAAAACTCACAAGTTTGTCGGACATTTAGATGGGCAGGGATTTTGTAGTAGAGAACAGTAAAAATCTCGCCTTAGTCAGAGGACCTGCTACCACATGAAGACACAGATCAAAGGGTCATGAGATCATTTTCTAAGAAAAATCCTCCGATACTTAAATTAGCACTAGAAGAGAGAAAATTTTCTAGGGAGGATTAGATTTCCCTTGGTACAAGCCATGTGTGGGGATTTGCGGCACATGTGGGAGATGAGAGACTTGAGACGTTGGAAATGGGCAAACCCCTGCCCTGGGGAGGCATGTTGATGAAGGGATTACCTCGATATGTCATGTGATTTGTTGACGATTTGCGATATCATGTCCCATCGTCACTTGGTAGGAAGAAGTGCCGTTTCTAAGAAGGAGATATATGGTGTCATGGGGGTGGATTCTGTCTGCACTTTATGCCACAAGACCCTTCCTTGTCGTTATCCCTTTGTCAGATTTGGTCGGGCCTAGAAGGAGTGGATAATGTCAATGGAGGGGAAGAGGGCTCGAGATCGAGCCGAGGGAACTCCAAGCGCCCAGGGGCTCCCTCGGGGGTTCGTATTGAGTTGTTCCTTAGGATTACATTTTGACAACTTGGGATTGAGCTATCGGTCTCAGTCGGGCTCCAGATCTCTTGAGGTTGGGGTCGAGCTACCTCTCGAGGCCTCCGAGGATAGCCCATAACCGAATCAGCGCTTCAGACCTCCCATAATGGCTCAGGATCGAGCTAGCACTCAAGCCTTCAAATAGCATCTGGAGTTGAGGTACCGCTCTAGATCTCTTGAGATTGGGATCGAGCTATCTCTCGAGGCCTCCGAGGATAGTCCAGGACCGAGTCAGCGCTCCAGAACTCTCGAAATGACTCGAGATCAGGTTAGCACTCCAGGCCTCTGAGTAATGCCCGGGGTCAAGCTACTGCTCTAGATCTTTTGAGGTTGGGGTCGGGTTGGATCGGGCCCCGATGCCCAAGATAACCCCGTTGGCACCTTCTTCCTGGCTTCCAGCCTAGCGCAGGGGTATGGAGCTCAGACCTCCACGTCCACGTTACAGAGGTAGGCCAGACATGAGTCAGCTCCTTGGTGATATTGGGCCATGTTGGCCTCCTAGGACTATTGGGCATCGTCGTGTTTATTGGGCTTCTGGGAAAAACACCCTCGACTTGCCCCCCCTCCTAGCTCCAAAGTGTCGTCAGCTTGGGAGGTGTAATACCCAAGATCTAGATGGTACGGTTAGATGAAAGAAAATTTTAGATGATGTACTTAGATAGAATGAGACTATATGATAGAGTTAGATAATATTCTATCTAAGTTGGAAGAGACGAGCAATGAGAGTTAGACAACATTCTGTCCAAGTTGGAAGAGATAGACAATGAGAGTTAGACGATATTCCATCTAAGTTGACAGATATAGACGTTGAGAGTTAGATAATAGAGTTAGATGATATTCTGTCTAAGTTGGAAGAGACGGATGATGAGAGTTAGATGATATTCTGGAGTTAGAAGATAGTTCGCTCAAGTAGTGGAAATAGACGATGGACCTTCCAAGTAAAGAAAAATAGACAATGGCCATAGCGATTGGACGACAGACTTAGACAATGCTAAAGAGTGGACGATAATCTTGTAGAAGGTAGACAATGCAGGAACAGACAAGAGACTTGAAATCCCACGAAAATAGATGATAGATTAGACAATGAACTCAGAGTGTGGGAAATGCATTTAAATATATAATAAAAAAATAATTAAAGAAATTTAAAATATGGAGATTTCATTTAAGTATCATCTGGCGAAGATCAAAAGGGTATGATAGGGATTAAAAATGAGTGACAGAGGTAAGGGATGAATGGCGGGAGTTAGTGATATGTATGACAGGCGTGGAGGACAGATGTTAGCAGTTGTAATAGGTGGATAGTAGTTTGTGACAGGTGGAAGGTGCCCTGCTAACAGTGGAAAGATCTTAAGAAATTAATAGGAAATTGTTAGAATTGGAGGAGATTTTAAATTAAATAAATCCTCCACTAACTAACTTTGAGGATAGCCTATTTAAGCCCTTGTAACCCCTCCTATTATCTCTTTATTTGTCGTGAACACCTAGCAAAGGAGCAAGGAAGATTACGAGAACAACGGAGGAGGAGCAAAAAGCATTGAGTTGGTCGTCCCCGGCGCTAGGAGGACGGCAAGGAGGAATTCTAGCAAATCAGAGGAGGTTACAAGGAGGCTTGGCGAGCCGTTAGGAACCCCTCTAAGAGGTAGACATGTGATAAGCCGGGAGCACAATATGTGTTTAGTCATCCCTTCTTACTATATTTCAGTATTGGAAGTTAAACTTCTACATGAGAAAACATGGGTTTCATTCGGGGACATTGATCAAAGACTAATGGAGAAGACTTCATGGATAGGACTTAGTGCATGCATCTCCCTGGGATAACAATGCACGGTTAGAACCCATTCTGTATCCTACTAATGATATACATGATCTAAGTATTACTACTTGTTTTCCTAATTAATTAGCCATGACCCGCAACTACCATACCGATCTTTGTGCATGTAGTAAATAAATGTTACGTAGATAGAATTGATAAAAGACATAAATGTCAGACTAGCATATAGGCAATGCCACTGTAAGGGGAGTATATTGTTTAGCACCGTAGTAAGCATCTACTGTGGATTTGCCCAATGTCTGAGGACAAACAAATAGTTATTGAAATCCTGAAGCCAGGCCATATGATGATTTGGTAGACGGTGGGGTATCGACCCCTGATTTTGCACAGTTAATCAAAGGCTATTAGGTCCACCACTTTATATTATTTGTAAGCTTGCCTATGTTTGGGTACCACGGTTTGTAATATGACTCTAATACCCTGAATGTCATGGTTTTGATGCATGTCCGGTTACTAAACTGATCTGTGTTTAATAAATGACTCCGATTGTCTTTGTTAATGGCACTAATCATATGAATGTATAGATTACATAAACTGTGATTATTAGACCTATAAATTGACCTAGCGTATTCTGTTGTGTAGGCCACCGTAAACTAGGTATATGGAAATGCATGTAAAATACTACACTGTTTTGTATATTCTTCTTTGAGATCTATTATATGTAAAAGCACGACATAATGCCTGATTACTACGTAGCTAGTATAGATACACTTTTCAAATGAGTATTATATGGTAGATGTGTTAGCAACCTTGATGCCTACTGAGTCATAGGAGTCATGTTTGCATTCTAACCTTTTTAGGGGATCAATAGGGAGGGCTCTACAGGTGAGGGATCATGGGAGCACTTTGAAAGCCAACGGAGCTTAGTGACATCAATCTAATTCTTTCTTCTTCTTTTTGTGATGTAATATTTTTGGGGGTCTCAGAGTGAGATGTAAATAATACTTAATCTGAGTAAGAGAGATGTAGTGTTGAATCTATTATAATGAACTTTGTATTTCATGATAACGGTATGTGTGTTGTGTTCGGATTGTGTGACGGTTTGGCTAGTTGTGCCGTGGACCTCTTAGACTCACAGCGAAGTGATGTAGACAAGGTCAGCATCCCCGGACACATTCGGTAGAATCCGAGAAAAGAGGCGCCACATAGGGGACTATGTGAGGCGCCATATCTAGCTATTAGTAGCCGGGCACATCCTAGAGGGGGTGAATAGGTGTGACTTTGAAAAATAATCATGTATTAAAATTTTCTAGGTTGCGCAGCAGAATATAAAATGTAATAATGCAACCAAATCACATGAGACACAAGATTTTATACTGGTTCGGCCAGCCCTCTGGCTTCCCTACGTCCAATCCCCCTTGTAACTTGCCTGGGATATTCACTAACCTTTCGTCAAAAGGTTACAACAACTATTTTCCAGGGCCAGCTCCCCAGTTGATCTTGCAAGACTCAGCGGATCCTAGTGATTTTTCAGGAACCACCAATTTAACTGATTTTGATCAGGTCTCAGCCAACCAAACAGTCACTCACAGTGACTTAGTTTTTCTAGTGGTTTCGCACCTGCGAGCCTTCCAGGGTCTAATCACCTAACTGATTTTCATGATATCAACAGACCAACCTAGGACACAAAGTGTTGGTTAATATAGAGCAACAAATGCTCTTTCCAACTATCCTTCGAATAGATCAACAAAGAGTAAACATAATGCAAGAGGAGGAGAAAAGTATAATATCGTTATAACACAATATCTTTCTCTTTAATGCTTCCTAGGATGAAGAACTTCAAGAATGAGCCTTGAATGCGGTGAAGTTCTCCTAGTTGTGAGTGCCCAAGAAGTAGGACGCTGGGATCGCTTTGATTACAGGAAGACGCTTGAATGCTTGTTACTTGAAGCGCTCACCTTATCTTTGTTTACTGTAATCTTTAAGTAGTTATAGGATGAAAACTTTGTGTCCGTTAGATACAACATCCTCTAATAGTCGGATCCCAACATTCAGCATACAGAGATTTGTATGGACCTTTGGACCTTGAACTTCTCAGTGTGGCCTCCACCCTGTAGTTTGGTTGCTCTGGTCTTGTTCAGGTAGTAGGTAGGGTAAATCTCTTATTGCTGAGATACGCTTGTCAATATCATTCCCTATTGCATGCTTGTATATCTTTATCTTACCCTAGTCATATGGCCTGCAAGTTTACTAGAAATATTTCTACCATACAGACTTTTAAATACGACGTAAGATAAAGTTAGAAAATTTAAAATTTGAGGAGATAAAAAATAATATAAATTTCATATTTTTTTAGAAGAGACGGTATGCATTTGAGTACGTAGTAAAATACATTATATAATATGTCTTGATAATACGTGAGCATCTTCAATGGATACTGAGCAATTAATGCGAACGTGAAATATACATATGCCTGCTGCAAAAGTATCCTAATGAATACATTGTAATAAATGCAGACGCAAGGGCTGGTCAAATGGTCAAACATACTTTCCACATATAAGATATTTGCCCTTTGAGGTGTGAGGAGGGTAAATCCGGTTTGACGCAGGAACGGCCCAGTGACGGACGGCCCACTGAGGTTCGAACATGCTAATCCCGCCCAGGGGACGAGCACGCACACTCGACCCAATAAGAGGAGGCCCAGCCCAGCAAAGCATCGGATTCCACGACGCACAACGGCCACGGCTCAAGCGCAGTACTCACCGAAGGACACTCCGACGACTGACCGTTGCCCCCATGACGTCGGCCTTGACCCCGTAACGGGAGAGCATGCGCCATGAGTGCCGTAGGACTCGCCCAGGGATCGGTCGACGCCGAGGCTATCCCCCCCCCCTCAACGAGAAACTCCCGCCAATATAGCGGAGGAACATTACTCTACTAAGCAGACCCTTCCCTCTCAAGGGATGAGGTCCCTCGCACCAGGATAACCCATATAAAAGGGACATCGACAAAAGAGAAGAGGACACGGTGGTTACTTCTGCCATAAGAGCTTCCTACTGAGAATAGAGCAATCAGACCTGCCACGGTAACAGAGAGGCTACCTGCTACGCCCAGAGAGAATCGAGTACCCGCTGGGAGCGGCGAGCACGCGTGCAGAGGACCTACACGTCTCTCGAATCGTCTACTATGACCGCTACTTATCTCTTACTTTGCTCTTCTCTATTGCTCATTAATCCCTCACTGACTTAAGTATCGGAGGGTTGTCCCCTGGGGTAACACTCGGGACTCCTTCTGACGCCTCTTTGGTTTCTTAGTGTTTGCAGGCCTCCACGGGCGCGAGACGACTTCCCAAACAAATAAATAGAGAAGGTGGTATGTGGCCTAGGAACCATTTTCCTGCCGCTACACTTCTTGGCGTCATCTGTGGGAAGCAGAACAAAGGCTATGGCGCCCCGTGGAAGCCTCCGCAACGCCAGCAACCGGGGGTGGGGCTCCCACCAGGGACCCAACTCTCGCCGGGGATCGCAGGAAGCTTCCTCCGCTCACCCCCGACAAGAGGTCACCCCAGTTGACCTAGATGAGCTCCGCCAAGAGATCCTGGCTTTGGAAGAATTCTGCCGAGAGCTCCGAGACTAGAGGATGAGGCCCCAGTACGCCCTACCCGAACGACGGGAGGACGAAGGAGGCCAGGCCGGAGAGAACCTCCGGCAAGCACGGGAGGCATCCCATGTCTCCGTCGCAAGGACCCGACGGTCACGTAGTGTACCTGCACCCAAGGTGCGTAGCCCACTCCATTCCAACCCAGATATGGACCGCCGGCTCCAACGGTTCGACGAGATAGAGGACAAGGTCCGGTACCTGGATGACGTCCTCCTGGCCTCCAAGAATCGCAGCCTCATCGACGACGATTTGGACTTCCACGCTCCCTTCTCTAGGGAAATCATGGAAGCCCCCATCCTGCCAAAGCTCCAGCTGCCATCATTCGCCTCCTACGACGGCACCACCGACCCGGCCAACCACTTGTACGGCTTTGAGTCCCACCTGGTGTTTCACCGGGTCTCGGAGACCGTAAAATGCTTGGCATTCGTCACGACTCTCCGGGAGAACGCCCGAGCGTGGTTCGAGTCCCTACCGACCGGGACGATCTCTTCCTTCCAACAGCTCAAAAAGCTGTTCAAGGAGAACTTTGTGGGCTGCTGAAAGGTAGCCAAATCTGTTGTAACCCTACTCGCTCTCAGGCAGGGGAAAGAAGAGACGCTGTGGGACTTCGTCTCTCGCTTCCATGCGGAGGCACTCCGCATTCCCCACCTCGACGTCGGTATCGCCACCATGGCACTCACCCAGGGGACGCAGGACTACATCCTCCGGCGCGGGCTCGGAGTCGAAGCCCCGGCGACCCTTCCAGATCTTCTCGCGTTAGCCCAGAAGCACGCACACTGCGAGGAGAACACCGCGGCCTTGCGCCACGCGGCCGGGACTGACCATCCCGACCGAAAGAGAGCCGCCGACCCACCACGAGAAGGTCGGAGTAAACGAGAGCGATGCGACGGGGACCGCCATGACCGCTCTGAGAAGGAAAGGGGTGGCTACTGCCACTATACGCCCCTAATGGCCCCACCCGACCAAATCTTGATGGATATCCGCAAGGAGCCATTCCTCAAGTGGCCTCTGTGGATGAAGTCGGATCCAAACTCAAGGAACAAAAAGAAGTACTGCCACTTCCATCGAGACCATGGTCACGACACCGCCGACTGCATCAACCTGAGGGATGCCATCGAGGACCTCATCCGCAAGGGGCTCCTCGACAAGTTCCTCGCCAAGGCCACCAAAAGGCGACAGAAGACACCTCCCCCGATCGACAACCGGCCCAACAGGAAGGAGATCATGATGATCTCTGGGGGGGCCGCCGCAGGGGGTGATAGCGTGAGCAGAAGGCGACGGTACGCGACGGCCATTAACATGGCAGACCATGGCGATGGTACCCCACGGGAGCTCTCCCCCTCGGGCCATCTAGGAGACCCCATAGTTTTCTCTGAGGATGACCTAGAAAGCGTCACTACGCCCCATTCCGATGCTCTGGTGATTTCTGCCACCATCAACCAATGTACTGTGTGTCGCATTCTGGTAGATAATGGAAGTGGACCCAATGTTATTGCGTACGACTGTATCGCACTCATGGGTGTGGATGTGTCACGACTCGCGCCATTGCACACACCGCTGTACGGGTTCTCCGGCACGACTATTCCCCCGGAAGGGCGTATCTCGCTCTCGATCACGTTCGGGACTGCACTAAAAGAGGTAACCTTCCTCACCGACTTTACCATGGTTCGTGCAACGATAAGGTACAATGCTATCATCGGCCAAGGGATCCTCGACACGCTTCGAGGTGTCCCTTCTTCCTACCACTAGAAGCTTAAGTTCCCCACCCCCCCGTGGAGTGGGGGAGGTCCGGGGTGATCAGCGGGAGTCCAGAAGGTGCTACCTTATCTCCACCTGTGATCGACGTCCCAAAGAAGTGCCACCGGAGAAAAGGGCGAGGACTGAAGATCCAGGTCCGAGCACGAGCGCGCCAGCTAAGGACTTATACCTCATCCAAGTTGGGGATGACCCAATAAGAACACTGAAGATCGGTGCTACTCTGACCGAGCATGATAAGCGAGAGTACGCGAGCTTCCTCAAGGCCAACCAAGATGTGTTCGCGTGGTCCGAGGATGAACTCCCCGGAATTCCTATAGAGGTCATCACACACCAACTTAGGTTGGATCCCACCTGTCGCCCGGTGCAGCAATGCCGAAGGCGCTATAACCCCAAGCGACAGGCCATCATCAGGGAGCAAGTAGGAGAAAAGCTGCGGTCAGGGCTACTCCGCCTACCCAGTATCCAGACTGGGTGGCCAACGTGGTCCTAGTGCCCAAGAGCGACGGGAAGTGGTGGACGTGCGTGGACTACACCGACCTCAACAAGGCCACGCCCAAAGACAGCTTCCCCATGCCACGGATCAACCAACTGGTCGACGCTACGGCTGGGCACGAGATGCTGAGCTTCCTTGACACCTATTCTAGGTACCATCAGATCAGCATGCACCAGCCCGACCAAGACAAGACTGCGTTCGTCACCGACCACGGCCTATACTGCTACACGCGCATGCCGTTTTGGTTGAAGAACGCTGGAGCTACGTATCAATGCCTAGTCAACCATATGTTTGACTCGTAGATTGGCCGCAATATGGAGGTCTACATCGACGACATGCTCGTGAAAAGTCTCCGAGCAGCCGAACACTTGCGCGACCTGGCGGAGACCTTCGCCACACTCAGAAGGTACAACATGAAACTCAACCCTACTAAATGCACGTTCGGGGTGCGGTCGGGAAAATTTCTAGGTTTTCTCGTCACCCACCGGGGAATCGAGGCCAACCCCGACCAGATCCGAGCAGTGTTAGAGATGGAACAACCGAAACGGGTGAGGGACGTGCAATGCCTCACCGGGCGCGTCGCCGCCCTGGCTCGGTTCCTATCCCGAGCCGCCAAACGGTGTATCCCCTTCTTCCGACTGATCAAGCAAGCCAACCTGGCACCAGAAAAGAAGGGATGGATCGACTGGGACTAGGAGTGCGAGCAGGCATTCGAAGAGTTGAAACGCTACCTGACAACTCCTCCTCTCCTCGCCAAACCCCAAAGGGGAGAGCAGCTACTCATGTACCTGTCCGTGACGTCCAGCACCATGAGCGCTGTGCTCGCACGGGAGGAAGCATGAGTCATGAAGCCCGTCTACTACGTTAGCCAAGCACTGCAAGGACCGGAGTTCCGGTATTCGAGGACTGAAAAGTTCTCCCTCGCGCTGATTACAACTGCTCGCAAGCTACGACCATACTTCCTGGCTCACCCGATCGTGGTCCTCACCGATCAGCCTCTCCGACAAATCCTTCAGAACCCGATGCTTCCGGAAGGCTGGTCAAGTGGGATATCGAGTTAGGAGAATTCGACATTAAGTTCCGACCGAGAACAATGATCAAAGCCCAAGCTCTCGTTAACTTCATCGCTAAGTGCACCCTACCCCGTCGAGGATTCACCCGAGCAGTCCTCGGGGCCCACCTGGGAGCTATACGTCGACGGATCTTCCTACGCTGCGGGCAGCGACGCAGGGTTGGTTTTAATCTCACCATAAGGGTTGGAGCTACAGTATGCCCTGCGTTTCAACTTCCCGACCACGAATAATGTGCCCGAGTATGAGGCGCTCCTCTCTGGGCTACGCATGGCAAAGCACCTGGGGGCGTCAAGTGTGCGAGCGTACAGCGACTCCATACTCATCGCCAACCAGGTCAGGGGGGAGTTCGAGGCCCACGATCCCTCCATGATGAAGTACTTAGAAAAGGCCAAGGCGGCGGCGAGCGAGTTTGCCCATTTTCAGGTGATCCACATCCCACGCGAAGAGAATATCCGAGCAGATGCTCTCTCCCCCCTAGCGTCGGCCACCGCAGTCTCCAGTTCGAGGTTGGTCCTGATATAGGAATTATCAGCACCGAGCATAGATGATCCGACGCCCCAGGTGAACGCCATCGACTATGAACCCTCCTAGATGGATCCTCTCCTCGATTTCCTCCTGCGGCAACAGCTCCCGAGCGACCACGCCGAGGCGCGGCGCACGCGAGCAAGAGCTGCCCACTTCACCATTGTGGTCGGCCGGCTGTATCCCCGATCCCTCTCAGCCCCTCTACTCAAGTGCCTCTTCTCCACGGAGGCCATCCAGGCCATCCGGGAAGTTCATGAAGGACTTTGCAGAAGCCATGTGGGAGGGCGAGCAGTCGCACGGATGCTGATCCGGCAAGGGTATTGGTGGCCCACCCTGAAACAAGACTGTCTCGACTATGTTCGGAGGTGTCCCCAATGCCAAAAATATTCCCACCTGCACCACCAGCCAGCTACGCAGCTCCACGCCTTGACGGAGTCTCGCCCATTCGCTCGGTGGGGAATTGATATACTGGGACCCTTCCCTGAAGCGCAAGGGAAGAAGAAGTCCCTCATAGTCGCCATCGACTACTTTACCAAGTGGGTCGAGGCCGAACCATTGGGGAAGATAATAAGCGAAGCAGCTTAGAAATTCGTGATGCGAAGCATCATTTGCCTATTTGGGATCCCAAGGGTTCTCACAACCGACAATGATAGATAGTTCGCGAGCACTGTCTTTCAGGAAAAGTGCTCGGAGTTGGGGATCTGGAACCACTACATCTCGGTGGGGCACCCCAAGCCAATGGGTTGATGGGAAACGCCAACCGAACTCTCCTCCATGGCATCAAGACCCATCTGGACCAAGCGGGTGACTCATGGATTGATTCGATCTCTAGCATTTTATGGGCCCACCAGACCACCGCTAGAGCCGCCACCGGAGAGATGCCTTTTCATCTCGCCTACGGGGCTAAGGCAGTAGTTCCGGTGGAGATATCAAACCCCTCGTTACGAGTGGGACACTTTGATGAAGTCGGGAACAACCAAGCAATGCGAGAAAACCTGGACCTGCTCGAATAAGGAAGAGTCAACGCCCAGGTGAAACTCGTGGCATATCAGCAGAAACTGGATCAATACTACAATGCCCAAGTTAAGGAGCGACACTTCTTCCCCGGTGATCTAGTTCTACGGCGAGCAAGCGTGGCTGACCCACGGGGAGCCGCAGGAAAGCTCGCACCAAACTGGGAAGGCCCGTACAGGGTAGCGGAGACAGTCGGCAAAGGAGCGTACAGGCTAGTGACGCTACGGGGGGAGAGGTACCCAGGACGTGGAACTCCGTCAACCTCAAAAAATACTTCAAGTAAATCGTCACTAGCCATACTCCACTAAGGTAAGTTACCTACGAATAACGGAGAGGTAACCTAAGGGTTTCCTAGAGGCGAGCACCGCTCCCCTTGAAAACAAAAAAGGTAGCCTAAGGGCTCCCTAGAGGCCAGCACCGATCCCCTTGAAAACGAAGAGGTAGCTTAAGGGCTCCCTAGAGGCGAGCTGTAGCGACCCGGATCGCGGATACCAGGTATACCCGGTAGGACTACCGAATACACCTGATACCACTTGGAACCCGTGAGGCCTCCCAAGAGCGGTAAAGCTCCGAAGGGAAAAAGGCATGTGTAGAGTACATTGAAGCTACAGAGATAGAATAGTAATCAATTAAATTTCATTAGATCGGTTTGCTAAAGTAGCAGAAATAAAGTTACTTTTTAATTAACAGATCAATTTATCAATTACATCAGAGTCCAGTCCAGAAAATTAAAGACAAGTACAGGCCACAGGAAAAGAACGTACACTGAGGTCGGGGGAAACCCGACGCAGGTACCGCTGGCAACTACAGACGCGCCACACTAGGAACCACGAACAGAGACGACGCCACCCACCTGAAAAGCAGGGGTGAGTCTCCAAACAGAGACTCAGTAGGGGTCACGCGGATCCCCACTGAAAAACACGCAGCAACGACACAAAAAGTAACGAAAGTAACAACAGGTGTAGCAAAGCAGGAAACTACACTACGAAGCTGTAAAAAGAACGAGAACAGCAGCAGTAGGGAACAAGTAGGAAAGGGGGAGAATCCACACCAGACAAGTGGCTGCCGAACTAACCTCGGCACTCCAAACTACTCCAAGCAGCGACAGAAGGGCGACTCCGATCTGACAAAGTCAGGAGTTACCGATCTGTCGACACGCCGCCAGGCCTAAGACGAAGACCTGCACGGACGAACAAAAAGACAGACACGACGGCACACACGACTAGAACGTCGTGCACGCAACGCCACACTGACCTCGAGTAGGGCCATGAGAGGGCTAACTCGGGAAGGTCACGACGCACAAGAAACGTCGAGAGTCACGAAGAGTCACGTATCACGTGACGAAAGCACCTCCTTGCAAGAAGAACAGCCAGCTGCGTCCACTGACGTCTTATGCTGCGCCACAAGTGTCTCGCCTACGGTATCGCTGAAACCACGGCAGAGTCGCAGACACACACTGAACCAAATAAGAACAATAGCAACAAGAGACTAGTCAGGGTCACACCCGTCGGCGTAAGTCCTCAGTCCCTGACAATGTGTGCACACACTGGCTCTAGCCTAAGCCAGGTTCTCTAGCTAGTTTTTTCCCTCGGTAGGACGCTACCGTTGGCTGGGAGCCCACGGAACTAGCTTACAAACCGTATCTCGGGAACTACCCTTTCCACCTCTCTGAGGTGGGTCAACACACTGGACCACGTGTATCGACAGGCCACGACAAGTGGAGGTTCACGAGACATCAAACTCACGAACACAAGTGCTAGAGTGCGGACAAGCTAAAACGCGTTGTCACACGCACTACTAGGCACCACTGGCAGTACTACTACGGCCAACAGACTCAGGATTAGGCAACTAGACCTACAACGTAACGATCCTTGAGTCGGACGACTCAAAGGCAAGATCGTCACTGACAGCGGAGCAAGCCGCCAATCGGTCTAATCCTAAGCCACGCGAAACAACACTCCGCAGAAAGTGACTCACGGAGACCTGAGGGAACACCGAGGACCCTCAAACACGCCTAGACACACGGATCGAGGTAAGGCAACACCTCGAGGTATCCAGAACCAATGTCTCGAGCTGGAGAGAACCGCCGAGACACACAAAGCTACCTATCAACCCCTGGGTAACCCCCGGTTGACCGGAGCCAGACAACACCGACGCAAAACACGGCATGCACAAGCACTCCTGGCTGTCCCATCATGGTTACTGCCCTCATAGGACGTCAATAGACACCCACGGGTCACGGGCAAACCACGAGACCAAGCCAAGAAAAGCAGAAACTGAAACGACAAAACCAAGCTCTGGCAGAACGGACCATCATTCAACCACTAGGCAGACCCAGCAGTCAAGGAACAGCCGCCATGCAACCAGAGACAAGGACATTGGCAATTCTAGATTGCGTCGTTAGGGAACTATCGCAATCAAGGAAAAGACCGCACCCAGTCACTTAAACCGACCGATCCAGAAGACCACTGCCACACAAACACAGCCCTAGAACACCAACCTGCGACTACCCAACACACGGGCGAACACCGAACACCCAACAGCCATCACGGCCACAACAGGGCTGTAACGCACCACCACAGGGGCGTTACAGGTGCCTGACGCACCAGGGCGGGCGCGTCAGAGCCAACAGGCACAAAACCAAAACGCGAACCACGTAACGCACCAGGGCAGGCGCGTTACAGCGGCCTAACGCACGACAACAGGCGCGTTACGCCAACCTAATGCACGGGAGCATACGCGTCAGGGCCACAGACCCAAGTCTGAAAACTCAGACAAACAGCACGTAACGGTCCACGACGGACGCGTTACAACGCCGTGACGCACGGGGGCAGGGACGTTAGAGCTAACGGACAGCCACCCAGCTCAGCCAAACAGAGTGTAACGGCCTGGGGCAAGCGCGTTACACATCTGTGACGCACAGGGGCACAGCCGCTACATGAACCGACTGACCCGGTCAAATCCGGTCAAACAGAATGTAACGGCCTGGGGCAGGCGCGTCAGAGGAACCGACTTAACCAAAACGCAAGACGAGAAAATAGCTGTGACGCGTACTCCGGGACGCGTCAGGGAGCTGTGACGCACCACACCTGGGCCGTCACACTCTCACAGCCACGAAAGATATAAAACGAATAGACGCTGTGGCGGTCTATCGTAGGGCCGTCAGAGACTGTGACTGTCTCTGATACGACCGCTACACCAGCGACGGCGGGAAAATAGTGGAAACGCAAAATCGGGCCGTTCCACGCCCCATTCACGCCGAAGCGCTGGGGAAACAAAGCTACACGATGGAAAATAACATCTGGAGGCTAAAAAGCCCACATGCACGCGCTAAAACGCAAGATCGGGGCGATTCTAACGAATCGACCCAAAACGAGTCACCGAGGTTCCCGAACTCCTATCGGCCTCGAATGACAACCGATCGACACGAAACTAACATGAATGGGATCTAGACATCCCAGCGGTCAATTTGACACTAACCACGCCGCAAATGGTTGCCGTTTTCCAGCGAACCCTACAAAACCCGAAAATCACGGTTTAGGCTAAACAAGTCCAAACTCAGCCATTTTTGCACCGAACAACGTGCAATGGCAGGGAAAACGGGCAGGGAGAAGTGGTGATCCGTCACCCTACCTCCACCGAAGAAATCGTGCCCCGAAGGGACTAAACCGCGTCAAAAACCGCGCCGCGAGCTCAAACGCCAGCTTTGAATCCACCGTTCGGGATCGCGCCAAAACCACTCCATCTTCGCCCCGTCGCGCACCCAATCAACTCCACAGCATCCCCAACACGTGCCCCTAGGTCCTCCGTCTGCAGCCGGAGCAGAGGAAGCTCAAGAGGAGAGAAAACGAAGAGAGAGCGAGGCGTCGGCGAGAATGAGATGGGAGGATAGAGGAAGGAAAAGAAATTAGGAATTTTCCTAATTTCCAAAAAATCTGATTTTTGGGCCTAACTCCGAAAAATACGCAAAAATAGTCAAAACGACCGGCTCGAAGAGTACATCGTCGTTGTAACATCCGTGAGTTGATGAACTGATAAGTAAACTCACCGTAGAGTTCCGTAACTAGTACGAGAGAAAAATCCACACGGATCGTAAGGCTCAACTCGGAAGCCACAAAAGCGAACCGAAACTCACCGAAACAGATCCGAAAGATCCAATAAAGATCCAACCAGATCTACTAAGGACCAGCAAAGATCCGGGACATTACATCCTCCCCTCCTTTAAGGAATTTCATCCTCGAAATTTAAGGACTAGCAAGGGTAAGCATGGAAGAACAACCCAACAGCACAACTACGAAAATAACAGAAATCTTGAGAAACACAGCTCAGAGGAACATCGTCAGACTATAACCACGAGCACACGCTCTGGATCGAGCACGACACAAGTGAACACAAATCAGACACCTTCGAAACAAGGCAACGTTGCTTATGTCTCACCAGAAATGGAGACACGACACATGCCACAACAACAGACAACCGATACCGAAGAACACAACGATAGCACGACAAGCAGCAGCTTACACAAGGAGACACAGTCCTCTCAGCTGACAGCTCGACCACATCATTGGCTCCAGTGCCAAAGATAACAGAGAACACCTGGCACAGAGGACGCCAACGACAACAGCACCGGACCATAAACACAATCAAGTCAGCACTCACTCAGATATTACGTCTGATCGAGTTGCAAGCTAACTCTACCAGGAAAAGAGAGTACAGCACGCTAACCGATAAGACCTGGTCCAAGACAGCGACACAAAATCATAGAGAAACAGCGATAAAATGACAACAACAGCACTTGCAGGATTCTGGCTCCGCACGAAACACAGAACCATGGAACACCACTGCAAGCAAGGTCACATCAAGGCACAAGAACGGCTGAACACACGACCACAAGGGACTAGTCATGCATCGAGCAGCTCACCAAGAAAAGACCCACAACAACGAGAAACGACAATCTCAGGGAATACAACTCAAGGACCACACTCACGCCTCGAGAGCACTACACCCCAGAGAAAGAATGCAGAACAGAGGGTACTCAATCAGCAAGGAATGCCGACAGATTCCCCAACACTCGCAAATGCCAATGCCAACACCTGAAATGCCTCCAATAACAGCACGGCACGGCAACAACAACGTCAAGGCACAGGAAGCCAAGACAAAGTCACATTGAGAAAGAACAAACCTCTCGACTGGCCAGAATCTTACCACCAACAATCATGAGCCCGTGGGTAACCAGCCCACACGCTTCAACTGCGCACTCAACAACGCACGCAGGCACCAGAAAATATCTCGGTATCCGCCTCTCAGCACACACTCGGCGCCATCGCAACTCCTGAAAATCGCAACGTAACACACCAAGAGTACCGATCCAGCGAACAACCAATCACAAGAAGCCTCAGTGCAAAGAAGAGGAGTACCAGCTTCAGCACAAGGCACAAAGAAAATGCTAATCTCAGCTTACCTTCACATCCTGAAAATGGTAAATGAGCCTTCACAATACATCGGCCGCTGGACACGGCATGACAAACACGGTACGCAACAGCTCTTAACACCGTGATGGGGTCCAAAGCCAAGCAACCGTATAGCAAAGAGCAGATCAGGATCAGAATAAACACTGTCCACACTTAAGCAGACACGGGACAAAAGCATCGCCAAGATAGCAATTCCAAGGCAAACCTCGAAAAGATTCCACCAGAAGGGATAAGAAGCAATAAGCTCAACCACGAAAGCTCACCAGGAAGGGAAAATCCTAGCTTGCCTGAGTAACTTCTCAAACACGGAATCAAATCGAGCACTTCAACAGAAGCGAGACACATCAGGAGCTGAACAGACTCAAGCCGGGACGACCAAAACAACGTGAGAACGTGTACGGTCATCAGACCAAGGCCAAAGGTCAACAGCAACCTGAACAACACATGGAGAATACAACGCGACAAATCATCGCAACTCCTAAGCCAGCAAAAGCCTGTACTGGACCGTAAGGACTCTGGATACTGCAATATCTCGGATTCCCATGTACTTCACACAATAATGCTCTGATAGCTCAGAAAAGAACTCAGAACACTGCTCTGATACCAATCTGTAGCGACCCGGATCCCGGATACCAGGTATACCCGGTAGGACTACCGAACACCTGATACCACTTGGAACCCGCGAGGCCTCCCAAGAGCGGTAAAGCTCCGAAGGGAAAAAGGCATGTGTAGAGTACATTGAAGCTACGGAGATAGAACAGTAAGCAATTAAATTTCATTAGATCGGTTTGCTAAAGTAGCAGAAATAAAGTTACTTTTTAATTAACAGATCAATTTATCAATTACATCAGAGTCCATTCTAGAAAATTAAAGACAAGTACAGGCCACAGGAAAAGAACGTACACTGAGGTCGGGGGAAACCCGACGCAGGTACCGCTGGCAGCTACAGACACGCCACACCAGGAACCACGAACAGAGACAACGCCACCCACCTGAAAAGTAGGGGTGAGTCTCCAAACAGAGACTCAGTAGGGGTCACGCGGATCCCCACTGAAAAACACGCAGCAACGGAACAAAAAGCAACGGAAGTAACAACAGGTGTAGCAAAGCAGGAAACTACACTACGAAGCTGTAAAAAGAACGGGAACAGCAGGAGTAGGGAACAAGTAGGAAAGGGGGAGAATCCGCACCAGACAAGCGGCTGCCGAACTAACCTCGGCACCCCAAACTACTCCAAGCAGCGACAGAAGGGTGACTCTGATCTTACAAAGTCAGGAGTTACCGATCTGTTGACACGCCGCCAGGCCTAAGATGAAGACCTGCACGGACGGACAAAAAGACAGACACGACGGCACACACGACTAGAACGTCGTGCACGCAACGCCACACTGACCTCGAGTAGGGCCACGAGAGGGCTAACTCGGGAAGGTCACGACGCACAAGAAACGCCGAGAGTCACGAAGAGTCACGTATCACGTGACGGAAGCACCTCCTCACAAGAAGAACAGCCAGCTGCGTCCACTTACGTCTTATGCTGCGCCACAAGTGTCGCGCCTACGGTACTGCTGAAACCACGGCAGAGTCGCAGACACGCATTGAACCAAATAAGAACAACAGCAACAAGAGACTAGTCAGGGTCACACCCGTCGGCATAAGTCCTCAGTCCTTGACAACATGTGCACACATTGGCTCTAGCCTAAGCCAGGTTCTCTAGCTAGTTTTCTCCCTCGGTAGGACGCTACCGTTGGCTGGGAGCCCACGGAACTAGCTTACAAACCGTATCTCGGGAACTGCCCTTTCCACCCCTCCGAGGTGGGTCAACACACTGGACCGCGTGCATCGATAGACCACGACAAACAGAGGTTCACGAGACATCAAACTCACGAACACAAGTGCTAGAGTGCGGACAAGCTAGAACGCGCTGTCACACGCACTACTAGGCACCACTGGCAGTACTACTACGGCCAACAGACTCAGGATTAGGCAACTAGACCTACAACGTAACGATCCTTGAGTCGGACGACTCAAAGGCAAGATCGTCACTGACAGCGGAGCAAGCCGCCAATCGGTCTAATCCTAAGCCACGCGAAACAACACTCCGCAGAAAGCGACTCACGGAGACCTGAGGGAACACCGAGGACCCTCAGACACGTCTGGACATACGGATCGAGGTAAGGCAACACCTCGAGATATCCAGAACCAATGTCTCGAGCTGGACAGAACCGTCGAGACACACAAAGCTACCTGTCAACCCTTGGGTAACCCCCGGTTGACTGGAGCCAGACAACACCGACGCAAAACACGGCATTCACAAGCACTCCTGGCTATCCCATCATGGTTACTGCCCTCATAGGACGTCAACAGACACCCACGGGTCACGGGCAAACCACGAGACCAAGCCAAGACAAGCAGAAACCGAAACGACAAAACCAAGCTCTGGCAGAACGGACCGTCATTCAACCACTAGGCAGACCCAGCAGTCAAGGAACAGCCGCCACGTAACAAGAGACAAGGACATTGGCAATTCTAGATTGCGTCATTAGGGAACTGTCGCAGTCAAGGAAAAGACCGCACCCAGTCACTTAAACCGACCGATCCAGAAGACCACTGCCACACAAACACAGCCCTAGAACACCAACCTACGACTGCCCAACACACGGGCGAACACCGAACACCCAACATCCATCACGGCCACAACAGGGCTGTAACGCACCACCACAGGGGCGTTACAGGCACCTGACGCACCAGGGCGGGTGCGTCAGAGCCAACAGGCACAAAACCAAAACGTGAACCACGTAACGCACCAGGGCAGGCGCGTTACAGCGGCCTAACGCACGACGACAGGCGCGTTACGCCAACCTAATGCATGGGAGCAGACGCGTCAGGGCCACAGACCCAAGTCTGAAAACTCAGACAAACAGCACGTAACGGTCCATGACGGACGCGTTACAACGCCGTCATGCACGGGGGCAGGGCCGTTAGAGCTAACGGACAGCCACCTAGCTCAGCCAAACAGAGTGTAACGGCCTGGGGCAGGCGCGTTACACATCTGTGACGCACAGGGGCACAACCGCTACATGAACCGACTGACCCAGTCAAATCCGGTCAAACAGAACGTAACGGCCTGGGGCAGGCGCGTTACGCTAGCCTGACGCACCAGGGCAGGCGCGTCAGAGGAACCGACTTAACTAAAACGCAAGATGACAAAATAGTTGTGACGCGTACTCCGGGACGCGTCAGGGAGCTGTGACGCACCACACCTGGTGATGGGAATCGACGCCGAGCATGTACATTTTATTTTGCATTTATGTCCTTTAGTTTATTTTTATATCCATGGGAAAGTATATGCGCAATTGTAAGACTTTGTAAGCCAATGCGTCATTCCCTTGAATTGTGTGGGTTTCTATGTATTTTGCCTGTAGGTCCAGCAAGGGGGCCCCTAGCCCTTTCCCATTGGTCCATGTCACCCATGTGGGGCTGGTCAAACTTGCCTAGGTGGCATCTAGAAGGGTTGAATGTCAATATACACATGGGAGACAATTGGACTTCAAAGTCCAAGGTAGGCTACCTACCATTTCTACCATGTCCCCCCCTTGGTCGAGGGGGCGCCCTCCCCTTGAATTTTTTTATTTCTTTTGTGTGTTGGCCACATTTAATCCAGGCCATCCCTTCCCCATCCCTAGATCCAATGGTGGAGATTGGATTTGATGTGTAGCATATAAAAACTTGTATTTTCCATTTGAAAATTATGAAGAAAGAAAAAAATCCATTTGGATCCAAGAGCATTTGCGCCCCCCCTCTCTCTCCTGGAGTTATCCCCCTATCCCTCTACAATTCTAGAGCGATTCCCTCTTCTATCATCCCTTCTCCACCTCTGATCATCATCTGTGCCGCCGCCGCCGCCGTTCGTGCCGCCGTTGCGCTGCCGCGAAGCCGCCTCTGCAGTTCTGTCCACTCAGGACAGTAGCTACTTCTCCGAATTTCTGCTCTCCACCACGTGATCATCTTGAGCTGAAAATTTTAGGGTGTGTTCCAGAGGTTCCCAGTACCCTCCATAAAAATTGGTTTGATCTATAGATCCCTTTTCATATTTTCCCATTTTCTTTCATCATCTCCTTCTAATTCTGTCCAGTTTCTGTTCACTGTTACAACCAGCTGAAGAACACATTCTCCGACCCACTTTTTGATTTTCCCAGGAGTCCCCAATTTTATTGGAGATTCTTTCCACCTTCCCCTATCACCACTAATTTTCTTGATTTTTTTGCAGCCCTCCACATATTTTTATAAATTCTCCCAAGTTCCTAAACATGTTCTGTCTGCCTCATTCCAGATCCGACCTACCGCCAATATAAACTCTCTAGAAAATCCAAACTTCCATATTTTCCAGATCTAAAAATATCTCTGGTTTCCTCTCTTGAATCTCCACCACTTTTCTGAAGAACCCAACTTCAGATTCGGAGGTATACCTATCAGTCAATGGCAGTTCCCAGGAAAACTACTTGATGTTCTAAGATTTCGGGTACTGTGCAATAGCAACTTGAAAAACAGTTAAAGGCCATATCCGTGCAGATCCAGCTTCTCTCTTCAGTCCTATCTTGAAGTACTTCAAAAGAGCTTTCTAACGGTACCTTCTGATCGCCGATCCAACATCAGGATTGGCCGCAGCAAGCAATCTCGTCGGGTCGCGCGCTGTAAAACAGCAAGTGCAGATCCGTGGCCAGCTAAGTCGGCGGGTGCCGATCGGAGCCGCCCGGCCTCCGGCCAGCGAACCAGCACGCCGCTAGCCCAGGGAGCGCTTCCCCAAGCGTCCCCACCACAGTGGTGCCACCGGGCCCCACACGGCCCCTCCGACCAGCACGTGGGCCCCACGATCGTGAGTACGTGTGCTGCCGAAGCTACGCGAGAAGCCGCCCGTCAACCAAGAATCGGTCCTCCCGGGCCCACTTGTGTAGCCCTTTACCTCCTTGCGTGGAGTGGGCAGTAATTCATTGCTTTAATATTTGTGTACTAATTGTCCCGGGTGTACGAGTTCGGCCGGGTCCGTCTTCCCCACGCTGAGAGCGTGGAGGTATCGTATTCGCTCCCTTACTCGGCATTTGCTCTATTCATATATATCTCTTATGCCGCTGCTAGAGAGCATGTTGTAGGGCCGTTAGCTCGATATATATTGTTGTATCACCGCTGCTGTGAGAGAGATAGTGACCGTCCCGTGACCCGATCCGGGCACGAGAGAGAGCCGAGCACCCTAGCTCACTGTCGGTTTCTCAACCGCGCACGTCCGACGCTTCCCTCGCTAAGGGACAATCACGGGCTCGTCTAGAGTCCAAGGATCGCATTCCTAATTCGAGTCGTGTCCGTGGTCCGTCCCGCATCACCTGGGCCGTCACACTCTCACAGCCACGAAAGATATAAAACGAACAGACGCTATGGCGGTCTATCGTAGGGCCGTCAGAGACTGTGACGGTCTCTGATACGACCGCTACACCGGCCACGGCGGGAAAATAGTGGAAACGCCAAATCGGGCCATTCCACGCCCCATTCACGCCGAAGCGCAGGGGAAACAAAGCTACACGATGGAAAATAACTTATGGAGGCTGAAAAGCCCACATGCACGCGCTAAAACGCAAGATCGGGGCGATTCGAACGAATCGATCCAAAACGAGTCACCGAGGTTCCCGGACTCCTACCGACCTCGAATGACAACCGATCGACATGAAACTGACATGAAACTAACATGAATGGGATCCAGACATCCCAGCGGTCAATTTGACACTAACCACGTCGCAAATAGTTGCCGTTTTCCGGCGAACCCTACAAAACCCGAAAATCACGGTTTAGGCTAAACAGGCCCAAACTCAGCCATTTCTGCGCCGAACAACGTGCAATGGCAGGGAAAACGGGCAGGGAGAAGTGGTGATCCATCACCCTACCTCCACCGAAGAAACCGTGCCCCGAAGGGACTAAACCGCGCCAAAAACCGCGCCGCGAGCTCAAACACCGGCTTTGAATCCACCGTTCGGGATCGCGCCAAAACCACTCAATCTTCGCCCCGTCGCGCACCCAATCAGCTCCACAGCATCCCCAGCACGTGCCCCTAGGTCCTCCGTCTGCAGCCAGAGCCGAGGAAGCTCGAGAGGAGAGAAAACGAAGAGAGAGCAAGGCGTCGGCGAGAATGAGATGGGAGGATAGAGGAAGGAAAAGAAATTAGGAATTTTCCTAATTTCAAAAAAATCTGATTTTTGGGCCTAACTCCGAAAAATACGTAAAAATAGTCAAAACAACCGGCTCGAAGAGTACATCGTCGTTGTAGCATCCGCGAGTTGATGAACTGACAAGTAAACTCACCGTAGGGTTCCGTAACTAGTACGAGAGAAAAACCCACACGGATCGTAAAGCTCAACTCGGAAGCCACAAAAGCGAACCGAAACTCACCGAAACAGATCCGAAAGATCCAATAAAGATCCAACCATACCTACTAAGGATCCAGCAAAGATCCGGGACATTACACGAGCACTGCTCCCCTTGAAAACGAAGAGGTAGCTTAAGGGCTCCCTAGAGGCGAGCACTGCTCCCCTTAAAAATAAAAAGATAGCTTAAGGGCTCCCTAGAGGCGAGCACTACTCCCCTTGAAAACGAAGAGGTAGCTTAAGGGCGCTCCCTAGATGCGAGCATTGCTCCCCTTAAAAACAAAGAGGTAACCTAAGGGTTTTCCTAGAGGCGAGCACCGCTCCCCCTGAAAATGAGAAGGTAACTTAAGGGTTTCCTATAGGCGAGCAACGCTCTCCTAGAAAATAAGAAGGTAACCGATGGATTTTCCTAGAGGCGCGCTGTAATATCCTGGACCTTTCGAATCCTTCTTCGTGGGTCCCGGATCTGGTTTTTTGGAGTGTCCTGCTCCGTTGTGTCTGAAATTTCGTTTGGGTCATCTTTCGTGTTCGGATCGGCGCGATCCGGAGTTGTTTTGGAGGCCCGGAGGCGTTCCGCGGCTTTTCCGCGCGTGTTTTCTGATTTCCGGTGTGTGTTTCGGTAATTCCTTCGGAACCTCGCTGCAGGTGTACCAGGTCGTTCACCTGGGCACGAGTGGTACTGTTGCGATCGGTGCGTCCCGAGGATTCCGGAAATGTAATTTTCTATTTTTCGGTATTTTCTGGAATTTCTGGATTTTCCTATAAATACCCCCCCTATTTTCTCTCTCTCCCCCACCTTCTTCTTCTTCTTCTTCCTCCTTTCTCCCCCACCGTGAGCACCGCCCCCTCTTCCTCTCTTCTTCGTCCGAAGAGACCGCGGCGGCGTCCCCTCCGGCTGCAGACGGCACGGGGCGACGGCGTGGTGACGACGGCGGCGACGAGGTGATCGTGGAGGCGTTCGTGGGTCGTGGGAGCTCAAGGAAGAACGAGGTTTTCAAAGCATTTTCTTGCGATCGGGGACGATCCGGCGGAGCAATCGCTCCATTGAGGTAGGGTGACGTTCCCTAGCTCCCCGCCGTTCATTTCCGTGGTTTATAGGCCGAGGGGAGGCCGAGAGGGGCGTGAGTGAGCGGGTTTGGGGTTTTCCATGATTTGGGGAGAGCTCGCCCGATCTATGGATTTAGCCCGTGATTTCGCGTTTTGGTGGCTTAGATGCATGCTAGGGGTCCCTAGGGGTCTTCCCCTTTGATTTCCCCCTCTTCGTTGGAGGCACGGGGGCGTGGTCGAAGTTTTTGGGCGGTTATACCGTTTTCGCCGTCAGGTGCGTGTAACGGTCCTTCCAGGGACCGTTACATGATATAACGCGCCTTGAAGGGGCCGTTACATGCCCTTTGTTAAGCCTTTGGGGGTCAGGGACTGTAACGGTCCCGCGATAGACCGCCATTTGGGCGTGACGCGCCTGGGAGGGTGCGTCACACGCCCTTTGCTAGCCTTTGGGGTCAGGGGCTGTGACGGTCCCCCGATAGACCGCCACAGCCGTGTGACGCGCCTGGGAGGGTGCGTCACAGCCCCTGTTAACCAGCTGGGGGCTGGGAGTGTGACGGCCCCCGCCAGACCGTTACATGCCTGTAACGCGCCTGGGGTGGACCGTCACAGGCATCCGACCATTGGTTGTGACCGTTGGGGGTCAAGGCATGTGACGCACCAAGCCTGGCGCGTCACATCCTTGTGACGGCCCAGGGTGGGTGCGTGAGGGCGCCTTTGGGCGTTTTGAACCCCCCAGGCGGTGTGATGCATCAGGCGTGGGCCGTTACACCCTGTGACGCGCCTGCGTGGGGGCGTCACAGTTTGTAACGCGCCAGGGCAGGCGCGTTACACACCGCTTTGCGCTGGGAGAGTGACAGCTTGCGTAGGACCGTCAGGCTTCCTGTGACGGTCCTGCCTAGACTGTCACTTGCCTGTGACGGTCCAGGGGTGGACCGTCAGGCGCCTGGTTGCCCCGAGAGGGTTGCAACCCCGTTTTTAGTCCGACTGTGGCCACCGTGCGACGGGGCCGGTACGTGGGATGGTCCCCGTACGTCGTCGGATGCGGACGTTGTTTTCCGTTGACTTGAGAGTCTACTCCTTCAGTGACCCTCCACTAGTCGTAGCCTTCCAGTACGCGGTACAGGTCGCACCAGGGAGTGGTGTACGGGCTTACCCTTAGAGGCGGTTTGTGGACCGGTTGCCGTCGGGCCCCACGTCTTGCAGCCAGAGTCCGACTACGGGGGAAAACCGGTCAGAGGACCAGACCAGGGATGCGCGGTCTGTGTGTGCACACTTGGTTGGGGGCGGTTGGACCCACGTCGACGGGCGTGACCCCAGCTAGTCACTTGTTTGTGGTTACTTGTGCGGTGTTCGTGCCTTGGGTAGGCGCTACCACGTCAGGCAGTTCACCTGCGGTGCGGTGTAAGACGTCAGGGGACGCTACCGGCTGTGCTTCTAGTGGGAGGTACTCCTGTCGAGTACGGAGTGTCAGATTGTCAGTTTCGTGGCTTTGACCTTTGGGTTTTGCCGGGTCGACCGTTGAGCTTCGGTTGTCTCACCGTGGCACGTGTGCCGGTTTGCGTGCCGTAGGGTATTTGTCGTGTAGAGTACAGGGCTTTCCTTTCCGAGGTACTCTCCTACCGCTAGCGTAGTGGTGTCATGTTTTACGAGGTAGGGTTCGAGTGATCCCTACTGAGTCTTGTTTCGAGACTCATTCCCTACGTGCTTTTACCGTGTTTCAGGTGAGGCGCCGCCCCGGGAGAGCGTGTCTGGGGTGCAGCGTGGTGCGGGTGCCCAGAGGTAGTGCCAGAGGTCAGAGCCGGGGTATGCCCCGTGTAGCTGTACTTTTCTTTCTTGTCTCTGTACTAGCTGTGGACTACTGTTGTTATTTTGTGGACCATGTAAAATGTTAATTTATTTCCTGCTTAATATTATAACTGTTTAATTTCTACAATTACTTGTGATACTTATGTAGTTTCCACACCATCCTTTTAACCCTTCCGAGTCTTCAGACTCGTGGGTGGCGGTGCGAGTCTCGGGTTATCGGGCCTTCCCAATAATCAGATTCTCGGGTCGTTACACGCGCATTGCTCTCCTCAAAAATGATGGCAGCAAACGGACGGAGGATGCAAGTACTGCGGAGCGTGAGCACGAAGAGCCACCCAGAAGCACACAGAAGTCTCCCACTAAAAGGTACACAACAGTATTGGCTCAAAATAAAGAATTTATATTTCTTTAGTCAAAATACAAGCAGCTAGAAATCGACAAAATACCCTCACATGGGCCAAATACAAGTACGTGGAGAGACAAAACGTGCTCGACCATGGTGATATACGACTCCAACGGTCCACTTCCCGGGGCACCGTCCTCTGCCAACGATCATGCTGAGTCTCTGAGCAAACACCTAGCACCCATTTTTGTTCTATGGAAGGGTGTCAACGAAGAAGCCTCCTATGCCAGAGAAGAGGGACAAAGCCCCCAGACCAGCAAAGGGCTTCATTGGTAGAAGAGCTGCACCAGGAAAACTAGGCCGACTGCTCCAGCCACCCCTGTTCGGACAGGGGACAGTGGAGCAACGAGGCCCACCCGTTACAGGGAACTAGCAGGCCTACACAAGCCAACGAGGGGCAGCGGTACCACGAGGACAACACATTATGAAGGCCACTCCGGCGTACTGGCCATGCCTCCAAACTGACGAGCAAGACCCCGCTGCCCCGGCTGCCACTGGCACCCACCTTGAATGGAGAGGTTATCCGGCCGCGGTCGGTGTTCGACGAGTCCCCGTCAACGACGGGTAGAGGTATGACGAGGCCACGGCCGTCGTCCAGCCGCATGGCCTTGCCTGCAAAGTAGAAGAAGGGAAAACAGTTCCCACCCTTCCTTACGCCCCTTCCTATCGGAAGATAGGAAAATGTTCCAGCAATGGGGAGCATCTCACCAAACACTTGTAGAAAGTAAACAACGGTTACACGCCGCGAAGATAAGCGACAAGAACTAGCTGAGAGACAGAAAATCGCAATACCCAGAGACTTCTCGTCCCTTCAGGGATGGAACTTATCTGGCTCAAGAAGCAGGACCCCCATGCCGGCGTATAAGCGGTTAACCTTCTCCAAGGCCTCCCGCTAGCTGTCCAAGTACCCAAGCATGTACTGCTAAGAGACTGGGCCACCCTCTCCATGAGCAGGCCACGGTCGCCATGGTACCGGCGCTGGGTTTCTCCGGAGGACCAAGGGTTGACGACGAGTGTAATGCCCCAGATTTTTCGGATATTTTTCGTGGGTCTCGGAGTGTATTTTGTGCTTTATAGTGTTTTTCCCTCATGCGCCTTCGGAACTCTGTGCAGGGTGAACCGTGGCGTTCTCTGACTCCGAGACAGTGCTGGCGCGTTGTGCTCCTCCCGAGGATCGCGGAGGTAATTTTTAGTATTTTTTCAAATTTCTGAAATTTCAGGGTTTTTCTATATTAACCCCCTTTAATCTCTTTCTCTCCCCATTCTCTTATTCTCTCCCTCTCTCTTCTCTTTCTCTTCCCCTCTCCTCCAGGCGGCCAGTGGAGGTGATGGCGGGCGAGGCGGAGATGCTGCGGGGGTGTGGAGCGAGAACGGGTCGAAGATTGAGGCGTGGTGGCGCGGTGAAGCCGATTCGTGAGCGTGGGGCACCGGCGGGGTTTCTAATGGCATTTTCACGTTGGAACGGCGTCCACGGTGCGCGGATTCTTCGGTGGTGGTAGGGAGATAGATCCTTAACCCCGGTACTTCATTTCTCGTGAGTTTGGTAGCTCGTGGTGAGCCGAGCGTGGGTTTATTGCCGTTCGGGGAAAAAATCATGTTTTTAGGGCGTGTGACGATTTCGACGGATCGAGCACCGTTTCCTCCGTTTCTTTCTCCCATTTTTGGGTTTTGGGGTAGGGGGAATGGTCCCCCATGTCTTCCCCTTCGGTCAGGATCGAACGGGGCGTGGAACCGAGCCCCTAGGGCGAGCTCGGACGGGGTTGCTGTCGTAACCGGTCGACCGACTCGCGCAGTCCGGTCTACCGGTCGGCATTCGCAGCGGGTGTTTTGAACGTGTCGGTTCGATCGACCGACCGCCCTGGGCCGGTCGACCGACCCTGTTAGTTCGATCGACCCCAGGGGTCAGGTCGACCGAACTTCAGTAGGCAAGCCCGTTTTGGGTCCCGGTCGGTCCGGTTGAGACCCAATGACCGACCTATGGTCCGGTGAGTGTCTCGGACGCCCCGTGAGTACCGTGACCGTGTTTTTGGGTGTCCAGAGGTATCCCTTTACCTCGATTAGTGTCCCTGTGGGCTTAAGGGTCAGGGTGACCCTCTTGTGTCCCGGTTGTGTTGTGTCGGCCCCCGGTCGCCCCAGTTATGACCCAGTGGTTGACCATCGGCCTTGTGAGTGTCCCGGACATCCCTTGAGTTCCGTGATTGTGTTTCTGGGATGTCTGGAGATGTCGTGTTATCTCGATTAGCATGCCCGTAGGTGTGGTGGGTCCGAGTGACCCCATGTGTTCCGGGCTTTGTGTTACGCTCGATCGAGTCACCGTGTATCCGTGTGAGTGCGGTGAGGTTTCCCCCGCATGTCGTTGGTTTATCCGGAAGATGATTCCCGACTGGGCCAAGTGTTTGGCCTTGGACTGCGAGTCCAGTTATCCAGCCTAGAGCTGGAGGTTTCTCGCTTTTCCCTGGGATAGGGAATCGGCGTGGCGGCTTGTGAGCTACCTTGGGAATCATGCTTCTGTGCTTTCCGCGTGGGCCATGTGTGTGGCCTTGGACTGTGAGTCTAGTCACCCAGCCTGGGGCTGGAGGTCCCTTGAGTTCCCTTTTTGAGGGGATGGTCTCGATGGCTCGTGAACTATCTCAGTGCTCGTGCTACCGTGGTTTTAAACCTAGGGATTAGGCTGGATTAACGGCATCGTGCCGTTGCGTACGGCGGTCTTGATCCCGAGTCTTGTGACTCAAGGACCGTTGGATTTAGTGAGTCTAGAGGACCGTCCAGAGTCCAGTGGCTCGTCGCCACTTGGTCCTTCTCAACTTTCACGCAGGGTGCGTGCGTGTTTTTCGGATTTTCTCCTCAGAGAGTGGTCACACCAGTGACTCCCCACTAGTCGTAGTCTTTCGACATGCGAGTGGTCCCACCAGGGAGTGGTGGCGAGACTACCCCAGAGAGACAATTTTTAGGCTGGTTACTGTCGGGCCCCACGTCTTGCAGCCAGAGTCCGGTTGAGGGGAAAACCAGTCAGAGAGCCAGACTTAGGACGCGTGGTCTGAGTGTGCACACGTGGTTGAGGGCTGTTGGACCCGCACTAACGAGCGCGACCCCAGCTAGTTCTTGTTTCATGGTTACTAGTACGGTTCCCCGTTCCGACAGGGTGCGTTGAGGGAGATACCTGAGGCGCGGTCTAAGTTGTCAGTGGACGCATCCGGCCTTGCTTCTGGTGGGTAGGTACTCCTGTCACATGAGACGTGACTCTCCTATTTTCGGATTCTGTTTCCCATCTGCAAGACGTGGTTTTCAGACCATCCGGTGTTTCAGAGGTAGTGGCCAGGGTGCTAGTAGTTTTACCGAGGTTGCGTCTTGTTGTGCGGTCCCCGCGACCAGGTGGTCGGGGTTGCACCTTGGACAGCGTGTCCAGGTTAGCCTTGTTCTGGGAGACAAGCCTCTACGGCGGGGTTGCCGTGGGTTTTTACCTCGGTGAGTGGTGTTATTGTGGTCCGGTTCCCGATGGTGAGATCGAGATCTCTCTTTCTGCTTGACCGGTACATTAGGAGTAGCTGTAGTGCTGAGTTTCGACCGGCCACCGTGTTTACTGTTCCTACTGCCACTGTTGTTCTTGTAGTTACTGCTTTCTGTGCCGCCGTTATTCTCAGTTGGGGTTTCGCGGGATCCCTACTGAGCCAGTGACAGGAGGCTCACCCCTGCTTTTCAGGTGCGACGGTTCCTCCTCGAGGTTCGAGGATGCTGTTCAGAGGTTCTTAGTTGTCAGCTCGCCGGGCTGGGTGTTCACTTGGCATGTCGTACGTTTTACCGGTTTAGACTGTACTTTTTGTTGGACTAGACTCTGTTATAGTAGTTGTTTATTTATTCTGTTAATTGTTGAATTATCCTGCCTTATTTCCTATTTCTTTGTACCTCCACACTCCTTTTAGCCCTTCCGAGCCCTCCCAGCTCATGGGCGGCGGGCCAAGATTCGAATGGCATCGGGCCCTTCCCGGTATCCGGATCTCGGGTCATCACAATGAGCCTACAGAAGTTTATCATCTGACGAAGTACCGGACTCTCCCGATGACATCCTCTAAGAAGGCTACCCTCAAGGTTTCGCTTGTGCAAAGCTGATCGCCGGAGCACCGCGAAGGCCACCATTTATAGGGGATGTGAAGTCCCCAGAGGTATGAAGACTCCTACCGCCTTAATCAAATCCGGGGAAACTGAAGCGATGGATCCCGAAAGTCGCGCCCTATCGCGATTACCTCAAGGACGCCGCTTTATATCCCCAGGAGATCTCATAACTGCCCAGAGGGAAGTAAGTACACGGGAGAAACTTCGAGACTTGTGAAAGAAAGGAAAATTTTCCATTCCAAAATGAAAGGGTTACAAAGGAAGGTGACCGCCCAGGCAAACAGCAAGAATTTGAAAAAAGGTAAGGGGAGCCCTCCAGCTCGCGGGCGAGATCAATGAAGCGGTACCTTCACAACCCGAGGGCAATGACGACCAGACACGCGCTCCTCGCGGCGACTGTCGTCAACTCATTTGCGGTCTCGGGACTGAACTCATTTACGGTCTCGTGCCAGCGAGCACTCTGCACCATGAGGTCGATGATAGTCGCGACCCCGGGCAGCCCCGTCGCCAAATCCTCGGGCTGCGAGGACTAACCACGCGAAGGGACCCTCGGTCGGGAAAGAGAACCAACGTCGGCAGCAGCAGGAGCTTTGCCCCTTTCGCGCCCCCGCCCTCCGGAGGCGGGCGCCAGAGCAGCAGTTGCTGGCACTTCAGATGATGGCGGCGGAGGAGCCCTGGGGGGAGGCACCTCAGAAGAAGGTGAGACACGACTCCTGGCCGGGGTCGAATCTCTCCCTCTCTTCCTCGACCGGCAGCGACTGTCCATCTCCGCCAGTTCGTCATCAGTCAGAAAGGCTCGACTACCGCCAGCCATAGCGAGCTACTCACCAGATGCGCTAGGGGTGGCCTCGGGAGAACTCCGTCGAAGACTAGGCCCTCCGCTGGCCACAGATGCTTCAGGCGAGAGGATTAGGGGAATGTCGACCGGAATGGGGTAGCCTTCCCGGGGCGAACGCAACCTCGGTCTGGGGGGTGATGACCGACACCTGGCCAGTGCCCGGAGCGACGTGGTCCATGGGACGAGGAGCAAACAGCGGTAATCGGACGGTCTTGTAGGTCCAACCCTGCGCTTCTGCCGCCCCTGAAAACAAAACAAGGTTAGTCAAGCACCAGGCACTACCGACGCGACCCTATAGGAGGATAAAGCTAGTACCCTGCGGTAACGAGGGACACAACCCCAGCTCCCGAAGCAGCGCCGGGGTTAGAACGAAGTCTGCGTCAGAAAGGGGGTACTGGAGAATAGCCTTCAGCTTCTGGCAGTCCTCGGCCCTGAGAGAAGGCTTCGTGTCACGCCAAGTGCGGCGACAACTGTTGTGCATCCAACTATCGGAGGCCTCCGCTGATAAGTGTCCATTTCTTATGACAATTCGTTGCATGTACACCATTTTATGTGCATATAATTAGGCAATTATGCATATTTCATAGTTAACCTCAACTCCGCATTTAAATTGGAGCTTTCAAGTAAATTGATTAATTTGATTATCTTATTTAATAATAAATTAAAGTTGAGGGCCATGAGCATTAATTCTCCATTGCATAATCATGAGCATTTGAGATTTATGTGCACATTGTGATAATTTTTATGGACTAAAGTGTAATTATGTGTGTGTAGGACACCGAAGGCAATTACAAAAGAAGCCGGGGGCAAAATTGTCACCACTACTTTGACTAAGTCAAAAAGCACATATTTTGGTTGGAGGGAAAAGAAAGTTCAAAATTTTGAATTCAAAGTTTGAAAAGAAGGAATTCAAAGTTCAAAGTTTGAAAAGGAGGAAAAGGACATTCAAAGTTTGAAATAAAGGAGAGACATGATGAGCCTTGGGAAATGGGGTGCCTAAAGTCCAAGAAAGGGGGTGCCCACCTACTTTTACTCTTCCCCATGCATCATATTCCACTTGAATCTCAGCCATCCATCTCCTTTTGATATAATCTCCACCCTCTATCTACCCAACTTTCCCTATAAATAGCCCATGGTAAGGAGGAGAAGAAAAAAGTTCTTCTTTTGGCAATTTCTCTCCCAACCTTAGGCCTCCGAGTTCTCCCTTGTAATTTCGTTTTCAGTTCATGCACTCTTCATCAAAGTTCTTTGTTTTTAAGTTCTCTACAACTTTTTCTTCTGGAGCATCTTTTAGTTCCTTCTAGGTTTTAAGCTATTTCGTATTTTTCACTGTGCTATCCTGTTCATCTGCAAACCCATGTTTCTCTCTGTTCTTTCCCATATTTCTCCCCCTTCTCATCATTTTATTCTCTTACTGTCTTCATGAAAGTCCTTTGTTTTTAAATGTTCTACAACTTCTTCTTCTACACCATCTTCTAATTCTCTACTGTTTTTAAGTTATAATCTCTTTTTCAAAGTGCTGTCCTGTGTTTTTACTGTTCATCCGAGGTGCTAGCTTCGATTATGTCTCCATTTTGAAGCCCTTCTTCTCTTCTTTTCTCTCTGAGTTCTTCATTTAAGTTTTTCCTCTCTTCCCCCTCTTCAACTTCTTCTTCTTGGGCATCCCCTAATTCCTCTTGGGTTCAAAGTTATTCACCCTCTAAAGACTGCTTCAATGACGAAGGCGACTTCCTCCCGGCGTAGACGACATCTTCCACAAGGTTGTTCGTGATCCAAGGCCAAGAGAGGACGGCGCTATCATCACCATTGCTGCTACCATCTCCAAACTCCAAACTCCAGATTTTTCTTGTGTTATTGCTTTTATGATATTTCACTTCATTGTAATCTCATTGTGTCATTAGTATAAACTTGTTTCACATTTCATGTACTCTTTCTTTTAAGTTAATGAAAGGAGTTGTTCTCTTGATCTAGTTCTTGCTCTTCTTCCCTCTCTATCTCTTTCTTCTATATCTTCTTTCCACTTCATGCAATTATTTTCTATAGCATAAGCGCATAGTCATGGTGTGTTCAATTAAGTGTTTGGTTTGTTCATCATTTCACTATTTTCTTTAAGTAAATCCAAATCACAAGTGTTTTTTCAAAGGACTCTAAGGTTTTTAACTCTAAAAATATTATCTTCTCTGTGGATTCGACCCGTGCTTGCCATAGTACTACGTTCTCTTTTGATCATTTTGTGATAGTTCGGTTTTAAGATTGTTATACGCGTGTTTTAAACGACGAACTTTCGCGTTATCAATTTTTGGCGCCGTTGCCGGGGAGGAATAATGATTTTTGATTTAAGAACTTTGTTTTCCTTGTGTATATCGTGTACTAATAAAGCTCTCTTTTCTTTTCTTTTTACAGGTTAAAAAAAATCAGAAAAAAAAGATGTAAGTTTGTATTTCTTTTTTTCATTTTTTTTGTCATTTCATTTCAAAAAAAAAGGAACGAGGGAACGCTTTTCAAGTAAGTATCTAAACTTTTCCTCTTTCATTTCAATTTCATTTCTCTACATTTCATATCTTGTGGTTAGATAGGTTCATTAAATAAAAATAAAAAAAAAGCATCACTTGAACTTCAATAAAAATGTTCATTGCAAGAGTATAACCCACACTTCCATGTTTTAGGTCATGCATCATTTAGAATAGAATTTATTTTTCTTTGTTGTTTAATTATTGTTAATTGCATTATTGAAGATTGCGGGAGGCAGGGTGAGTACTCTAATTTTTTTTCAAAAGCATGCTCATGCATTTCCATGCTTGCATAGAATCCCTTGTTTAAACTTGGTTTGTTGCATATCATTTCTAAAATATTCTAAGGGAAACACCCATAAACAAGATAAGGTGGGGATTTCATCACCCTTCCTTAGTCCACAAACCATAATTCCCTTGCATCTTTGCATCACTTAGACCTTAAATAAAATTCAGTAGACATTGGCCCTAGGTTCACACTGTGGTTCTTGTGTTATTTGGACTTACCCTCTTGTGAAAATCGGTGCCTAAGGCAAGACGGTCGGACGGTAAATGCCTTAAGCGGGCTAATGGTTTGGCATAATTAGGTCCCTACGAAAGTAGGGGGAACCTCCCACTGCCCCACCCCTTACCTGGCCGGTGGAAATATTGAGGGTGAACTTAAGTTTTACTTTAGTCATTTTGTGAAACCCAATTTGTAGGTCTAGGTCACATCTAGGGCAGTAAGTAAGTTGTGTGATAACTTGTTTGTGCTTACATAATAAAAATAAAAATAAAAACAAAAATAAAAATAAAAACAAAAAAATCACATCTACTCTCTCTTCGTCCTAGTCTGTATCAAAATCAAAAAAAAAGAGAAAAAAAATTAAAATTAAAAAATTAAAATCATCTCTCTCTTCGTCCTAGTTCATGCAAGGTAGACGATCTCAACATCCAAACCTACTAGGACCCATTCAAGAAATTGAGAGAGTCTTGTATCCAGGGAACGATCTCCAACAAGATCTCATGGCCGAAAATCAAGGACCTCACCAATAAAATCTAATGGCCGAAAATCCCGATCCTCTAAAGCAAATGAAGGACTATTTCTTACCGAATCAATACCAACCGTCCTTCTATGTCCAAGCACCTCAGAATCAGGCGGTTCATTATGAAATCAAGTCTAGTACAATCCAAATGTTACCATCTTTCTATGGAAATCCTAATGAAGACCCTTACAAACATCTTGATGAGTTCCTTCAAATCTGCTCCACAGTTAAAATCCAGAATTTCTCTGATGATGCTCTTCGACTAACTCTCCTCCCATTCTCTCTCAAGGATAAAGCCAAATATTGGTTAGGAGCCTTGGGTAGAATCATTGATACATGGGCAGAAATGTAAAAAGAATTTTTGAAAAAGTTCTATCCTATAGGACGAACCAATACCATGAGAAGAGCAATTACTGGATTCACACAAAACCCAGGGGAACATATCCATGAAGCATGGGATAGACTAAAAGATTTATTGAGGAAATGCCCCCACCATGGGTTATCAAGATGGCAAATTGTACATGCATTCTATGAGGGTTTGGTGGAGAATTATAGACCAATGGTGGATGCATCATGTGGGGGAGCATTCATGAGTAAGAGCGAGGATGAGGCTTATGATTTATTCGAAATGCTTAGTGAAAATTCCATAAGCCATACCTCGCTTTCATCATATGAAAGAATGATTGGGCCTTCTAAGAGGGGTGGACTTTATGAAGTTAAGAGCCAAGGTGAGTGTGAGAACAAGATGGATATTAATGCCATAAACCAAAAGTTGAATAAAATGGATTTGTTGGCGCAAAAGATAGAGAAGGTCGATATGGTTGCCCAAAAACTAGACCAGTTGTTGTCCATGTCTAGACAGGAACCCTCTTTCCCTTCTGCCCCTCAACCTCAACAATTCTCAACCCCAAGTCCAGAAGAAATCTGTGCTTTGTGTTCGAGCCCTAGCCATTCCGTGATTGGGTGTCCCACAACAGCCCAACTCCCCCTATTTATCCAAGAACAAATCTTTGCTGCTCAAGGTGTCTCCAAACTCACATATGATCCTTATTCAAACACTTACAATCCGGGCTGGAGAAATCATCCAATTTTTTCTTGGAAGTCTAACCAAGGCCCATCCACCCAATCTCATCTCTCACACCATCCAAATTCAAAACAATCATTTTCCATGCCAAGTCAATTAAACCGAAATCTCTCTTATCAGCCTCCTTTCCATCAACAATCACATTTCCATCAAGCTCATGCCCCATATCCTCAAGCTCAATTTGCTCAGGGCCAATTTCAACAATTTCCTGCACATCGTTCACATCAACCACATTATCAACCACCTCCTACTCAGCCCACTTTGATGATAAATTTGAACAACTCCAACAACTCATCCTTACCCAAGCACAATCCATTTCCAAGTTGGAGAACCAGATAGGGCAACTTGCTGCCAATAACATGAGAAGAGAGGTAGGTCAGCTCCCTAGCCAACCGGTGGCCAACCCCCGCAATCAACAACCTCCAGGCTTCCCTCCAAGAGCTCATATTCTTCCTCAACCCAATCAGCCAAACCAACCTCAGCTGCCCCCTCCTATAGGTCCTCAGTTCGAGAATGCCAAAGCCATCTCTAGCCTTAGGAGCGAGAAAATTCTTAATGACCCTTATCAAGCTAGGGATGTGGGTAGTAGTTCGGGCCAAGATGCCCACGAGGAGAGTGATAGTGAAGATGAGGAGCCAACAATTTTGCAAGAAAAGAAGAGGCAAGAGGGGGGAGAAAATAAGCTGGACAAAGGGAAAGCAAAGGTTGATGAAGGACCCCAAAAGTATGTTCCTAAGGTCCCATTTCCTGATGCATTGAAGCCTAAAGCTCAAAAGAGAAAGCCGGTCCAACAAGAAGAACTAGTGGAATTGTTTAAACATGTGAACATCAATATTTCACTATTGGATGCGATCAAACATGTACCGACATATGTAAAATTTTTAAAAGAGCTATGTACACCAAAAAGGGAACCAACAGCAATAACACAAAAGGTCCGCTTGTCTGAAGATGTCAGCGCAGTTGTTATGAATCATTTACCTAAAAAATTGAAGGATCCCGGAGCTCCACTGATTTCTTGTGATATAGGTGGAATTACATTTGATAGAGCATTGTTGGACCTTGGAGCCAGTGTGAACTTGTTACCCACCTTTATATATGAGCAGTTTGATCTAGGGGAGTTGAAATCCACATCTATAATCCTTCAACTGGTAGATCGATCTGTAAAGACTCCGAGGGGACTATTGGAAGATGTGATTGTGAAGGTGCATGAATGTTATTTCCCGGTGGACTTTCTTATTCTGGATATAGCCTCGTCCCAGGAATTAAAGCACACACATATCATTTTGGGACGTCCGTTTCTTGCTACGGCCAAGGCCAATATAAATTGTGCCACGGGGATGATGGATATTTCCTTTGGATGAGAGAAGGTTTCTCTGAATGTGTTCAAAGCATCTCAATATCCAGACCATGAGGAGGAATGTAATGTCATTGATGTTTTTGAAGAACTAATTGAAGAAAGTCTGGAAGTTAATGAGGAATGTCTAGAAGAGGGTAGCATGCTCCAGGATTCCCCACTTTCTAGTGCACCCCACTCTAGAGTAGAATCACTCCCTCCACTTCAAGTTAAACCTATTCTTCCATCTTTGGATCAGCCGCCCAGTCTAGAATTGAAGGCTCTGCCGGATCCTTTGAAGTATGCTTATCTAGGTCCTAACCACACTCTGTCCATAATCATTGCTTCCAACCTCACTGCTACTCAGGAATACCAACTCCTAGATATCCTTCAGGAGCACAAGAGGGCGATAGGTTGGTCAGTGGCCGATTTGAAGGGTATCAGTCCGGATGTGTGTATGCATTACATTTACTTGGAGGATAATGTCAAGCCGAGCAGAGAGATGCAGCGTCGGCTGAATCCAAGTATGAAGGAGGTAGTGAAGAAAGAAGTTGTCAAATGGTTGGATGCCGGGATAATATATCCCATTTCTGATAGCAAGTGGGTCAGTCCAACTCAAGTTGTTCCCAAAAAGTCAGGGCTGACAGTTGTAACAAATGAGAAAGGAGAAGAAGTTCCCACATGATTACCAACTGGATGGAGAATCTGCATTGATTACAGAAAACTAAATTCAGTCACGAAAAAAGATCATTTCCCACTCCCATTCATTGATCAGATCTTGGAGAAACTGGCTGGGCAGAAGTATTATTACTTTCTGGATGGCTATTCTGGGTATAACCAAGTTGCAATTTTCCCAGAAGATCAAGAGAAAACAACCTTCACATGCCCCTATGGCACGTTTGCTTTCAGAAGAATGCCTTTTCGGCTCTGCAATGCCCCTGCCACATTCCAGCGATGTATGATGTCTATTTTCTGTGAAATGGTGGCGGAATGCTTGGAAGTTTTTATGGATGACTTTTCAGTGTTTGGTGATTCATTTGATGATTGTTTGGGAAATTTGACTCGGGTATTGAAAAGATGCATTGAGTCGAATCTAGTGTTGAACTGGGAGAAGAGCCATTTCATGGTAAGAGAAGGGATCGTTTTAGGCCATGTAGTTTCAGAGAAGGGAATAGAGGTTGACAAGGCCAAGGTTGATGTGATTTCTAATCTTCCTCCCCCTTCTTCGGTCAAACAGATCCGTTCCTTTTTTGGCCATGCAGGATTCTACCGCAGATTCATTCAAAACTTCTCCACCATTGCTCGACCACTGACACAATTGCTCGCCAAGGACACTCCCTTTCATCTTGATGAGTCATGTCTAGAGGCGTTCAATTCTTTGAAAGCGGCTCTCACACAAGCTCCCATTCTCCAATCTCCTGATTGGTCGCTCCCTTTTGAGATCATGTGTGATGCCTCAGACTATGCTGTAGGAGCTGTCCTAGGTCAAAGAGTTGAAAAGAAACCCGTGGTGATCTACTACGCTAGCCGCACCCTCGCTGATGCCCAAGTGAACTACACCACCACGTAAAAAGAATTATTAGTTGTTGTGTTTGCCCTCGAAAAGTTTCGATCATATCTGTTAGGGGCGAAAGTCATTGTTTATTCCGATCACTCAGCATTAAAATTTTTGATGTCTAAGAAGGAAGCCAAACCCCGTCTCATACTGTGGATTTTATTACTACAAGAGTTTGATTTAGAAATAAGAGACAAGAAGGGGTTGGAAAATGTTGTAGCTGATCACTTGTGTAGGATTGTAATTCTTGAAAGTGCCCCTATGTCTGATTCCTTCCCTGATGAACAAATTCTTTCCATCTCTCACACAACAACCCCTTGGTTCGCTCATATAGTCAACTACCTGGCAGTAAGGCAGATTCCCGAAGGGTGGTCTAGACAGGAGAAGGATCGATTCTTTTCTAAGGTAAGACACTATTTTTGGGATGACCCGGAGCTATTTCATATGGGTCCAGATCAAATAATAAGAAGACGTGTCCCCGAGGAGGAGCAACAATCTGTTTTGAACTTCTGTCATAATCTTGCTTGTGGGGGACATTTTTCAGGAAAGAAAACATCGGCGAAAGTGTTGCAGAGCGGATTTTATTGGCCCACATTATTCAAAGATGCTTATGAATTTTCTAAAACATGTTTAAGGTGCCAAACCGTAGGAAATAATTCAAGAAGAGATATGATGCCTCTCAGTCCCATTCTGGTAGTAGAAATTTTTGATGTTTGGGGAATAGACTTTATGAGACCATTTCCACCTTCATTTGGTAATGAATATATTTTGGTGGCAGTGGACTATGTTTCAAAATGGATTGAAGCTGTTGCTACTAGGACAAATGATCACAAGGTTGTGATGAAGTTTGTGAAGAAACACATCTTTTCTAGATTTGGTTGTCCTAGAGCTATCATTAGTGATGGGGGCTCTCACTTTATTCATTTTCAATTTCGAGCTCTGCTTCGCAAATATGGCATCACTCACAAGCTCGCTAGCCCCTACCATCCCCAAACTAGTGGCCAGGTAGAAGTGTCCAACATGGAGATAAAAATCATTCTGCATAAGACAGTTCGGCCGGATAGAAAAGACTGGTCCGAGAGACTAGATGATGCACTTTGGGCCTACAGAACTGCATTTAAAACTCCCATTGACATGTCACCTTATCGCCTCATTTTTGGAAAAGCCTGCCACTTGCCTGTAGAGCTTGAACATAGAGCATATTGGGCCATCAAACAAGTCAACTTTGATCTCATTCAAGCCGGGGCCCAAAGAGCTCTACAACTCAATGAATTGGAGGAACTAAGAAATGAAGCCTATGAAAATTCAAAAATCTATAAAGCCAAAATGAAAGCCTTTCATGATAAGCATATTCAAAGGAAAACTTTTCAACCAAATCAGAAAGTCTGACTTTTTAACTCTAGGCTACGCTTGTTCCCTGGAAAGCTTAACTCCAGATGGGATGGACCGTTTGTAGTTGTCAAAGCTTTTGACCACGGTGCTGTCAAAATTTTGAATCCTAAAAATGGTCACATTTTCACTGTCAATGGTCAAAGATTGAAACCTTATATGGAAAATGATCAGTTGCAAAAAGAATCCATTGTTCTAAGTGGTCTGGAATAAAATCTTCATGAGCTCTCATGCGTCTTGCTGAAGACGGAAAACTTAGTGCTTCTGGGAGGCAACCCAAGGTTGTTGTTTTGACGTTTTTATTTGAGTGTGTTTTAGTAGTCAGGTTAAGGCCAAGGAGAGGAAGTCATCGCCGCCTATGACATTGATGGAGGTTTCGTCCCGCATATCCGGTTGTCTCTTTCCCACTCAGAAGTATTTATTGATACATTATTCTTTTGCTTTCAATTCTACATGCCATTGAGGACAATGTCATTCAAGTTGGGGGGAGAGAAATTTCCATGATGCATATAGTACAACCTGATAGGAGTTCTGTCTTGCATAAAGATGTAAACCCCATTTTGAGTTTCATGATTCATGCTTAAATTAAAAATAATTCTGAAATAGAAAAGACTAGGGAGAAGGATGATGGAAAATTTAGTCAATCTAGCCATGGAAAACTGATATAAGAATCCCTTTAAAGTTCATGTGCACTAAAAAAAAAAAATTTTACATTACACACTAATGAAACAAGCAAGACAAGCCCTCTGCTATTTTAGGTATATTGTCTGATATTCTGCACTTCTTAAGAAAAGAGATCTTTATACAAAGCTTTCTGCCAAATTATCTATCAAATAAGTGCAATGGCACTATGAAAAAAAAAAGAGAAAAAAAAAAGAAGAAGAAAGAAAAAAAATATCATGAAAAATGCCCCTAATCTTAGTAACCGGGCCTACTTCACCTAAGACGTGTTGAGGTTCGCGTAAAACGGAAAAGGGAACCTGGATCTGCGAAACTGGGCCTGCTTCTCCTAAGACAAGAGTTGAGATTCACGTTGAGCAGTGATGCAGCATCATGTGTGGTATAAAAGATCCCAAAGGGACAAAATAATAAGGCAGACAAAAAGCTAATATACTTAATGCTCTGATCTAAGAGGTGCAGGGTTGAAAGATATTTGCTTGGAATAGCGAATGGGGGATGCAATTATCTAAGCTGTGGATTTGGTAGTTACACATGCACAAGTGCTATTGAGCTTTAATTTGAATTCTTAATCATGTACTATTGAGTTCCTACATAAGGCTAGTGTGCATTAATGATTCTAGATTCCTAATCTTTGGTTGATTCTATGAAGGGATATATAACTGGATATGAGAGCATGAATTTTGCAAACTCTTGTTAGTCCTAAAATTTAATTTATTGGCATTACTAAGGGACTAGCAATGAGTAAGTTGGGGGGTGTGATAAGTGTCCATTTCTTATGACAATTCATTGCATGTACACCATTTTATGTGCATATAATTAGGTAATTATGCATATTTCATAGTTAACCTCAACTCCGCATTTAAATTGGAGCTTTCAAGTAAATTGATTAATTTGATTGTTTTATTTAATAATAAATTAAAGTTGAGGGCCATGAGCATTAATTCTCCATTGCATAATCATGAGCATTTGAGATTTATGTGTACATTGTGATAATTTTTATGGACTAAAGTGTAATTATGTGTGTGTAGGACACCGAAGGTAATTACAAAAGAAGCCGGGGGAAAAATTGTCACCACTACTTTGACCAAGTCAAAAAACACATATTTTGGTTGGAGGGAAAAGAAAGTTCAAAATTTTGAATTCAAAGTTTGAAAAGAAGGAATTCAAAGTTCAAAGTTTGAAAAGGAGGAAAAGGACATTCAAAGTTTGAAATAAAGGAGAGACATGATGAGTCTTGGGAAATGGGCTGTCTAAAGTCTAAGAAAGGGGGTGCCCACCTACTTTTACTCTTCCCCATGCATCATATTCCACTTGTATCTCATCCATCCATCTCCTTTTGATATAATCTCCACCCTCTATCTACCCAACTTTCCCTATAAATAGCCCATGGTAAGGAGGAGAAGAAAAACGTTCTTCTTTTGACAATTTCTCTCCCAACCTTAGGCCTCCGAGTTCTCCCTTGTAATTTCGTTTTCAGTTCATGCACTCTTCATCAAAGTTCTTTGTTTTTAAGTTCTCTACAACTTCTTATTCTGGAGTATCTTCTAGTTCCTTCTAGTTTTTAAGCTATTTCGTATTTTTCACTGTGCTGTCCTGTTCATCTACAAACCCATGTTTCTCTCTATTCTTTCTCATATTTATCCCCCTTCTCATCATTTTCTCCTCTTATTGTCTTCATGAAAGTCCTTTTTTTTAAACGTTCTACAACTTCTTCTTCTACACCATCTTCTAATTCTCTACTGTTTTTAAGTTATAATCTCTTTTTCAAGGTGATGTCCTGTGTCTTTACTGTTCATCCGAGGTGTTAGCTTCGGTTATGTCTCCATTTTGAAGCCCTTCTTCTCTTCTTTTCTCTCTGAGTTCTTCATTTAAGTTTTTCCTCTCTTCCCCCTCTTCAACTTCTTCTTCTTGGGTATCCCCTAATTTCTCTTGGGTTCAAAGTTATTCACCCTCCAAAGACTGCTTCAACGACGAAGGCGACTTCCTCCCGGCGTAGACGACATCTTCCACAAGGTTGTTCGTGATCCAAGGCCAAGAGAGGATGACGCTATCATCACCATTGCTGCTACCATCTCCAAACTCCAAACTCCAGGCTTTTCTTGTGTTATTACTTTTGTGATATTTCACTTCATTGTAATCTCATTGTGTCATTAGTATAAACTTGTTTCACATTTCATGTACTCTTTCTTTTAAGTTAATGAAAGGAGTTATTCTCTTGATCTAGTTCTTGCTCTTCTTGCCTCTCTATCTCTTTCTTCTATATCTTCTTTCCACTTCATGCAATTATTTTCTCTAGCATAAGCGCATAGTCATGGTGTGTTCAATTAAGTGTTTGGTTTGTTCATCATTTCACTATTTTCTTTAAGCAAATCCAAATCACAAGTATTTTTTCAAAGGACTCTAAGATTTTTAACTCTAAAAATCTCATCTTCTCTGTGAATTCGACCCGTGCTTGCCATAGTACTACGTTCTCTTTTGATCATTTTGTGCGAGTTCGGTTTTAAGATTGTTATACGCGTGTTTTAAACGACGAACTTTCGCGTTATCATCCGCCCAGTCTTTAGACTTGACAAGATATACGTACCGCTCCGCCCAGCCTTTGCGGTTAGACGTGGTACGGGAAACTGTGATGAAATGCTGGTGGGTGCGAGCCTTGAAATTGGTGAAATAGGTATCGGACGGGCAACTCTGGAGGAGGAAGAAGTGCCGAAACAGATCGACACTTGGCCTCATCGAAGCTCTATGGCACGCATAGACAAACCCACAGAGGATGCTGTAAGAATGGGGGTTATTTCCCCAGGATGCCGTCCATAGTAATGAAGGATGGATGAGATGAAGGGATGAACTGGAACACGGAAGCCCACCTGAAAGGAGGCCACCGGGACCATGATCCCACCGGAAGGGTAACTCATTATGTCATCTCCCATGGAGGGGAAGATGATGTCGTATTCAGGGGGAATCTGGAAGGCTTCCCGCAGGCCATGGATCACCCTATAGGTCACTAATGGTGGAGAACTAGGTGGACCAGCGCTCGCACCTGAAGTGCTCGGCGCACCACCGTGGCCGGGAGCCGCCTCTTCCGAAGAGGAAGAATCGACGCTAAGGATTCTCCTACGCTGAGGCATCGCTACAGAAGATGAAAATACTAGGAAAGAAGGATCCTCACCAGGGGAAGGAAGGAAGATGCCTACAACGAAGTGTGACAACCGGCAAGATGTGGGTACAGTATGCGAGAGACCTCGCAGCGGTTCTTATAACCACTTACTACGGATCGACGTTATCCCCTGAAGGGCAGGTGAAAGGATGTCAGCCGCTACAGCAGTACGGCTACCGATGCCAGGTGACCGTTCTGAGCCCATGCCCCCAGAACTAGATAAGACTCTGGGTCATCATTACCAGTGTGGCTTCTGCCACCGCCAGAGGCATCTTGCGCACCAAGCAAGCTCTCGAAGCCACCAACTCCCGTTGTACGAGGAAATCATCTTCAGATCCTACACTATGGAAAACCCTCTCTTGGGCTACTCTCAGCCGCCCGCAGAGTGCTCGGTGACTGAGAGTAGGGGGAAGTGAGGAGGGTAAATCTGGTTTGACCCAGGAACGGCCCAGTGAGGGACGGCCCACTGAGGTTCGAACATGCTAATCCCGCCTAGGGGACGAGCACGCACACTCGACCCAATAAGAGGAGGCCCGGCTGTAATATCTCGGATCTGGTTTCTCAGAGTGTCTGGCTCCGTTGTGTCTAAAATTTCGTTTCGGACATCTTTCGTGTTCGGATCGGCGCGATTCGGAGTTGTTTCGGAGGCCCGGAAGCGTTCCGCGGCTTTTTCGTGCGCGTTTTCTGATTACCGGTGTGTGTTTCGGTAATTCCTTCGGAACCTCGCTGCGGGTGAACCGGGTCGTTCACCTGGGCACGAGTGGTACCGTTGCGATCGGTGCGTTCCGAGAATTCCTAAAATATAATTTTCTATTTTTCGGTATTTTCCAAAATTTCTGGATTTTCTATAAATATCTCACTTTTCTCTCTCTCCCCACCCTCTTCTTCTTCTTCTTATTCTTATTCTTCTTCTTCTTCTTCTTCCTTCTGTCTCCCCATTGGGCGATCATGGCGGCATAAAGCTCGTGGGTAACCGTGAAGGGACGAGGGTTTTCAAAGCATTCTTCGTGATCTCGACATCAATTCGGCGGAGCATTCGCTCCATTGAGGTAGGGTGACGTTCCCTAGCTCCCCGCCGTTTATTTCCGTGGTTTATAGGCCAAGGGGAGGCCGAGAGGGGCTTGATTAAGCGGGTTTGGGGTTTTCCATGATTTGGGGAGAGCTCGTCCGATCTATAGATTTAGCCTGCGATTTTTCGTTTTGATGGCCTAGTGTCATGCTAGGGGTCCCTAGGGGTCTTCCCCTTTGATTTCCCCCTCTCCGGTGGAGGCATGGGGGCGTGGTTGGTTTTTTTGGGCTTTCCCTGCCGTTTCACCGTCGGGCGGGTGTGACGGTCATTCCAGTGACCTTCACACCGTGTTACGCGCCTGGGCGGGTGCGTCACAGCCCTTGTTTAGCCAACTGGGGTCTGGGAGTGTGACGGTCCCACGATAGATCGCCACAGGCGTGTGACGCGCTTGGGGTGGGCCGTCAGAGCATCCCTACCGTTGGTATCTGACCGTTGGTTTGACCGTGGGGGTCAAGGCGCGTGACGCACCAGCACTGGCGCGTCACAGCCTTGTGACGGCCCAGCGTGGGTGCGTCAGAAGTTATTTTACCCCCAGGCCATGTGACGCTCCAGGGCTGGACCGTTACATGCGTGTGACGCTCCAGGAATGGACCGCCACATGCTGTGACGCACCGAGTGGCACGCGTCACGGCTTGCCTTTGTTTTCCGCTGTGACGCACATGCATAGGCGCGTCACAGTCTATAATGCACTTACACTCCGTGTTACACTCTGTTTTACACTGAGAGTGTGACGGCCTGCGTTGGACCGTCAGGGTCCTATGACGGTCTAGCCTAAGACCGTTAGGCGTCAATGACGGTCCCGCCTAGACCGTTAGAGTCCTGTGACGCGTCTAGGGTAGACCGTCAGGCACCGGGTTGCCCCGGGTGGCTTGCAACCTCGTGTCTGTTCCGACCGTGGTCGCCGTACGACGGTGTCGGTACGTGGGGCTATCCCCGTACGTCGTCGGATGCGGACGTGGTTTTTCGTTGACTTAAGAGACTACTCCTTCAGTGACCCTCCACTAGTCGTAGCCCACCAGTACGCAGTGCTGGTCTCACCAGGGAGTGGTGTACGGGCCGACCCTTAGAGACGGTTTTTAGACTGGTTTCTGTCGGGCCCCACGTCTGCAGCTAGAGTCCGGCTAAGGGGAAAACCAGTCAGAGGGCCAGACCAGGGACGCGCGGTCTGTGTGTGCACACGTGGTTGGGGGCAGTTGGACACACGCTGACGAGCGTGACCCCAGCTAGTCACTTGTTTGTGGTACTTGTTTGGTGTCCGTGCCTCGGGTAGGCACTACCATGTCAGGCAATTCACCTGCGGTGCAGTGTAAGTCGTCAGGGGATGCTACCGACTGTGCTTCTAGTGGGAGGTACTTCTGTCGAGTCGGGAGTGTCAGACTGTCAGTCGTTACGGCTTCAACCTTCGGGTTTATGCCATGTTGACCATTGCGTTTCGGTCTTCCCGCCGTGGTGCGTGTGTCGGCTTACGTGCCGTGAGACCGGTGTTTTGTAGTGGCAGGGCTTCCTTTTCGAGGTACTCGCTTACTACTAGCGTAGCGATTTCTCCGTTTGCAAGGTAGGGTTCTAGTGATCCCTTCTGAGTCTTGTTCCGAGACTCATTCCCTGCATGTTTTCACCGTGTTTCAGGTGAGGCGAGGCTTCAGGGGAGTTCGTCTGAGGCTCAGCGTGGTTCAGGTGCCCAGCATTAGTGCCAGAGGTCAGAGCCGGGGTATGCCCCATGTAGCTGTACTTTCTTTTCTTGTCTCTGTACTAGTTGTGGACTACTGTTGTTATTTTATTGTTATATTATGGACCATGTAAAATGTTAATTCATTTCCTGCTTATTTATATAACTATTTAATTCTGTAATTATTTGTGATACTTGTGTAGTTTCCACACCATCCTTCTAACCCTTCCGAGTCCTCTGACTCGTGGGTGGCGGTACGAGTCTCGGGTTATCGGGCCTTCCCGGTAATCGGATTCTCGGGTCGTTACAGCTGGTATCAGAGGGCGGTTGTGGAATTATACGAGAATCATAAGTGATTGTAGTGGTCCACTAGTCCACAGCGATGATGTACGGTTGATGCTGGCATCGGGCATCGTGCATTTTTCTTGACCTTGCTATTTCCGTGTTTTCTATCTTTTGCTTCCGGAGCGAGTATGGCGCCGAGGCGGGCGACTCGCTCTCAACAGGGGCTGTCGGCTGGAGGTCAGGAGATCCAGTAGGAGGTTCAGCAGGAGCAGGAGGAGCAGAGTAGAGTGCCACCTGCGGCCACCGAGGTAGTGGATACTGTAAGATTTTCGGGCCGAGGATTTCTTCCATGGCATGTACCAGCTTATGTCTCTGCAGTTCAGCGGAGAGGCTGGTGAGGGCTCATTGACCAGGGGTGGGCCAGGTCGAGCAGTGATGGATTTTATGCAGTTTCATCCACCTTACTACGGCGGTCAGCCAGACCCTGATTTGGCTCGACGAGATGGAGCGGGTGTTCAGTTCCGCGTGGAGTACTGCGGAGGATAGAGTGATGTTGGCCTCCAACCAGTTGCAGGGTACGGCTCAGGAATGGTGGTCTTCCGAGCGGAAGACGTCTTTCCAGCTTCGTCCACTTGAGCAGATTGTGTGGGGTGACTTTGTCAGTGCTTTCGAGCATACCTACTGTCCAGAGTTTATTGCTACGTAGTGGATGCGTCAGTTTTTGGAGCTGGTTCAGGGCGACATGTCCGTGTTGCAGTACAGGGCTCGATTTGTCGAGCTGGGTCGGTATGCACCTCATATCATGGAGAATGAGAGGGTGAAGACCACACAATTCATTCAGGGCTTGAGGCAGGAGCTGAGGCACCATTTGATCGCGAATGCTGCGACCGATTTGGAGACAGTGTCTCGCGTTGCGGCTTCTTTGGAGATGGATATGTAGAGGACTCGAGGACCGATTAGCCAGGGGCAGTCTTTGTCAGGTCGCAGCCAGCAGTCGGCTACCCAGCAGCAGGGTTCCTTCCAGCATGCGTCGGGTGGTCTAGGAGCGCCGGCACCGGCAGCGTCAGTGACAGGATCCATGTCTTTCGGCTCGAAGGTCAAGAAGTTTCTCAAGAAGGGTTTCTCTAAGAAGAAGTCCAAGGGTTAGGGGCAGGCTTCATCGGGCAGTGTACAGCAGCCGGTTCCGTTTCAGCGTCAGGGATCAGTGGGTGGATCTCGAGGACCGTGTCCACGGTGTAGCGAGTTCCATCCGGGCAGGCAGTGCACGGGGCTGATTATCTATTTTCGGTGTGACCAGCCAGGGCACATGGCACGTGACTATCCTCAGAGGCAGCAGCATCAGTAGTTTCCTCAGCAACAGCAGGTTCCCCAGCAGCAGAGGCCGCAGCAGCAGCAGGGACAGTATCCGCCGCTACCGAGGTCAGCTAGTGTGGGAGGCAGGCAGAGAGCTCGACGCCAGATCACACACATGACCAGGGCAGAGGCAGTGGCGTCGCAGCTCGTGGAAGGTACCATTCAAATTTTTGGTTGTGCGGCCCGAGTTTTATTTTATTATGGCGCGTCTCATTCATTTATTTCGGAGGATTTCGCGCTGAGCATCAAGGAGCCGGTGACCCAGTTGTCCTGTGATTTGGCAGTGGAGTTGCCTTCGGGTGATTTTATGATCACTCCGTATTGCTTCGATGAGGTTCCCGTGTGGGTGGAAGGGCGGAGTTTAACGGCTAGGCTCTATGCGTTGCCGCTTCAAGACTTTGATGTGATTTTGGGCATGGATTGGCTCGAGGCACATCATGCGTTGGTGGATTATGGCTCGAAGAGAGTTTATTTTCGGTGACTTCCTGGACCCACCTTCTATTTCCAAGGTATCATGTCTTCCTCTTCCCGATTCCTTATTTCGACGATTCGAGCTCGTCGTTTGCTTGATGCGGGTTGTCAGGGTTTTCTCGCTTCTGTGGTCTTGGTAGACCAGCCGCGTCCGGATGTCGAGGACATTTCGATGGTGTGCGAGTTCCCTGATATTTTCCCGAAGGACTTACCTGGATTGCCTCCCCAGCGAGAGATCGATTTTGTGATCGAGGTCGTGCCGGGTACGGGACCTTTGGCGAAGGCCCCCTACCGTATGGCCCCCGCTGAGTTGAGGGAGTTACGGGCGCAGTTGCAAGAGTTGCTAACCAAGGAGTATATTCGTCCCAGCTTTTCCCCTTGGGATGCGCCAGTGTTGTTCGTGAAGAAGAAGGACGGTAGTTTGCGGCTGTGCATTGACTACCGGCAGCTGAATGAGGTGACCATTAAGAACAAGTATCTGCTGCCGTAGATTGACGATTTGTTCGACCAGCTTCAGTCCGCTCGAGTATTCTCGAGGATTGATTTGCGGTCCGGTTACTATCAGCTGAGAATTCATGAGTCCGATGTGGAGAAGACTGCGTTTGGTACGAGGTACGGGCATTATGAGTTCCTGGTGATGCCGTTTGGGCTCACCAATGCCCCCGCAGCCTTCATGGATTTGATGCAAAGGGTGTTTCATCCGTATCTGGACCAGTTCGTGGTCGTATTTATGGACGACATCCTTGTCTATTCACGGTCTGCCGAGGAGCACGCGTACCATTTGGGTGTGGTGCTGCAGATGTTGCGAGATCACCAGTTGTATGCGAAGCTCAGTAAGTGCGAGTTCTGGCTTCGTGAGGTGCACTTTTTGGGGCACGTGATTTTTGGTGATGGCATTTCCGTGGACCCCGCCAAGGTCGAGGCAGTAATGCGATGGCCGAGGCCGAGGTCTGTGACCGAGATCCGGAGTTTCTTGGGGCTTGCGGGTTATTATCGTCGATTTATCCAAGATTTTTCTCGCATTGCTACCCCGATGACTAGACTCACACGGAAGGATGTGCCTTTCGTCTGGTCTGAGGAGTGTGAGCAGAGTTTCAGGGAGCTGAAGAGATTGCTCACCTCGGCTCCGGTGTTGGTTTTGCCTTCTGGGCCGGGAGGTTTCGTGGTGTGTACATATACTTCCGGAGTCGGACTGGGTGCTGTGTTGATGCAGCATGGTAGAGTGGTGGCTTATGCATCTCGATAGCTGAAGCCCCACGAGGAGAACTACCCTACCCATGACCTTGAGTTGGCGGCTGTGATCTTCGCGCTGAAGATCTGGAGGCATTATCTGTACGGTGAGAAGTTTGAGGTGTTCACTGACCATCAGAGTTTAAGGTATGTGTTCACGCAGAGGGACCTTAACCTCAGGCAGAGGTGTTGGATGGAGTATATGAAGGATTATGACTTCACCCTGTCTTATCAGCCGGGCAGGATTAATGTCGTAGACGATGCCTTGAGTCGGAAGGTCACGGTCAGTGCCTTGATGTTAAGGAAGTGGAGGCTCTGGGAACAAGTGCCCGAAGTTTCATTCATGCTCAAGATTCCCCAAGAGCCAGGGTTAGCAGTGCTTGCGAGTCTGACTGTCACGCCAGCTATCCGCCGTCAGGTGACAGAGGCTCAGCATGCCGACCCTGAATTGCCCCGGATTTTAGCCTTAGCTGATGTGGAACTCGGTGAGGACGGTGCTGCGCGGTTTCGTGGCAGGCTGTACGTCCCAGCCGAGGAGCAGGTTCGTCGTGCGGTGTTACGTGAGGCTCATGGGAGCAGGTACATCGTACACCCTGGTGCGACGAAGATGTATCGGAACTTGCGGAGGCAGTCTTGGTGACCTGGCATGAAGAGAGATGTTGCCGAATTTGTGCCCAGGTGCCTGACCTGTCAGCAGGTGAAGGCGGAGCATCAGCGACCAGGAGGTACTCTCCAGCCCTTAGATGTTCCCGCGTGGAAGTGGGACCACGTGACCACGGATTTTGTGGTGGGTTTGCCGAGGACTCCGAGTGGGCAGGATAGTATTTGGTTGCTGGTAGATCGGCTGACGAAGGTGACTCGATTGTTACCGGTCAAGGTCAGCTGGAGTGTGCCCAAGTTAGCTCGTCTTTATGTGGAGCGGATCGTTCCGTTGCATGGGATTCCCATCTCCATCGTGTCGGATCAGGATCCGAGCTTCACGTCTGGATTCTGGAGGAGTTTCCAGCGAGCTCTTGGCACGGAGTTGGCTTTTAGCTCGGCGTATCATCCTCAGTCAGATGGACAGTCTGAGAGGACCATCTAGACTTTGGAGGATATGCTGAGATCCTGCTGCCAGGGGTGACATGGGAGTTGGATTCACCACTTACCATTGGTGGAGTTTGCCTACAACAACAGCTATCATTCGAGCATCGGCATGGCTCCTTATGAGGCATTGTATGGGCGTCCATGTCGGACTCCACTTGACTGGTTTGAGGTTGTTGAGTGTTTTTTGACGGGACCGGAGTTGGTGCAGCAGTGTGTGGATGTTATGCACGTGGTTCGTCAGAACATGTTGGCGGCCCAGAGTCGGCAGAAGAGCTATGCTGACCGGAGGCGGCAACCCCTCGCGTTCGCCGTGGGCGATCGGGTATTCTTGAGAGTTTCTCAGATGAAGGGGGTGATGCGTTTTGGATGGCGTGGGAAGCTGAGTCCCCGCTATGTTGGTCCCTTTGTGATTGTGGAGCGCATCGGTGAGGTAGATTATCGGTTGCAGTTACCCCCTGAGTTGGCGTCGGTGAATGATGTGTTCCACGTCTCGATGTTGCGGAAGTATATGCCCGATGACTCTCATGTGCTTGAGGATTCGGTGTGGCCCGAGGTGACTCCAGATCTTTCTCTTCTAGAGTTTCCCGTCCACGTTGTGGATAGGCGAGAGCAGCGCCTGCGGAGCAAGGCCATCCCCTTGGTGAAGGTGGTGTGGCAGCGACACTCTGGTGGTGGCACTTCTTGGGAACGTGAGGACGAGATGCGTCAGTAGTTCCCTTACCTGTTCGAGTGAGTCTTCCTCTTCTTTCCCCTTGGGTTGTTCTCAATTTCGAGGATGAAATTCCTTTAAGGGGGAGGGCTGTAATATCCCGGATCTGATTTCTCGGGGTGTCTGGCTCCGTTGTGTCTGAAATTTCATTTCGGACATCTTTCGTGTTCGGATCGGCGCGATCCGGAGTTGTTTCGGAGGCCCGGAAGAGTTCCGTGGCTTTTCCGCGCGCGTTTTCTGATTACCGGTGTTTCGGTAATTCCTTCGGAACCTCGCTGCGGGTGAACCACGTCATTCACTTGGGCACGAGTGGTACCATTGCGATCGGTGCGTTCCGAGGATTCCGGAAATGTAATTGTCTATTTTTCGGTATTTTCTGGAATTTCCAGATTTTCTATAAATATCTCACTTCTCTCTCTCTCCCCACCCACTTCTTCTTCTTCTTCTTCTTCTTCTTCCTTCTTTCTCCCCACCGTGACCACCGCCCCTCCCTCTCTCTCTCTCTCTCGTTCGGCCGCGGCGACGTCCCCTTCCGGCTCCAGACGGTGCGGGGCGACGGCATGACGGCGTGGGCGACGGCGAGGCGATCGTGGCGGCGTAAAGCTTGTGGGGAACCGTGAAGGGACGAGGGTTTTCAAAGTGTTCTTCGTGATCTCGGCATCGATTCGGCGGAGCATTCGCTCCATTGAGGTAGGGTGACGTTCCCTAGCTCCCCGTCATTCATTTCCGTGGTTTATAGGCAGAGGGGAGGCCACGCGCCATGAGCACCGTAGGACTCGCCCATGGACCGGCCGACGCCGAGGCTATCGCCCCCCAACGGGAAACTCCCGCCAATATAACGGGACAACGTTACTCTACTAAGCAGACCCTTCCCTCTCAAGGGATGTGGTCTCTCGCTCCAGGATAACCCACATAAAAGGGACATCGACAGAAGAGAAGAGGACACGGTGGATACTTCTGCCATAAGAGCTTCCTATTGAGAATAAAGCAATCAGGCCTGCCACGGCAATAGAGAGGCGACCTACTACGTCCAGAGAGAATCCTCTTCCTGCACGGCCTTACCACCCAGCGAGCACTCTCCGAGTACCCGCTGGGAGCGGCGAGAACACGTGCAGAGGACCTACATGTCTCTCGAATCATCTACTACGACCTCTACTTCTCTCTTACTTTGCTCTTCTCTATTGCTCATTGATCCCTCGCTGACTTAAGCATCGGAGGGTTGTCCCCTGGGATAACACCCGGGACTCCTTCTGACGTCTCTTTGGTTTCTTAGTGTTTATAGGCCTCCACGGGTGCGAGACGACTTCCCCAACAAATAAATAGAGAAGGTGGTACGTGGCCTAGGAACCATTTTCCTGCCGCTACAAGGTGTATGTAAATGATAAGTAAATTGTCTATTTCCTTTTGCGTAAGATTGTGTTCCTTAGAATATTTCACGTTGATGCTTTGGAGGAGAATGTTATGAAATGAGCGCTTTTAATGATTATATTCTACATGTCTTAATTAAATTACTTTAGTAAGAGAGAGAGAGAGACATGTTTGTCTGATTGCTTTAGATAAGCATCATACTATGTATTTTGTGGTCAATGAATCGAGAATGTTATGAAATGAGTGCTTTTAATGATTATATTCTACATGTCTTAATTAAATTACTTTAGTAAGAGAGAGAGAGAGAGAGAGACATGTTTGTCTGATTGCTTTAGATAAGCATCATACTATGTATTTTGTGGTCAATGAATCGAGAGGCAATATATGCGGACCGCTTTTGTATATCGACGCTAACATTTAATATATTGATAAAGAAGATAGGCGAAATATCATCTATCCATACATTAAAGTATAGATAAAGCTATATTTGTGCCGTTTTCTGGTAAGGCGGAGTCTCAGGTTCATTCCGCCTTCTTTAGGAAACAAAGAGTGTTACGCCTTATCTAGGATTTTGTCATTTTCTGCTAAGGTGAAATATTAGACACATTTTGCTTTGATATTAAACATGTTTTGCCTTATTAAGGTTTTTGTCATCATCTATTAAGGCAAAATGTATCACCTTCAAAGACTGCTCCGCCTTGTTAAGGAATTTATCGTTTACTACTAAGGCAAAGTTATTAGACACGTTTTGCCCTAAGACAAATGCTCTGCCATATACTGTAGTTTTGTCATTATGTGTCAAGGGGTGCTTGTCAGTGGCGAGGGCTTCCCACTGCCCTTTAAGTGGGTGTTCGGTGCCACTCAGGGCTTTCTCCCGGTGTCCCACGGGTTTGATCTTTTCCTTGGCGATGGTTGTGAGCATTGTCTTCTTCCCTCGTCTTCCTTTTCTTCAGTGCATGCTCTTCCTTCTTCTTTCTTTGGGGTGTCGTCGACAGTTCGATAGGTCTTCTGGTCACCCTTTTCTTGGCATCGATGTCTTCAGACGAGGGGGGAATGAAGGGATAGGTAGAGTCTTGTTTTGATGCTTATTGCACTCTATCGAAGGGAGAGGTGGAGAATCTGTGTCGTCGGTAGACGGTCTCAGATTGTTATGAGCTCCATCTCCCTACCTCGGATGAACTTAGCACGTCTAGCCAAGAGGGCTAGTTCTACTTATATAAGCTAGGCATGGAGTCTGGTTTCTACCTTCTGGTCCACACATTCATGACCAACATTTTGTGTTTCTACAACCTTGCCCCAATTTAACTTGTCTTCAATGCATACTTCTTTGTGGTGGGGCTCTCGGTCACCTGCCTTCACCGGGAGATCACCCCTAGCATGATGGTTCTCCTATTTCTTCCAATAAAGGCCCAACCTGTCAGTCGATCATGGCTTGTATTTCATCTAGGCTCACTGGCGTAGGTCCTTCTTGAGGGTCTCTGTAACGACCTAAGATCCGGATACCGGGAGGGCCCGATACCATTCAAATCCTGGCCCGCCGCCCACGAGCCAGGAGGGCTCGGAAGGGCTAAAAGGAGTGTGGAGGCATAAAGAAATAGGAAATAAAGCAGAATAATTCAGCTATTAACAGAATAAATAAACAACTACAATAGAGTTCAGTCCAACAGAAAGTACAGTCTAAAGTAGTAAAACGTACCACATGTCAAGTGAACACTCGACCCGGCGAGCTGGCAACTGAGAACCTCCGAACAGCACCCTCGAACCTCGAGGAAGAACCGCCGCACCTGAAAAGTAGGGATGAGTCTCCAAACAGAGACTCAGCAGGGGTCCCGCGGAACCCCAACCGGAAACAACGGCAGACGCGGAAAGCCACAACAGTAAGAACAACAGTAATAGCAGGAACAGCAAACCGGTGGTCGGGAAAAACTCGGCGCTACAGCTACTCCTACTGTACAGGAAAACCAACACCCTGATCCCACGGTCGGCGATGACCGAACAATGAACCACCCTAGTCACGCTACTAGGAAAACGACCACTCGTCGGGAACTCGACGCTGTCTAGGGGAAAGCCCTCGGTGACGCTCACCGGAACCCCTAGACCTCGGCACCGGGAAAACACCCGAGAATTGCACGCAAAACCGCGTCTCGCAGACGTGAAGCGGAACTCGACTCACGAGGAAACTCACGTCACGTGACGGGAGTACCGCCCACCAGAAGAACGACCGGATGCGTCCCCTGACGTCTTACACCGCGTCACAAGTGTCAAGCTACTACGCCCCATGCGGAGACTCAAACACACACAGTAACCAGTACCACAGAACAAGGACTAGTTAGGGTCGCACCTGCTGGCGCCGTCCGACGCCCCCAACCTCATGTGCACACTCAGACCATACGCCCTAGGCATGTCCTCTAGCTGGTAACTCCCCCTAAGCCCGGACTAGGCTGTACATGGGGGCCCTACGGTAACCAGCCAACTCACCGTCTCTCTCGGGTCAGCCGCTCCGCCACTCCTGGGTGGGTCAGCACACGCGTGCTGTAAGAAGACTATGACTAGTGGGGGCTCACAGAACGTGGACACAGAAAACCACGCACGCACCCATTGCGAGTAACGCGAAGTAACAGGTGGCTCAAAGCCACCCGACTCTGGACAGCTCACTAGACCCACTAAACCCAACGACCTTTGAGTCACAAGGCTCGAGGTCAAGACCGTTGCACACGACAGCACTGAGCCGTCAATCTGGCCTAATCCCTAGGTCCAAAACCACGATGCGATGACTCACGAGGCAGTTCACAACTACCGAGATCCATCCCTCGAGGAGGGAAACTTAAGCGACCTCCAGCCTCTGGCTGGGAGATTGGACTCGCAGTCCAAGGCCACACACATGGCCCACTCAGAAACCACTTTCCAGAGAAACCACGACGTGCGGGGAAACCTCACCACACTCACACCGATACACGGTGACTCGATCTAGTAAGAACACGAAAGCCCGGAATACCTGGGGTCACCCTGACCCACCAAGCCCACGGGCACGCTTATCTAGGTAACACGGTACCTCCAGACACCCCAAAAACACGATCATGAGACCCACGTGGTGTCCGAGACACTCACGAGGCCGAAGGTCAACCACTAGGTCACAACCGGGTCGACCGGAGACCAGTGCAACACATTCGGAGCGCTAGAGGGTCACTCGGACCCTTAAACCCACAGGCATGCTAATCGAGGTAAATGGGACCTCCGGACACCCAAAGACACGGTCACAGAACTCCACGGGATGTCCGGGACACACACGGCCCAAGGGGAACACGATCAGCCGTAGAGTGCCCGTCCTGGGCTGCCCAACTGGTCCCCTCCAAGAACGCGCTATCTTTGCATAGCGCATTCAAACAGAACGCGCTATAGGTCCATGGCACGTTCAAATAGAACGTGCTAGGATGCTATAGTGCGACAAGGCTGAACGCGCTAGGACCTTATAGCGCGACAAGGTTGAACGCGCTAGGACCCTATAGCGCGACAAGAATCGCCTTACTATACATCTTCTTCGATGAACGCGCTCTATTGGGGCAGCGCGACCACCAAGAACGTGCCCACCAAGGCGAGCGTGTTCTCAGTCCGCACTCGAAAATGGCGAAAACCACGAAAAAACCTATTCCACGCCCCGTTCACCCCCAGGTGAAGGAAAAACAAAAGAGGAAACCTTTCCCAAGCCCCTAGGTATGTATCTAAACCCCTGGGTCGGCCAAAAATGCCGCAAAACGGGAGATCCGGCTCACACCCCAAAAACACGAGTTTTCCCCAAAACGCCCAAACGAGCCCGCTCAGCTCACCACGGCCTACAAAACTCGTGGGAAATGAAGTACACGAGCTGGGGGTCCATCTCCCTACCTCCACCGAAGATTCGACGCGCTGTGGACGCCGATCCACGATGAAACGCCGCTTAAACCCTCGTCGGTTCACGATCCCACGAACCGCCTCCACCATCGCAATCCTCGTCCCGTGCCCGTCACTCCACGTCCCACAAGCCACGCTGCCCCGCCCTCGCCACCTCCGTCGGCCGCCCTGAGTGAGAGGGGGAGAGGAGAGAACGTGAGAGAAGAGAGAGGGAGGGAAGAGAGAAATGAGAGATGGGGAGAGAGAGAAAAAGGAGGTTAATATATAGAAAATCCGGAAATTTCCAAAAATACCAAAAAATAGAAAAATATACCCCCGCAATCCTCAGAACACGTTGATCGCCGTGGTAACGTCCCGACGTCGGAGAACGCAACGGTTCACCCTGTACGGGATTCCGAAGGTCCGACAGCCAAAAACACGCGTAAAACTCACAACGCAACCCGGGACCCACAAAGGCGCTCCGAAAATTCCAGAAAATTACCGACGTGCTCCTCACAACGCCACGGACCCAAGAAAATTCACGGGCACACCACCAATGGGTCCGAAAATCTGATATAAAAAGTTCGAAACTCACTCGGACACGATCCGCAACCCGCGAAAAGACGATCTGAAACCCACGGATCCTGATTCGAAAAATATCTGAAAAACCCGGGGTATTACAGCCCTCCCCCTTATAAGAATTTCATCCTCGAAATTCAGGACTAGCACCAAGTCACAGGAGAAGAACGCCTCGACCAACTGACAACGCTGTCAGGGCCCCAGCACAGAAAACCTCGATACTCACAAAAACCACGATCCTGAGGGACGCGGCCAGACAATGATCACGGACAACGCCTCGCTCACAACCCAAGACACATCGAGCATCAGAGCAGGCACATGCAAAAGAGTACAAGTCTGGCGTCACCTCAGCCAACACGAAAACCAACCACCGGTCAATGCCCATGCTCGGCAGACCCACCAAACGTCAACTTTACAACCCGCTGACCGATCTCATGCCCTGCACCAAAGACAACCAACATCGAGCTCCCACCAGCTCGCACCCGGCAAGCTGCACACCCTCAGCAGTATGGCCAACTTTGTCAGAAGACAAGCTTCTCTCAAACCCCCTGATCCAAACCGGGACAAAGCACACCTCATGATCAGCCACCCAAGGTCTCGCTGGCATACGGCTCTCGCCACTGCCAAGCCCCAGCAACCAGCATCTTCTGTCTGTGAAAGACCATCCACTGGTCACCAGACATTCGTCAACGGGAAACCTCCACCGGCCCAACAGGTATGATCTGACTCACGGTAGGCCATCCGCTGACTCACACACAGACTGACACCACATCCAGATGGATCCCCGCGCCAACTCTACCCTTCAGGGGAGCATGACGGGACCCAATGACTCCATCTCCCCTCGGTCCTCACGTCACTCGACTCAGACTTACGGGGAATCCTCCTGTAAGACCCCGAATTATTTTATTAGATTTAATATATTTATTTAGCTCTTGTTAATTAAGAATTTGCATTTTTATGGATTTAATAATTGAAATTCGGATTTATTAATATTTAATTCCTTAGAAATAGAATAATGATAATTTCGACCACTCTATAAAAATTCAGAAAAATAGTAAACAGGTTAAGGTCGATGTAGATTGCAATTTTATCTTCTGTCTTTGGGTCATTATAAATCCGTGGTGGGATCTATTTAGAGATTAAGCCCTTAATTGCACACTTTTTGACCCAAACCTAACCTTGGATTAAAACACGAAATTAAGGCTCAATTCTCGACCAAATGAGCTCAAACCAGAGCCAAATGAACGGTGAGGATCTAAGGATCAAAAGCCCCCAATAAATTTAGCGAAAACCTAACCCTAGGCGGCGCTCTCGGCCGCGTTTGCTCAAGTCAACAATCACGGTGCCGTTTCTAACACGTCTCTTCCACGGCCGAATACTCCCAGCACAGAACTCTCCAGAAGGCCTATGAGCTATACATAGAAAGCTCTACGAGTCCTCTTTCTTTTGGTTGCTGTGGTGTCGGCAGAGGATCCAGATCTGGGGAGAATTCCGGCGATCTTTGTAGGTGTGTTGGCAGGCCGTCGACTTCCATCTTCCTCCCTTGTTTCTTCAATTAAGGTAGGCATTCTCAACCAAAACTTGATCATGAGTATAGGAAATTGATCCTCTCGACGAGATCTATCCATTGGGACTGAAAGCCCCAATTTTTATCAGGTGTGTAGAGAGCAGTCGAGGCTTTTCTGAAGGGTATTCTAGTTCGTTCTTCATATCTAGCACGTTTTTTAATCTTCGATTGAGGTAGGTGTAACAGACTAAACTTAAATTAACTTATATGATATGATAAGCATGATCTTAGCTTTCATTTAACGTAGAAAGCCCTATGTTTAATGAAGCATGTGTAGAGAATTTCTAGTTATAGTAACAGCATGTTTTAGACCTAGTTTGATGTGTTCATCCGAATTGATTTATGCTTTCGAAGTATTAATCTTAATCCTCATGAACCATATCTTATATGGTTTGATTCACCATCGAAGTAGCTTTCATTTGAGCCAAGAATCCCCAAATTTCATTCTGTATGTAGAGAGAATTTAACGTTTTAGTCACAGCATGTCAGAATTAGGGTTTCTTGTGTTCCTGCCTTAATAGATCTCGATTCCAATAATTGATCATGAAATTGACCTTGCAGATAGGTAGAGTTTTGTATTAGCTTTCCACTGATACCAAAATCCTCTTATTTGGAGTCCAATTGCATTAGTTATGATCATTTTAGTGTAACCCTATCCAAACCCTAGCTCCCGGCGTTCACCGGACGCGGCAGGGATGACCGGCGTAGACCCAGAGATGGGCGGTCTTACGATAGACCGTCCAACTCCAGCCCACCTTTTGACCAATTTTGACCCTAGCATGCCCTTATATAAACGGTTTCTCAAGAACCACTCATCCCAGGTTGAACGGTTCCTAAGGAACCACATATCTGGATATAAGGTCCAGAATGGACCACATATACATATACGGCCCTTTACTGGCCGCACAACCCAGGGATGGGCGGCCCTGCCAGGACCGCCCAACCCCTTGGGCGGCCCAGATAGAGCCGCCCAACTACTTGGGCGGCCCAGAGAGAGCCGCCCAACTCCCTGAGGCCAGTTTGAACCCCGTTCAGCCCCCGTTTAGCCCCCGTTAAGCCTGATAGTTGTGCGGTTCACCGAGAACCGTTTATCTACCCAGTAATTGACTTAGAACCCATGGACGGCCCCTGAGGAACCGTCCATCTCCCTGTGTCACAGAGTGACCCCTGTTCGGCCCCGGAATGCCCAGTAAGTTGTACGGTCCATATAGAACCGTTTATCCCCACAGAGAGTGACTTAATTTATGTTCTAATGCATTCATTTGCATGTCATTAAGGGCAATTAGTGAAATAGAAACCCATTTAATAACTGTTTAAATATGCAACTAAATTTCTGATTATTGCTTGTCATTCGTGCCTACGCGACTTACGCGAACTCGTTATCATCTTAAATTATTTTCTTGGCATCTTGGATTAATATATAACCTAATCCCTGATAAATTAGCTTGGCATTAGGATTAATATGACTGTTAACTTGCTGTTTAGCTGCTGTACTACAGTAGAACAGCATGTTTAACTTTCCCACTTTATGCGAAGCCGATTGGCCGATTAGCGTACTAGTCTCGGTTTTACCCCCGGAAACTCTATCCGGCGGTCTTACCGTCATCTTGGAACATCATTATAATCATGATTAGAACCTGGTTAACACCAGCATACCCTGTTTTGTGAGCTTAAACCGCTGGTTTAAGTCTTGGATCAAATAGAGGCATGCACGGTTATCATGTGACCGCATAACCTCTTAGGCGGGCCGATCGTGACCGCATATCTTATACGGCCCAGTATGGACCGTATATTTCGTTCTTGGGCCTTAATGTCTTCTGGACATGAGCGGCCTATATTGCACTGTTCTTACCTTAGGGCGGCCTACTGTCAGCCGTTCGTTTCTTGCCCTCACGGGTTGAGTTTCAGCCCAGTTCTTGTATGTACGGTCCTGTATGAACCGTAGATATCCTTCAAGCGGTTCTGTTACGACCGCACATCTCTTGGAGATGAGTTTGACCGTGTTTTGTACTCTTGAATCCAAGGACAAGGTTAGTCCTTTAAATCTGAACTTATGGCAGAAATTCCTCTGATTAATTGGCCATTAAAATTGATTGAATGTCTGGACGGATGGGACGTTGGGCCCAGTAAATCAATGCCATCGCATCATAAGGGCCCGGTCTGGTCCTGGGGAGAGCGCCCGAAAGTTAGTGAGCCCATGGGATGTTAATGACAAGGTGGGGCATTGCACCGAAGTACTTGCCTGAGTGTTGGCGTCTACGACAAAAATATCTTGTACTTGTTACTTGTTACTTGATCATACTTGGTTAGATGTTTAAAATACTTGCTTGTTGGCCAATTCCTTACTCATATCTCATTATTATATCTCCTGTAGTAAATTCTTGTATCTGTTATCCTTGATAATCATTATCAATTGTATTTCTTGACCTTGCAAGATCTTGTTATTACCGTTGTTTATTGCATTATCGTTTGTAGCATGATATTTTGAAAATGTAATTAAACTGTTAATCACTTATACATGTCTGTTATTTCCTACTGAGCGTTAGCTCACACCCCGTTGTTTCCCCCTTTCCAGGCTTCTCAGGTGACGCGCTTACCGACGGGGAAGGGCAGGAGTGATGTCTTGAGTGTATCAGTTCTAGTGTGTTAGCGGTGTACTTATTGTTTGTTGTGTTTGGAGATCATTTAGTTTCAGTTGTTGTTGAGTCTTAGTGGTTGTTATTCCAAGTTGTATTAAGTTGCATTTGAGATTATTGTATCAGTTTGGTTGTTTAATGATCATTTAGTATTTCCTTTCCATAGCACTTGTGTATTTAGATTAGTTCTCTCTCTTTCCTGCTTGCCTCTGACTGTACGTCCCGATATTTCCGCCTTGTTCGGGGCGTGACACCTCCCTTGCTGGCCGCAGACTGAGGATCAATATCCAACGCCAACGTCTCATCAGAGACCTCCATACACAGGCATCGACCACCACCCTGTCTCATCGAATCCTATCTTATCGAAACCTCCATCTCAATTAATCCAAGAGGACGCCTGCCAATCCCGATTCCCGCTCTTACCACAGAGCCACGGGACACACAACCACTTACAATCCACGGCACACTTCTTCAGAACCGACAAGTGCCGCCTACCACCACAGCAAGCAGGTCGATGACACAGCGACCAATGCACATGAGTCCCCCGACAATACATGTCTTACCACGGTCGACAACTCGGTCAACCTAACCAGCCACTCACGGCCACCAACCGGGACCCATAATCTCTCAGAGATCACTTCTCCAAAACATGATCTCATCCGCGAACACAACATCCAACGCAAGAACATGGTACTCATGCGGCAACCTCGCCAGCATATTTCCCCAACTCTCCACCTGCCAGTGCCATGAACCACAATATCTCAAGCAACGGCACGACAACAACACGTCTCACGTCGCCGGAGACAACGCACATCGACGAACCAATCCTCCGCTGCTCTACACTTCCTCAGAAATCCACCCGCAGCAACCAACGCTACGATCCACGCACTCTGATCCACACGCACAGCCACCACATCGACAACTCAGGATCCACCATCCCGACAACCATATGCAACCCCGCAGACTCCGATCCTCCGCACATCGGGAACCACAACACCAACCATAAATCTCAAAAACACCGCCCAGCCGACACTCGTCCTTCCGGAACAGCGCCAACACCCTTACACATTAGGGAACGGGCAACGCTTCTCACAGGCAACCACCTTGCCAAAAACACGGAACACGTCTCACACGAATTTCATGGCACACAAAGGCCATCCAATCCGAACGCACAATGCAAGACGATGAACCTTAACCGACCGCGATCTCCTCCTACCAAGGGAAAAACTCAATACACTTCCGACCATCGGAAGGAAAACTCTACACTTGACCTGACCTCGAGCCTCACACATGTTGGGAACAGCACTTTCCAGCACCAAGAAACCATCACTTCCGTCAGGTCAGCTCCTCCAACAACACTTACCAGGTGTCCCGTCGGACCACTATCACAACATCTCTCGATGCACCACCATTGCAATTTCTCGAACTGCAACATGCCACGCCAAGAGCCGCAACATGAGCCATAACCGACAACCGTCAACGCTCATCATCGAGTCCCGAACTTGCCACGGAACCTTCACATTTCGAGCCAAATCCTGGGCGAACACAACCTATTCGCACGCAGAAGCGCAGGAGCGAGAACTTACTGGACACCATAGCCCAATCCCTACCTCGAAATCCGTAAAAACAATCGGGACCGACCCGTCAATTCTGACGCCACAGAGCACGACAAGAACATCGGGCTCGACAAATCAGCAGCTCAACAGAAGGTCCTCCGCTCACCCGAGCATAATTCTCGACAAGAGCACTCGCTCTGCCACCTCAAACCACAACCTCAGCACATCAGGGGCTGGACAATCCTCAGACTGGAGTGGCCAAACTCAATAACAGCACACTCACAGCCACTTAACGGCGAACAGTCCTCGCCAACCACCTGACCTCGTTGCAACTTCCTCGAACGCAGCACCACCACAACACGCCTGCCGGCAAAACTCTGCCCAACGTAGCACGACCGGGGCCACCATCGATGAGGGAGAAAGCTCTCAACCTCGATCCTCAGACCCCACGCCGGTGCTCCAACGAAACAGCAACCACCTCCACAGTGCCACCACCGCACACTCAAGCTCTCACACAAGAAATCAAGCGGAAAACAAGCACGAAACCCTATGCCAACTGTCGACTGTACTAGACCTTACGGAATCTGATCACTGCAAAATCTTGAATTCTCATGTACGTCCACAACCACGCTCTGATACCAACTGTAACGACCAAAGATCCGGATACCGGGAGGGCCCGATACCATTCGAATCCTGGCCCACCGCCCACGAGCCGGGAGGGCTCGGAAGGGCTAAAAGGAGTGTGGAGGTACAAAGAAATAGGAAATAAAGCAGGACAATTCAACAATTAACAGAGTAAATAAATAACTACAATAGAGTCTAGTCCAACAGAAAGTACAGTCTAAAGTAGTAAAACGTACCACATGCCAAGTGAACACTCGGCCCGACGAGCTGGCAACTAAGAACCTCCGAATAGCACCCTCGAACCTCGAGGAAGAACCGCCGCACCTGAAAAGTAGGGATGAGTCTCCAAACAGAGACTCAGCAGGGGTCCCGCGGAACCCCAACCGAAAACAACGGCAGACGTGGAAAGCCACAACAGCAAGAACAACAGTAATAGCAGGAATAGCAAATCGGTGGCCGGTAAAAACTCGGCGCTACAGCTACTCCTACTGTACAGGAAAACCAACACCTTGATCCCACGGTCGGGGATGACCGAACAACGAACCACCCTAGTCACGCTACTAGGAAAATGACAACTCGTCGGGAACTCGACGCTGTCTAGGGGAAAGCCCTCGGTGACGCTCACTGGAACCCCTAGACCTCGGCACCGGGAAAACACCCGAGAATTGCACGTAAAACCGCGTCTCGCAGACGTGAAGTGGAACTCGACTCACGAGGAAACTCACGTCACGTGACGGGAGTACCGCCCACCAGAAGAACGACCGAATGCATCCCCTGACGTCTTACACCGCGTCACAAGTGTCAAGCTACTATGCCCCAGGCGGAGACTCATACACACACAGTAGCCAGTACCACAGAACAAGGACTAGTTGGGGTCGCACCTACCGGCGCCTTCCGACGCCCCCAACCTCGTGTGCACACTTAGACAATACGCCCTAGGCCTGTCCTCTAGCTGGTAATTCCCCCTAAGCCCGGACTCGGCTGTACGTGGGAGCCCTACGGTAACCAGCCTACTCACCGTCTCTCTTGGGTCAGCCGCTCCACCACTCCCGGGTGAGTCAGCACACGCGTGCCAAAAGAAGGCTACGACTAGTGGGGGCTCATAGAACGTGGACACAGAAAACCACGCACGCACCCATCGTGAGTAACACGAAGTAACAGGTGGCTTAAAGCCACCCGACTCTGGACAGCCCACTAGACCCACTAAACCCAATGGCCTTTGAGTCATAAGACTCGAGGTCAAGACCGTTGCACACGACAGCACTGAGCCGTCAATCTGGCCTAATCCCTAGGTCCAAAATCACGATGCGATGACTCACGAGGCAGTTCACAACTACCGAGATCCATCCCTCGAGGAAGGAAACTTAAGTGACCTCCAGCCTCCGGCTGGGAGATTGGACTCATAGTCCAAGGCCACACACATGGCCCACTCGGAAACCACCTTCCGGAGAAACCACGACGTGCGGGGAAACCTCACCGCACTCACACCGATACACGGTGACTCGATCTAGTAAGAACACGAAAGCCCGGAATACCTGGGGTCACCTGGACCCACCAAGCCCAGGGGCACACTTATCTAGGTAACACGGTACCTCTAGACACCCCAAAAATATGGTCACGAGACCCACGGGGTGTTCGGAACACTCACGAGGCCGAAGGTCAACCACTGGGTCACAACGGGGTGGACCGGAGACCAATGCAACACAATCGGAACGCTAGAGGGTCACTCGGACCCTTAAACCCACGGGCACACTAATTGAGGCAAACGGGACCTCCGGACACCCAAAGACACGGTCACGGAACTCCATGGGGTGTCCGGGACACACACGGCCCAAGGGGAGCACGATCAACCATAGATTGCCCGTCCTGGGTTGCCTGGCTGGTCCCCTCCAAGAACGCGCTATCTTTGGATAGCACATTCAAACAGAACGCGCTATAGGTCCATAGCCCGTTCAAATAGAACGTGCTATAGGTCCATGGCGCGTTCAAACAGAACGCGCTAGGACCCTATAGCACGACAAGGCTGAACGCCCTAGGACCCTATAGCGCGACAAGGCTGAACGCGCTAGGACCCTATAGCGCGACAAGAACGTCCTTACTGTTCATCTTCTCCGATGAAGGCACTCTATCGGGGTGGTGCGACCTCCAAGAATGCGCCCACCAAGACGAGCGCGTTCTCAGTCCGCGCCCGAAAATGGCGAAAACCACAGAAAAACTCATTCCACGCCCCGTTCACCCCCAGGTGAAGGGGAAACAAAAGGGGAAACCTTCCCCAATCCCCTAGGCATGCATCTAAACCTCTGGGTCGACCAAAAATGCCGCAAAACGGGAGATCCGGCTAACACCCAAAAAACACGAGTTTTCCCCAAAACGCCCAAACGAGCCCGCTCGGCTCACCACGGCCTACAAAACTCACGGGAAATAAAGTACACGAGCTGGGGGTCCATCTCCCTACCTCCACCGAAGATTCGGCGTGCCGTGGACGCTGATCCATGAAGAAACGCCGCTTAAACCCTCGCCGGTTGATGATCCCACGAACCGCCTCCACCATCGCGATCCTCGTCCCATGCCCGTCGCTCCACGTCCCACGAGCCACGCCGCCCCACCCTCGCCGCCTCCATCGACCGCCCGGAGTTAGAGGGGGAGAGGAGAGAACGTGAGAGAAGAGAGAGGGAGGGAAGAGAGAAACGAGAGATGGGGAGAGAGAGAAAACGGAGGTTAATATATAGAAAATCTGGAAATTCCTAAAAATACCAAAACATAGAAAAATATACCCCCGCGATCCTCGGAACACGCTGATCGCCGTGGTAACGTCCCGGCGTCGGAGAACGCAATGGTTCACCCTGTACGGGGTTCTGAAGGTCCGACAGCCAAAAACAAGCGTAAAACCCACAACGCAACCCGGGACGCACAAAGGCGCTCCGAAAATTCCAGAAAAATATCGACGTGCTTCTCAGAACACCACGGACCCAAAGAAATTCACGGGCACACCACCAATGGGTCCAAAAATCCGATACAAAAAGTCTAAAACTCACTCGGACACGATCCGCAACCCGCGAAAAGACAATCCGAAACCCACGGATCCTGATTCGAAAAATATCTGAAAATCCCGGGGCATTGCAGTCTCCACAAGGATGTCCTCCCATCGTAGGTGGAAATCTTAGTACTTTTGGGTCTTCAAAAGTCTGGGGAATCCATATTAGGGCTTTCCTGTCGATTTCATGAGTGTGGGCATCCCTTGTGATGATCCTCTAGAGAACCTGAGCATCAAGGCTGAGGCATGCGTCCGCATTCTCTCATCGGTGCCCCCACAGGATGCTGATGAGATGGTGACTCGGGAGAGCCTCCAAGAGTTCGGACTGGCTCCTATGGAGAAAAGGGGTAAGCCCTACTATTGGGATGAGCAGGGATTTGAGTATTTTTGCTTGGGTGACTATTCCTTTGGGTGTTTGCAGGGTCCCGCCGTTTTCTTGTGGCATTCAAGGAGGAGATGCATCAAGACGAGGCCAAATGTAGAGTGTCATACGATGAGCCGGAGGCCACAGAAGCTTCTGAGGCCTCCCCACTACCCTTTGATGAGGCGGCCATCGCGAACCGCTCCGGTGGAGGAGACACCTACCTTGCAGTGAGATTGTCCCAATCTCTGGCAATTGTGGCCTTCAGGGTTGATAAGCGGGCTCTTAGCCCACTACTGGAGGGGAGACGACTGGAGGAAAAGAGACAATATCTGAAGAGGAAGGCTTCTAGTCCTCGAGGGGCCCAGAATGCTTGGCTCTCGACGAGTTGTTTGCTACGGCCATCGGCTCTCCTGTCTCCTATGGTGCTGCCTCCCTCGTTTGTCCTTCGTCACTGACATCTCCCCTGCCACCAATGCCTTTCCTTCACCTCGCTTGGCACCTGATGCAAGCTTGATGTTTGTCGAGCTGTCGCCGCCTCTAGCGCAAGTTCCCTGACCTTCTCTCCTGAGGCACTCGTTGGCCCCTCCTTTGGTGCTACTACCATCGTTCGCACTCCCGCTGTTGTGTCAAATTTGTGCCCCAGCATAGAAGCCCCTCCTAATCCCCCCTATTCGATTCATCTGCGAGGGTCGTGACAATCTAAGGTGCTTTTCCAACCACAATGAATTTCAGCGATCCTCACATGGTGGTAGATGTGTGTTGGGATATCTTCTTCCCATCGGTGCAGCAAGGCTACCGACAACACTAGGATCACAATGTTGGGTTGCAGGCTTTGCAGGATTAGATGATATCGACGATGCTGATGTATCATGCTTGGGATGCGGTCGGCCTAGTCGGGCAGGCATGGGAGGAGGCAGAACAAGGTCACGTGCTGCTAGAGAAGGAGGTGGACAGCCTGAGGGTGCAGTTTGTCGAGGCACAGCAAGGTGCGGCGGCAGTCCACCAAGAGCTTAAGCTAATGAGGGCCAGGGTACTATATGCGAAGGGCAATTAAGGTGGGCAGCGCTAAGGACAAGTTGGTGGACGTAGATGAGCAACGTGACCATGTACACCGTGACCAAGCTAGTAGAGGGAGGAGTGGCAGAGGGATGTTCTTGTCCTTGAGAGGGAGAGAGCTTCTCTTCAGTCGGACCTACGTGCAGTGGAGGAGGAGAAGAAGGCTCTACAACGGGAGTTGGAGGAGGCCATGGCGCAACGGGAGGGGGCCATGGTAGGATTCCAGAGGTCCCCGAGGTTCTTGCAGTTGGTAGCAGACGCTTCCTGGAAGTAGTATCAGGAGGGTTAAAGGTAGGGGTCCCACAAGGGGGTTGACCAGGGCTTCACCTAGGCCATCTTCAAGGTTGGCCTTTCATTCCTAGCTAGGTATGTCAGACATCTCTCAAGGGGACGAGGTGTACATCTCAGACTCAGACGTCCCCGCCCTACCCCACCCATCGGTGGGAGAGGAAGTTAACCCAGATGAGCTGGCTGCCCCCGATGAGCCTACCCCGGCCTTTGCTCCCGAACTGGTAGAAGAGGTCATGGCGCTGCCTTCTGATCCTCCATCTATCCTAGAAAAATGAAGGATGTTCTGCTATTGCGTTGTAGCATTTCCCTTCTCTGTCTTCCCTCTCTTTCTTCCTTTTTTCTCCTTTTTTCTTTCTTTTTTTGGCTGATGTACTGGTGTACTTTAAAGCTAATGATTTTTTTTTGAAAAGGGAGGCTAAGAATGTTGTAGGTTTAGTTCACATGAGCATTAATAGGGGAATGTGGCTTAGCAGAGGTACAATCTGAGGGTTTCGGCGCTCCATGTTCATGGACTTCCTCCCCATGGATGGTTGCCAATTTATAAGCACCCATCCCGAGAACCTCGGTCACTCGATAGGGACCTTCCCAATTAGGTACAAACTTTCCAGTGACTTGTAGAGGTTGAAAAACCTCGGCTTTCCACAAGACAAGATCCCCCGGAAAGAATTGCCTCTCCCGAACACATGAATTGTAGTGTCGGGCCATGCGTCTTTGGTATTTCACCACCTTGAATCTTGTTGCATCTTGGGTATCCTATATGAGATCCAAGTTTTCTCATAAAGCTTTCTCATTGGCCTGCTCTTAGTAGTAGGAGACGCAAAAGGAGGGGCTCCCCAGTTCCAGTGGAATGATGACCTCTACTCCGTACACTAGGTAGAAAGGAGTTTCTCCATTGGCCACCATAGGGTTCGTCCTTGAGGCCCATAGGATGCTCTGGAGTTCATCAATCCATCTTCCCTTGGTCACATCCATGGGTCTTGAGATCCTTGAGGATGGTTTTATTGGCATTTTTGGCTAGGCCATTGGCCTATGGATGGGCCACAAACGTGAAATGGTTCTAAATGTGGAATTTAAAGCATTTCTTCTTAAAGTGGGAACAATTGAACTACCTCTCATTGTCGCTAACGATGACTCTTTGGATGCCAAATCAGCAAATGATGTTTTGTCAGATGAACGAGACAAGACCTAATCTGTTATTTAGGCCGTTAACTCGGCTTCGATCCATTTGGTGAAGTAATCCACTACTACAATGAGGAACCTTTTCTAGGCTTGAGCTTGGGGAAACTGGCCCAATATGCCCACCCACCCCCCACCGGGTGAAAGTGTGTAATGACCCAAGATCCGGATACCGGGAAGAACCTGATACCATTCGAATCCTGGCCCGCCGCCCACGAGCTGGGAGGGCTTGGAAGGGCTGAAAAGGAGTGTGGAGGTACAAGAAAATAGGAAATAAAGCAGGACAATTAAACAATTAACATGAATAAATAAACAACTACAACAGTAGAGTCCATTCTAACAGAAAGTACAGTCTAAGGTAGAAGAATGTACCCAACACCGAGTGAACACTCGGCCCGGTAAGCTGGCAACTAAGAACCTCCGCACAGCACCTTCGAACCTCGAGGAAGAACCGCCGCACCTGAAAAGTAGAGGTGAGCCTCCTGTCACTGGTTCAGTAGGGGTCCTGCGGAGCCCCAACCGAGAACAACGGCGGTAGCGGAAAGGAAAGCAGCTACAGCTACAGCAGGAAGAGCGAACTGGTGGCCAGTCAAAACTTGGCACTACAGCTACTCCTACTGTACCGAAGAAATACGCCCTGATCTCCCAATCGGGGGACTACCGAACTAACGAGAGATCCTCTGGCTACCCCGCCATAAGAAACAATTACAACCTCGCACTTGTGGACCTAACACCATCTAGGGAAAACCCTCAGTGACGCTCACCGAAAATCCCCTAGACCTCTACCTCGGAAACACTCCCTGAAACTGTCGGGGGAACCACGTCTCGCAGATGGGAAACGAAACCCGAAAACACGAGAGTCATGTCTCACGTGACGGGAGTACCTGCCCACCAGAAGTACGGCCGGATGTGTCCACTGACGACTTAGTCCACAGCCTCAAGTGCCTCGCTGTGACGCCCCGGGCGGAGACAAAGACACCATACAAGTAACCACAGAACAAGGGTCTAGTCAGGGTCATGCTCGTCAGCACGCGTCCAAAGTCCCCGACCACGTATGCACACTTTCATAGACTGCGCTACGTCAGGCCCTCTAGCTAGTATTCCTCCCGGCCCGGACTCGAGCCACCATAGTGGGAGGCCCTACGGCAACCAGCCTAAAGCCGTCTCTCTCGGGTAAAGCCTCGCCACCACTCCCTGGTGGGACCACACGCGTGTCGGAAGGCTACTACTAGTGGGGAGACACTAATGTGACCACTCTCCGAGGAGAACTCCGAGAAACATGCACGCAACCTGCGTGAAAGTCAAGAAGAACCAAGTGATGCCAAGCCACTGGACTCTGGATAGTCCTCTAGACTCACTAAATCCAACGTTCCTTGAGTCACAAGACTCGAGGTCAAGACCGTTGCACCGAACGGCGCTATGCCGTCAATCTGCCCTAACCCTAGGGTCAGAAACCTCGGCATGATGACTTACGATGCAGTTCACAACTGCTGAGTCCATTCCCTCAAAAAGGGAATCAAGAAACCCTCCAACCCCAGGCTAGGTAATTGGACTCACAGTCCACAGGCCACACACTCGGCCCACGCAAAAAACATAGAAGCACGATTCCCAAGGCAACTCACAAGCCGCCACGTCATTTCTCCATCCCAGGGAAAAGCAGAAAACCTCCAGCTCCAGGCTGGGTGACTGGACTCGCAGTCCAAGGCCATACACTTGGCCCACTCAGGAATCATCTTCCGGAGAAACCCACGACGTGCGGGGAAGCCCGACCGCACTCATACCGATACACGGTGACTCGATCTAGCGAGAACACGAAAGCCCAAAACACATGGGGTCACCCAGACCCTCCAAACCTATGGCCACACTAATCGAGATAACACGGTACCTCCAGACACCCCAGAAACATGGACACGAAACTCACGGGATGTCCGGGACACTCATGAGACCGAAGGTCGACCACCAGGTCACAATCGGGTCGACCGGGGGTCTACACAATGCAACCGGAGCATGATAGACACGAAAATAGTGTGGCGGTCCTCCCCAGACCGTCACAACGAAAGGCGGTCCTCCTTGGACCGTAAAGCTCCAAATATCGGTCCTCCCTGGACCGCAAAGCCCAACCGGCGGTCCACCTCAGACCGCAACTAACCAGGAACAGGCGGTCAAAGGGGCGGTCACCACTTGGCCCCACCTGAACATGGCGGTCCTGCCTTGGCCGCTATTCGGAGAGTAGCAGCCAGTCGCGAGGCCGCTGTGGAACATAGGCGGTCACCCTCAGACCACCACACGCCCGCCTCGATGAAACAGAAAACGGTCCAGGCCTGACCGCAGCTTGGAGAGCGGCGGTCAGCCACAAGGCCACAAGAGCCAGGGTGGTCTCCTTCATACCGTCACGGACACGCTACCATAGGGACCCTAGGCGGTCATGGCCTGACCGCTGGCATCACTTAGCGGTCAGTCGCGAGGCCGCTTAGGACCCAGGCGGTCTCCCTCAGACCGCTACACCTGCCTACAATACAGTAATCGAAAAGCAGCCCCCAGACGGCCGCCTTGACCCTGGGCGGTCATCCCGTGACCGCAAGGCGAAAAGAATCGTTCAATGGTCAAACAGACCTCGGGGGTCGCGCTGACCCTCAGAGGGAAGCGGTCGGCCGATAGGCCGCCGCTGGGCCTTGGTGGTCTATCGCGTGACTGCCAAGCCCTGTCAACACTTGGCTTAGAAAACGGCCCACCTAGGGCCGCCTCTAATAAAATGGTTCTTAGAAGGACCGTTTTCATTCTGAAAAATTGAGAACGGCGGGAACAGCCCAAAAACATCATTCCACGCCCCATTCACCCCCAGGTGATGGGGAAACGAAGGGAAAACTCTTCCCCAAGCCCCAAGGCATCCAATGATGCCATCAAACCACGAAATAACGCGTTAAAACACGAGATCCGGCTCACTCCCCAAAAATATATATTTTCCCCAAAATGCTCAAATAAGTCCGCTCGACTCACCACGGCCTACCAAACTCGCGGGAATAGAAGTACACAAGCTGGGGATCCATCTCCCTACCTCCACAGAAGATTCCGCGCACTGAGGATGCCGATCCGTCAAGAAAGCGCCGTTGGAACTCTACCGGGACACGAACTCGCGGCCGAGCTTCCACGCGCCTCCACCGCCTCATTCCTTGACCCGTCCTCACGCTCCTCGCCCCTACGTCATCGCCACCTCACCCGCCATCACCTCCGTCGGCGGCCCAGAGGAGAGGGGAAGAGAAAGAGACGAGAGAGAGTGAGAAAGAGAGAATGGGGAGAGAGGGGGGGTTACTTATAGAAAAACCCAAAAATTTTCAAAAATTTAGAAAAATATGAAAAAATTACCTCCACGATCCTCAGGAAGAGTCCAATGCGTCAGTACTGTCCCGGAGTCGGAGAACGCGACAGTTCACCCTGCACAGAGTTTCGAAGGCACATCAGGGAAAAACACGCGTAAAGTACAAAACACACTCCGGGACCCACGAAAATGATCCGAAAAATATCCGAAAAATTCAGGGCATTACAAAGGGTGTGGCTCTATAAGAGAGGTTAGGGTAATGGCAGGCTGGTGGATGAGGTTTTCGTACCTGTGACAACTATTGCACTTCTTGATGTAGTCCCCACTGTCCTTCTGTAAGGTGGGCCACTAATATTCTCATTGCAGGAGGATGCATGCTATCGACTTTCCCCCAAGATGAGAGCCACACCAACCTTCATGCACTTCTTCGATGGCCTGGAGCCCCTCGGCCGAGTCTAGGCATTTTAGTAGTGGTGGTAAGTAGGAGTGATGAAAGAGTTGCCTAGCTATCCAAGAGGACAAACATTTGGGCTTGGTAGTTGAGTCTTTGGGATTCCTTCTGGTCTTTCGGTTAGTTGCCCTCGGCCAACCAGTGGACATACATGATCATCTAGGTGTCGATGATTTCGACCATGCTGACAGGCTCCTTCGTGATGCATACTTGGAGTTCCTCCACTAGCACCGAGCAGGGGAGAGTGAGAGATGGGGATGAAGGGAGGCGAGACAATATGTCTGCTTGGGTGTTGGATTCCCATGCAATCTGCACTACCTTGAATACCTCGAAGTGTTGGGATAAGGTTCTAACCAGTTGGAGGCACTATATCATCTATGATTCTCTGGCCTCAAACTCGTCGTTGACCTAGTTGGCTACGAGCTAGGAGTCGATGAAGATCCTAATTCAGGCTCCCCCTAGTTGCTTGACCATGTGTGCCCCCAGGCTTCATACTCGGACATGTTGTTGGAGGTTGAGAAGCTAAAATGTAGGGCATACTGGAGTTCGATCTCCTCGGGGTGGTCAGGATAATCCCTGCTCCATCGCCTGTGGAGCAGGATGAGTCGTCAACATAGACCTCCCATGTGGGGTCGGGCTGTGTAGCAGAAGGCTCCCAAGGAGGCACCGTGCACTCAGTGATGAAGTCGTCTAGGGCTAACCCTTGATTGACATCTTTGGCTAGTAGGATATGTCGAATGCCCCAAGTGAAACCGCCCACTTCACCAACCTCCGACAAGCCTAAGGGTTAGCCAATATCTATCTCAGGGGCTGGCTTGTGTTTGACGTGCTTTCCTTTCGTTCGCGTATCGATCAACCAATCGACTAACTGGTAATCAACTGACTGATTGACGACGCGGGCGTGCCAGTCACATGAGTGACGATTTTATTGTACGCTCATTCTGACCCATGTCGGGCGAATGTGAGGTTTGGTCGGGACCAGCAGTCCGCCATACCATAAAGGTTATGGCGTTAATTACATCCCCCACGAGGAGGGAACACCTTTGATTAATTGCCGAGATATCGGGCTGTCGAAGCAGGAAAAAGAACTACATGATGATTATAGCAATGACAGGCAGGATGCAGCATTAATCATGCAGAAGATGCGTAGTTTAATGGGAAAATGGCTCCTCGGTACGTGGTGGAGGACGCAGGTCCGACGACCACCATCGCGCGTGACGAAGGCTTCCGGGCAGACATGATCCGGCTTTCAGTCGACGCCATTTAATATACCCGGGGACCTATGTATGCATGCACACAAGACATTCATGATTATATTGAACATGAAGATAGCGCCACGAAGGCGGCGGTGATCGACCACATTTATTGCCCCTCGTCGAGAGGAGGAAGGACGACATGAGTATGATAGCGAAAGCATGAATGCTAACAGATACGATGATGATGACGATGCAACTCAGGCACACTTAGCCCCTCTTTTATTCGATTTGCTGTCAGATATAACTTATTGACATCGCCCCCGAGAGAGGAGACTCGTCCCGAGGCAAGCGAGTGAGTAAAATATCAAAAGGGTTTTAAAACCGGTGCGGTTACGACTTACACCGCGCGGCAGAGCGTAGGTATAACGGCTAATACGGCGCGGTCATTACTAATAGCTTAAGACAGCGCGAGAGCTTGGGGGCGCGCCGGTCTGGGGCGCGCCGAAAAGTCGCAAAAGAAAAAAAAGGGAATATGAGTGTGGCCTTAATCCGGCGCGGGGGGGTACCGCGCCGGATTAGGGCGCGCCGGGGAACTCCGCGCCGTTTTAGCCCAAATTCCATCTCTTTGGACCTCCTTTGAGTTTGTTGGGCCCATCTGGGGGACTTTGAGTCCATTGAGGCCAAGAAATTTTATTAGATTGAAGTCCAGAGTCCTCCGAGGATGACATGTTAAGCCAGTACGTGATGAGGACATCAAGAGCTTATGGGTTGTATTGTGTGTATTGGCTTGTATAGGTGTGTAGTATGGGTTGTATTGGCTTGAAGTGTATGTAATTTTTGATTTCTTTCATTTGGGCCATCCTTGTAAGGCTTAATTAAGCCAATGGGCCACTTTTCTAGGAAGAGTCCATTAATAGGTTTCATGTTTTAGGTCCACTTAAGAGTGCTACTTCATAGTGGGTCATTTGGTTTCAAATGGGTCATTAAGGCACTTAAGGCCCAAATGGGGTTCCACTCTCTCATGGGCCATCTAAGTGGGAATGGCCCATGCCTAGCATGAGCTATTAGGTGGCTCTTGGCCCATGAATGGCCTTGGCCCATGAAGGGGGGCGCAAGCTTCTTTGGCCTTATTAGGCTTGGTGGCTTGGTTGGTGTGTATTAGGTGGAGTTTGAATGTAATTAGTCTAAGGTTGAATGGAGATGGTCAAGGTAGATTAAAAAAATTGTATTTGGTGTGTTATTCACACCTCATCTCATCCATTCAATCCCCAACCCTTGATCCAAGGGTCCATATTAGATTTGATTGGAGTCATATATAATGTTGTATTTTCATGAGAAATTCAATGAAAAATCAGAAAATTTGTGAGTGTTCTTGAAGCTTGGTGCGCCCCTCTCTCCTCCCTTGGTGTTCTTCCTTCCCCAACCCCAGATCTAGAGTGGACTCTATCTCCTTCCTCCCCTTTCAACCTCCGATGATCGTTTGTGCCGCCGCCGTTCGTGCCGCCTTCGAGCTGCCACGGGATCATCTTCGGTTTTCTGTCCTGCTGGACAGAGGTGTGGTTCGTGAATTCCTGAAGTCGGCCACGAGTTCTGATCAACTTGAAATTTTTAGGGTTGGTTCCTATCTTCTATCCCTTACTCCAAAAAAAAATCCAGGTTCAAAAGCCACCGTTTCATATTTTCCCCATTTCGTTCAACTCTCAATCTCAGATCTGTTCTGTCACTGTCTACAGTGACAATATCCTTGAGTTCTCCACCTTCGACCACCCTTTTGATTTTCTTTAGACCTCCCAATTTAACTGTGTATTCTGTCCATCGTTTCCTACCACCACAATTTTTCTTAAATTTTTATCATCCTTATACCTATTTTTCAAAATTCATGTTCTACTGGAGCTACAGTACTTTCAGCCAGATCCCAGATCCGACCTTTGTCCACTGAACAAATCACATAAAATCATAGACACATCCAAACATGTCCAAACCAATTTTTCCATCTTTTCATCTCAATTTATAACAACTTTTATGAAGAACACATCTTCGAATTCGGACATCCACATCACGGTCAAAGGCAATCAACAGTCAAGTCCTCTGCAGGCCTGAGTCTTTGGTTACTGTACAACAGAAGCTTGAAAATTCCAAAAGTCAAGATCCGTGCAGATCCGGGCCAGATCTTTGGGCCTAGGTTGAAGAACTTCAAGGTAGCTTTCCAACGGCGCCAGTCGCGTGTCGATCCGACATCGGGGCTGATCGCAGCGCCCATTCTCGCCGGAGCGCGCGCTGCAAAACAGCAGCAACCAGCCCGTGGACAGCAAACCCGACGGGTGCCGATCGGAGCCGCCCGACCTCCGGGCGACGTTCCAGCGTGCCGCCAGCCCGGGGATCACCTCCACCAGTGTCCCCACCACAGTGGTGACACTGGGTCCCGCACGGCCACTCCGGACAGCACGTGGGCCCCACCGTCACTAGTTCGGGTGCTGCCGAAGCTACGCGGAAAGCCGCCCGTCAACCCGTATTCGGTCCTCCCGGGCCCCGTTGTGTCGCCCTTTACCTCCCTGCGTGGAGTGGGCATATTTCCATTGCTGTACTATTCATGTATTAACCGTCCCGGGAGCACGAGTTCGGCCAGGCCCGTCGTCCCCACGCCGAGTGCGTGGAGGTATCATCTTCACTCCTACACTTGGCATTTCGCTTATTTCATATATGCTTGTTTATGCCACTGCTAGAGAGCATGTTTTAGGACCTAGCTTACTATAATTTCATATCACCGCTGCTGCGAGAGAGTGAGCGAGACCGTCCCGTGACCCGATCCGGGCACGAAAGTGCGAGCCGACCACCCTAGCTCTTTCCGGTTTCTCAACCGTGCACGTCCGACGCTTCCCTCGTTAAGGGACGATCGCGAGCTTGTCGTGTCCGTGGTCCCGTCCCGCATCAATTTGGTATCAGAGCGAGTTGAGTCTAGGGTGTCAAAAAGAAAAAAAAAGAGTGCCATTTACGTCTAGTCATTAGTCCGTTTAAGTCGAGTCTAGGATCATCATATTTCTAAAACACAAAAAAAAGTGTCTTTTTGCATTTACATCCCTTTACTCGGTATATCAAAAGATGTTGTCCGAACGTTAGGCTACGCCTATCGGGAAGGCCGCACACTTGCGCGAGTGACCTTCGGGTCAATTATCTCCGCCACGTACCATGTCTTGGTTTACGTCTAGGGTCCTTAGTGTGCATGCATTCCAACTTTGCATTACTTAGGGTCGTGTCTAGTGTCTTGCCCAAATGGCCTTGCATATCCATTCCTAGGGATCCATTCCCGTATTTTGGCAACTATGGCCCACCCATGTCGACCCGTCCAAGGTGATAGGTCCGTGTCCGAGTACCTTCGGGCATATCATAAGTATTGGTTGGAACATGGCTTGGGAGAGGAGAGCAACACGGCCGCATTTCAGTTCCGGAGAGGTTTGCGCCTTCACTTCCAATTGGAATGCCTTATCCGCAATGCATTCTCTCTAGCGGAATCCTATACAGTCGCTCTAGTGGTCGAACCATTTGAGTCACACTTCTCTCGGTATGGTGGCTTTCGACTAGCATCCACCTCCCAGCCGCCTACACCATGGCCTTCACCACTCGAGAGAGTTCCAATGTCATCCATCTCTATTTCCGAATTTGATTCGGAATCCTCTCATTTGGAACCACCAAGGCCCGAGCCACCCGTATTTCTAACGGGTACGCTTTTCATAGCCGAGCCGCTTCTTAGTTGGCTCAAGGATGGCTTGGTCCCACCTCCCTTCCCATCAATGGACCCCACACTACCACTAGTGTCAAGCAACTCATTTCATACCACCTTCCGGTCTCGTCACTATGTGGACACATTGGACGACCTTCTTAAAGGGTTAGACCGGCAGTTGACCTTTACACATTTATTGGCCCGAGGCTTCGACCAACCCGCTAGTCTTAGCTTCACCCATCCGGCCTATGGGTCCATTACCTCCGTGTGCATCGTGGGGTGTGTCACCACGGAGATTCTTCTACTCCTCCCGATGCCGGCCGAGTCCGACTTCATTTCCTTTTGCCCGAGAGAGGAAGTTTATTTTCTTCATATGACCATTGTCCCGTTCACTATCACGGATGAAGGTGAGCATTCACACCTTCAAGAATTTCACGATTGGGACCGTGTCATGGAGGAACCCATCTCCCGGGGTCATACCTTCTTTGACCCTTTTGACCCCTCCACTAGTGAAGCTCCCGAGCTATCACATTCCCTCCACCTCTTCCAAGGAGTTCACTATTCCACCCATACCCCTCGGTCTAGTCGGCAAGCCGTCTCTACATCTAGGGATGATGACGAAGGTAGTTTTGGATCTCCTAGCCCTTCTTCACCCAAATCCCATCGGTCACCAATGCATGAGTGGTACATCTTAGGGTGTCTAGGAGTCCTCCCTTCCATCAACCATCGTGTACATCTAGTATATGCATGGCACATATTCGGGTGTCCTGGTCCGCCGTCACCCATGTACGGGTCGGACTAACAGTGTGCTTTTTCTTTGTGTGGTTTGTTTTGAGTGATTTGTTTGCATGGTTTGTGTGTCGTTTGTTTGTCTGCATGCGTCTTGTGCAAGCTCGTTGTCGTTCTCTTATGAGTAAGAGGCGAGTGGACTCACTCGATGAGTATGGGATCGGTTCCACATCTATACCCGGATCAGTCACTTATAGGGACTCAGCGGTGATTCCTAGTGAGACTTCGAGCTGCTTCCTTCCCTTTGAGAGTGCCCCACCCGGAGTGTCCACCTCTAGCCCATGGCAGCTTGCGCATATCGAGTATATATGGAATGAGCAGGTGACGATCACTTGGAGTGGAGCGTACCCGCGTTACTTGGCACGGTGACGGATCCGCCGGAGTACCGGAGCAGCCATACCCCTACTCGACGGGGTCGAGTTCCTCCCACCCGGGGAGAATTGATGAGGACATCAAGAGCTTATGGGTTGTATTGTGTGTATTGGCTTGTATAGGTGTGTAGTATGGGTTGTATTGGCTTGAAGTGTATGTAATTTTTGATTTCTTTCATTTGGGCCATCCTTGTAAGGCTTAATTAAGCCAATGGGCCACTTTTCTAGGAAGAGTCCATTAATAGGTTTCATGTTTTAGGTCCACTTAAGAGTGCTACTTCATATTGGGTCATTTGGTTTCAAATGGGTCATTTGGTTTCAAATGGCTCATTAAGGCACTTAAGGCCCAAATGGGGTTCCACTCTCTCATGGGCCATCTAAGTGGGAATGGCCCATGCCTAGCATGAGCTATTAGGTGGCTCTTGGCCCATGAATGGCCTTGGCCCATGAAGGGGGGCGCAAGCTTCTTTGGCCTTATTAGGCTTGGTTGGTGTGTATTAGGTGGAGTTTGAATGTAACTAGTCTAAGGTTGAATGGAGATGGTCAAGGTAGATTAAAAAAATTGTATTTGGTGTGTTATTCACACCTCATCTCAGCCATTCAATCCCCAACCCTTGATCCAAGGGTCCATATTAGATTTGATTGGAGTCATATATAATGTTGTATTTTCATGAGAAATTCAATGAAAAATCAGAAAATTTGTGAGTGTTCTTGAAGCTTGGTGCGCCCCTCTCTCCTCCCTTGGTGTTCTTCCTTCCCCAACCCCAGATCTAGAGTGGACTCTATCTCCTTCCTCCCCTTTCAACCTCCGATGATCGTTTGTGCCGCCGCCGTTCGTGCCGCCTTCGAGCTGCCACGGGATCATCTTCGGTTTTCTGTCCTGCTGGACAGAGGTGTGGTTCGTGAATTCCTGAAGTCGGCCACGAGTTCTGATCAACTTGAAATTTTTAGGGTTGGTTCCTATCTTCTATCCCTTACTCCAAAAAAAAATCCAGGTTCAAAAGCCACCGTTTCATATTTTCCCCATTTCGTTCAACTCTCAATCTCAGATCTGTTCTGTCACTGTCTACAGTGACAATATCCTTGAGTTCTCCACCTTCGACCACCCTTTTGATTTTCTTTAGACCTCCCAATTTAACTGTGTATTCTGTCCATCGTTTCCTACCACCACAATTTTTCTTAAATTTTTATCATCCTTATACCTATTTTTCAAAATTCATGTTCTACTGGAGCTACAGTACTTTCAGCCAGATCCCAGATCCGACCTTTGTCCACTGAACAAATCACAGAAAATCATAGACACATCCAAACATGTCCAAACCAATTTTTTCATCTTTCCATCTCAATTTATAACAACTTTGATGAAGAACACATCTTTGAATTCGGATATCCACATCACGGTCAAAGGTAATCAACAGTCAAGTGCTCTGCAGGCCTGAGTCTTCGGTTACTGTACAATAGAAGCTTGAAAATTCCATAAGTCAAGATCCGAGCAGATCCGGGCCAGATATTTGGGCCTAGGTTGAAGAACTTCAAGGTAGCTTTCCAACGGCGCTAGTCTCGTGTCGATCCGACATCGGGGCTGATCGCAGCGCCCATTCTCGCCGGAGCGCGCGCTGCAAAACAGCAGCAACCAGCCCGTGGACAGCAAACCCGACGGGTGCCGATCGGAGCCGCCCGACCTCCGGGCGACGTTCCAGCGTGCCGCCAGCCCGGGGATCACCTCCACCAGTGTCCCCACCATAGTGGTGACACTGGGTCCCGCACGGCCCCTCCGGACAGCACGTGGGCCCCACCGTCACTAGTTCGGGTGCTGCCGAAGCTACGCGGAAAGCCGCCCGTCAACCCGTATTCGGTCCTCCCGGGCCCCGTTGTGTCGCCCTTTACCTCCCTGCGTGGAGTGGGCATATTTCCATTGCTGTACTATTCATGTATTAACCGTCCCGGGAGCACGAGTTCGGCCGGGCCCGTCGTCCCCACGCCGAGTGCGTGGAGGTATCGTCTTCGCTCCTACACTTGGCATTTCGCTTATTTCATATATGCTTGTTTATGCCACTGCTAGAGAGCATGTTTTAGGACCTAGCTTGCTATAATTTCATATCACCGCTGCTGCGAGAGAGTGAGCGAGACCATCCCGTGACCCGATCCGGGCACGAAAGTGCGAGCCGACCACCCTAGCTCTTGCCGGTTTCTCAACCGTGCACGTCCGACGTTTCCCTCGTTAAGGGACAATCGCGAGCTTGTCGTGTCCGTGGTCCCGTCCCGCATCAGTACGAGGTTCATACTCGAGCACAGGGGTAATTAGATTCGGAGCAATTGATCATCAAGGTTCTTCATAAACTTAATCTATCCATAATTGGACAGCATCTCCCCTGGATTGCAAAGAATTGCAGGGGATAAGCGGGGTCATGTTCACCTGTGGAACAAGCCCCTACATCGCCGGTCTGCACAATGTCAGCCAGCAAACCCCAGTGATGCGGGACGGGACCAAGGACACGACAAGCTCGCGATCGTCCCTTAACGAGGGAAGCGTCGGATGTGCGCGGTTGAGAAACCGGCTGTGAGCTAGGGTGGTCGGCTCTCACTTGTGCCCGGATCGGTTCACGGGACGGCTTCGCTCTCTCTCGCAGCAGTGATATTATAAATTGAAAGCGAGCTAGGTATCCATACACATGCTCTCTAGCAGCGGCATATAAAGCATATAAAGAATTAAGCTAATGCCAAGTGTAAGGGTGAAGGCGATACCTCCACGCTCTCGGCGTGGCGAAGATGGGACCCGGCCGGAACTCGTACCCCCGGGAACTTAGTACATTATGTTTACAGCAGTACAAATAAGCCCACTCCACGCAGGGAGGTAAAGGGCGACACAAGTAGGCCCGGGAGGACCAAGTTCGGGTTGACGGGCGGTTTCGGGCAATGCTTCGGCTTCACGCGTACTCGTGCTAGTGGGGGCCCACGTATTGACCGGAGGGGTCGTGTGGGGCCTGATGACTCCTCTGTTGTGGAGACACCTGGAAAGCGTTCCCCTGGGATGGCGAGCTGCTGGAACGACCGCCGGACGCCGGGCGGCCCTCGGACGACGCTCGCTGGGAACTCGGCCACGAACCTGAAAGTTCTGTTTGTAGGTGCGCGACTCGGAGAAAACTGTTGCTGCGATCAGCCCTGTCGTCGGAATGCGACGAGATTAGTGCCGTTGGAAAGCTGACTCAGAATACTTCGACGTAGGGGTCTTCAAAAAAAATAATCAGATCTGTATTTCTGATCATGTATTTTACAAGCTTGCTGGAATCTGGCCAGAACTGCAGGGGCAGGTTCTGACTTCTCTGAAGATTGACGTTGACCGGGGAGAAGACCTCCGAATCTGGAAATGATTTCTTCAGCAAAGTTGAAGGTCTCTGAGATAGGAATCAGGGACTATTTTTGTTTTTTGATTGGATAAGAAATGGATTTTCTGGGATGTTTTTACTAGACCTGGGTCGGATCTGGGAAACTGTGGGCAGACTGTTCTTGGGAACTGGGACGAAATTTGAAAAATACCTAGAGACCTTATCAAAAATTAATAAAATTCCTGGTGGTAGATATATGTGGAAAGAACTCCCAATAAATTTGGGCGACCCAACAAAAATAAAAAGATGGTTCGAATGGGGTAAACTCAGAGCTGATGAACAGTAAACAGAACCAGGACAGATCTGGAACTTGGACTTGGACGAAAATCAAAAAATAGCTAAACGATGAATTTTGACGTGATTTTTTTTTTGGGGATAAGGGTTCTAGAGGGGAACCAACCCTAAAATTTTACGCTTCAGAAGATGAAGGGAGTGATAGCAGCAATTCGGAGAAGAGGAACCTATCCTGAGTGGACAGAACCACCGAAACCGTTGGCAACGACGCGTCGACGGCGAGACGATGGCGGCGGCGATCACCGGAGTTGCTTCAGATGCTGGAGGGGATCAAGGGGGAAGGGATTACACTCTAGAAAGGGGAGAGGGGGTGGAGGAACCAGGGAGAGAGAGGGGAGGGGCGCAAATCTCTAAGGGGGCAAATGCCTTTTTTTCCTTCATTTATTCCTTCAATATGAAAAATACAACCTTATATAGGATGCCAACCAAACTCAACCTCAACCCTTGGATCTAGGGGTTTGGATTGAAGGGCTGGGATACAATGTGAATCACACATTTAATACATTAGTTTAATCTAATTTGACCATGCTTATTCAACCTTGGACTAAAGCTATTCAAACACCACCTACCAAGCCTAATATGGCCAAAAGAGGGGGCGCCCCCTTCATGGGCCTCTCTTGGGCCTAGGCTGGTCCAAGGCCAGCCAACCCAATCCACTAACTCATGTCTAGACTTGGGCCTTCCAAGTCTTGGTGGTCCATGAGAGGGAGTGGCCCAATTGGGCCATAAATGACTAATATGGTCCATAAGGGTAGCATTTGGTCCAATATGAACTAGGCTTTCTAATGGACTCTACTAATGGCAATCTAACATTGGACTTGACATAACAAATGGCCCATTGGCTTGATATAAGCCTTACAAGGAGCCCAAAAGAAAGAAATTACACAATTACAACTTCATACAAGCCATAACACACAAATACACTTCACCCGTGTATGGAAATCGCCTTTGATGCCCCATCACCCAGTGGATGGAGTACCCCGAGGACTAGCCTACTAGGGGCACCCAAGGTTCCATGGGGGAAAGAAATAGGGGGAGGAAGCCGTCGACAGTGGGGACGATACCCCGAGGGCTAGCCTACGAGGGGTGACGGACCCATAGTCGATGGTTCATCCCATGGAGAGATTGACCATTGGGAGAGCGGGACTCCGAGGGCTAGCCTACAAGGAGCACGCATCCCCCGGTCTCGGTCGGGCCTTAATTTGTCGGGGTTGAGTTTCATTGAACCAGGGCCACGTCACTGTCTGCAGTGGCTTCGAGGGAGTGCCCACCATCGAGAGATGGAGCCCCCCCGGTCGCCCAGCAAACGTCAAGAAACATCAGAGGAATGTCCCCCTCCCCGGACGATCGAAACATCGGAAACCCTCAGAGCGGTGTGGATGAGTATGGTGCATGTGAGCAGTAGATGCATAAACGAAACGAGATCGTTGCAGGGGCATTTGCTCGAACGGTTGAAAAGCAAAGTTCGAGAGGGGTGGATCCCTTGTATAGCGGATAGAGGCACACGCAGAGGCGCGGCTCTATCCATGAGGATAAGAACGATGCAAAAATTCTTGAATCATAGGTAAAGCGAATGATCGAAAGAAAACCCCCAGGGAGGGGTGTTTCTATAGCCCACGATGGTTCGGGGCATAACCGAGGCTTCGATGGAATCGGAATTACAGCTACGTCGAAGAGAATCCAACATACGCATTGACACAAGTGAGAGAGAGAGAGATTCTGAATATCAGCTCGGCCTGTTGACCTAACCATTCGCACACGTATCACTATTCAAAGATGGAAAACGAATGAATGTTTACATTGAGAATCCGGCGTCGACACCACTGCCAGAATGTCGTTCATCGACGCCGAGGAACATACAATGGCAGGATGAATCACAGAGGAGGGGAGGGGTCGGCTCATATCATTGCCATCCCTCCCCTCTTCGGTTTACAACCAGTAGACGGAGATTGGGGGGAATCGGCGGGAGATAGGGGAGGAACAACGCCGGTGCCCACCTGCTACCGAAAACAGAGTATCGTAACTCAGTCGGGGAAGAAGAAGGTCACCGGCGGAGGACGCCCAGGAGAGGCGCTATTCTTCTCTCTGGAATTCTCTCTCGATCCCTCCTCTTCTCTCTGCTTTTCTCTTTTTTTTGAAGCCTCCCTCTCGAGAGTCTCTCTTCTTTGTTTCCGTCTGGCCTCTGTCTGGCCTCCGTCTGGCCTCTTCTCTCTCGCACTCTTCTTTCTGTTCTCGAAGAACCCTATATATAGAGGCCTGAGTTCGAACTTGAACCGGCGTGGGATTAGCGCGCCGGGAAGAGCCTTCAAGGCTTACCGCGCCGGGGTTGGACACCCTCAGGGTGATTTGCGCGCCGGCTTAAGGGCTGAAGATGGGCTTTAGCGCGCCGGGATCAGGGGCGTCGCATGAGGGGGCGCGCCGGTTTAAGGCGCGTCGGGCTAATGCTCCTCGTGCGCTTCAAGCCAGCCGATGAGTCCGGGGATGATTCCGGGAGTCATCGTGAACATTATCTCGCCAATGCCCATCGAAACCTTGGCGGGATGTTTTGTCGAAGCTCCCAGGTCAACGTACGGCCGTTCTTGAGACTCCAGATAGCTTTGACTTGACCGTACGGGCTTTCTGCCGACACGGCCTTTGGCTCTACGCTCCATGCTGTTGGTCCGTCCTGGCTCGTACTCAGCTCTCTAGGGGGTTGGACAGCCAGGAGATAGTTCCGCCTGAGCCGGGCGATCATTCGGCCACTAATGGGCCCATCTTGGCGGGAAGCCGTGCCCATGCCGGGCGATCGGGATCTTCCGCCGTCAGAGCTTTCGGTTCTCCGTTTCGGGAAACCGGGGGACTCCTTTATCCTCAGGAGAGCCTTTCATGAGGTGGGTATCCACCGGGTAGATCGTCGTCCTTGATCGGACAACGGGTGTAGTGTATGCAGCATGATAGAGTCAATGCCGATTCATTGGGCAGGCTTGGTCGCACCGCCAGTTGGTTGTGAATTCGTCCCGGCTCCCTTGAGGCGAAGTCCCCGTATTTATACCGAGTGACTCGAGGCTCTGACCGCTTGAGAAGTCTTTAATAGGTTGATCTTTGTCGGCTTCCGTGCTTCGGTGGGCCGGATCATTCATCTTTATGGCTTGTTCACGGGTGATCATATTTTGGGTGCCAACAAATGCCCCCCAGACGTGGGGGTTGCGAGCAAGGCACGGGTGCAGCAAGACCGACGGATGAATTTCACCCTGACTGATCTCCTCCTTGGTTAGCATGAGCTCTAAGATGGCCCTAAATTTGGCATGGATGTAATCCGGCGCCATTCCCATCTTAATACAGCATGGGATTAATACGGCGCGCCCTTACCCTTTGTGGTTTTAATCCGGAGCGGTCTCGAGCATTTCGGCCTTTAATCCGGTGTGCTCTTTGCTTTTGCCATGTTAATTCGGCGCGGGTAGAAATGGCGCGCCTTTTGCATATTTGGACGCTAATCCGGCGCGCTAAATAGCACGCCGGGTTAAACGCCCAATGCCACCTCCATATAAGGCTTTTGCCCTTGTCTTTTTCTTCTTCATTCCTCATTCGAACGAGTTGTTTCTCTCCCTTCCCTCTCTTCCCTTTCTCTGGCGCCGAGAGCGGCGATTTTCCTTCGGGTGAGTGGGGATGCTGTCCATTTGGGGTTTCAAAACCCTTTCTTTGGGCCCCGGGAGGCTTCTAGCAGGGCTTGCCCTCGGAGCTATTCCCCCGGGTGTTCCTCTTGGCCTCGGTGCAATGCCGATGGCTGCCTTTTAGGGATCGTTCCTCAGTGGACGCGTTCCCGCTTTTCTTTGGCAATCCCCTGTGCTGGGGAGACTCTGCCGAAATTTTGTCGAAGTTTGCCTTTGATCAGCTATTTTCTGACTTTGCTTTTGCTTGATGTGCCCTTTTTGCAGCTGTCATGGCATCCAGCTCTTCCTCTCGCGCCGTAGTGACATGGGAGAATGTTAATTCTCTTGACTGGGGGCACGGCCAAGTGGCTATAGTTGCAGAGTCTTCAGATTCAGAGACGGACACTGTAGACACCGGTCGTCTCCTTATCTCGGGGGCGACTCTTTCATTATGATAGAGAGGGCGTGACCAGGAAGGATTATCCCAAGGACAAGCACCTGATGTCCCTTCTTCAGCGCTTCAACCTTCAGGGGAAGCGGGATGTGTTCGCCGTCCGGAAGGTCGAGCAGGCCCTGCTGGTGGAGAGAGACAGCCTGGCCGAATGTGTGATGCGGGGAAGACCCATCTATCTCCCCGGAGAGGTCAGGAAGTGGAGCGCTGTGCTGGGGCTGCAAGACCTGGCTCCGGCAGACGGACTGCTGACTAGAGCTCCCGAGTTTGTACCCGCTCGGTGGAATGATTCCGCGGGCAGAGTGGATCGGGAGAAGCCGATTTTTGGTTTATTCCTTGCCCCGTTGAGATGGGGATATAGGGATGAATCATTCTTGTTGGATTGCTTGGCAATTCGCTTCAAGCACCAGATATCAGTGGGATGGTTTGCTGAGCTGAAAGCTGCAGACGCCCATGCATTCAGGCCCGGGGCAGTAGAGTTTACAGACTACGTGCTGCATCATTACGCTCCTCTTCTAATCAGAGCTGGTGTATATCACAGCGTGTATGCTTCCAGGTATCGGTACCCAATTTCCCGGGGATTGTGCTGTGGCATGATCGAGGTGTTTTGCCCTGAGTACAACACCTTCTATACTTCAGAGGGAGAGACTTCTTTGGACTTATGGAGCCTGTCTCAACTCAGCGGCCTACCCATTGATGGAGAACCGTATGAAGAAGTTTGTTGGCCTGACTGGTTGAAAGACCAGACCGACGGTGACGGCCGGTATTTGGCGGGCTACGCCTATCGGTATCTGATGAAGGCGTATCGCACCCTTTTTCATTCGTCGCACGATACGAGGGAAGCTCGGAAGCCGGGCGAAAAGCGCCGGGTGCGGATGGGCGCCTGGCTTCAATATTTCTTCCAGGGGAAGAGCAAGTATGAAGATTTTCCTCCCATAGCGCCAGTAGCCCAGAAGCGGAAGAAGAGGGTGCGACGCCAGGCCGCTTCATCGTCTTCCTCGAGAGGAAGGCAGGGAGAGAACCCAAACCCCACTGGTGTTGATGCAGTGACTCACTGTGCTGCATATCTAGTTTATTGGCTCTGCTCCTTCGCTCTTCCTCAAGGTGACGAGAGCGTGATCAGAGCAGAGGCCATCTACCCGGCCTGTCTTATGGCTTGGGGTATCAAGCTGTCTCTTTGTCCAGTGGCCTTGTGCCTCATCTACAAGATGTTGGGGGACTTGCACAAGACGCTTCTCCCTAGAAGCCTTCGGACGGTTGGTCCGTTACATTTTTTCAATGCCTGGGTCTGCACCCTATTCCCGGAGGCAGCTCCTCGGGCGTTACAAGCGGTTCCTCTGGTCCCGCGCATGATAGAGTTTGCAAGTGCCGAGCCATCATTGCTATCGGAGCAACTCTATGCCATTCGGGGTAAATTGACCCGTCTTCCCGTGGACTCGCCCGGGGTTCTTCATTTCTGGAGCTTAGCTGCTCACTCGAGCCCATTGACGAACAGGACGAGGCAATGCAAGCTTTTTGAAACTGAGGAGTACATTCATCCGATTTCCCAGGCCAATTATACCAAGCCTATTCTGGAGCCGGAGTTGGTTGATTGGGCACTGGCCATCAGGCCTAGTGTCCTTGTATTTCGCAAGAGCGGCATTCTGTGGCTGGAGCCGTATTACCCGTTCCGTTTCAGTCGGAACTTTGGCTACGACCAGCAGATTCCATATTCTTCTTCACAATTTGCATTGCCCAACAGGCATAGAGCCGGGCAAACGTCCAGCGACGACGCCCGAATATGGTGGGACTTTTTCCATCGTCGCGAAGACGTTTCTTTCCGGGTGCCCGCCCCTGCGCGCTTCCCTCGCGTTACGCCTGAATACGTCAAGTGGTGGAACGCGCGGACGGGATTCTACAGGACTTCCCGGAGAGAGTGCTGGGCTGTGGCGGAGCACAGGTTCTTAGCTTCCCAGCCGGAGCCAGTTCTTGACATTGACGCTTCTTATTTGAAGAAGTTGAAGTCTTGGACTAATACGGACGTGAAGGCCTATCTAGAGGCCCGCAAGCTCGTAAAAAGCCGCAAGATGAAAGTTGAGCCGAAGCTGCCCCCGATCAACAAGGATGATTATGTGAAGACCCTTCGGGGTTTATGCCGAGTAAGCAGTGAGAGGGTGATCCTCCAGCAACTCCCTTTGCCGGTAGAGGAGCCCATCACGGCAGTGGCAGACTGGCGTCCCGAAGTGGACAGGTTGTATCCCTACCGGACTTTTATTCGCAAGGAGGACAGGCGGGCTGACTTATATGCCAATACCCCCTGGCTGTTCGCACTCCTTCGGTCTCATGGCCTCTCGGTGGGTAGCCCCAGCGAAGCCATACTGGACCATCCTCTTCAGATCTCCTTCAAATATGCAGACAGGTGGGGGCTGGACCATCTGAGCCTGTATTATCTGCTGTCCTCCCGTGGACACGAGGACCTGGCGTTGCTGGCTGAGCCGAGCGAAAAGATTGGGGATCTGTGCTGGCTTGTTCGCGAGGCAGCCTCGAGGGACAAAACGCCTTCGCTATTTTATTGGCCTCTCTTCCCCTTTTACACGGGGCCGGCAAGTACGTTCTATCTTTTCATTCAGGCCCTTCGGCCAGCTTCTTCTTTTCATTGTGGTTGTGTCATTCTCACCCTTGTGCGTATGCAGTCCGACCGACTTCGGAGGAGACCCGGCACTTCAGGGAGCTGATCATAAAGGCCCAAAAGCCGGCATATTTTGAAGTTCCTGAGCCGGCCCCGACCGCGACGCCACTGCCTCCTGGAGATTCGAGGAAGAGGACCAGGTCCCAACTGCGAGAGGCCGTCGGGAAGGCGAAAGCGGCGGTGACCCGGGTGACACGGGCACGCCGGAAGAAAGCTGCCGAGAAGGAATCGGCAATCGTCCTTCCTTCTGTTGTATCTTTTGAAGAGTTTGAGGCTTCTCGTGCACAAGGGCTAGAGGCCGAAGGTAGGCTCTTCTTTTCTTCAAAGTGCATTAGCTTGTCTCGACCGCTTGGGCTGGCCCATGCTGACAGTTGCCGATACAGTTGCCGCGGTCGTCGGACTGGAGGCGACGGTAGATGTAGCGGCTAGGGACGGGGCAGAGGAAGCCTCTGCTGCTCCCACAGAAAGGGATCTGCCCTCTCCAACACCCCGGCGGGAGATGGAAGGTAATCTATAGTTTAGTTGCGATAGCAACGTAAATCTTCGTATTTTCAGCCATCTTGACCCCTTTTTGCCGTGAATTGTAGTTGATATACAACCATCATTGTTTCCGGGCTCGGAGAGTGCAGAGGAGGTGATCCCCTCGGGGCAGGGAGAACCCGCCCCTGAGGCATCATCTATTGTTGCCCTTGGTGTGGAGAGCACCGGGAAAGTTTCCGCCGAGGGTGATGCTCCTGCTGGCGAGGCTCCTACTTCGACGGCGGGGCGTCCTGAGAGAGCAGAGGGGTCTTCCTCCTCTGAGCATGTAGATTATGGTGGCGGCTCCAGTGACGAGGAGCCATCACTGCTTGGTTTTGAGACCGACGATGCTGGGGTGTCCTCGGCCTATGAGAGTGACTATCTGACTTTCAGCCCGGCCCGGTTATCATGGGGTGGTCCTGTGCCGTCATTATCGCTTACGAGTGAGGAGGCTGGCGCTGGGGAAGCTGCTCTTAAAGATTTAAGCTTAGTCCCGGCCGAGGTAAGGACCTATCCAGGGTCGATGCTTACCATGCTTCCTTTCTCCTCCTTCTAGCCAGGTTTTAAGTGTATATATCTCCGATGCAGACTGAGGTGGCGCTGCCAACTATGACGGTGCAGATACCACTCCCGGCCCTGGGAACAAGCCATGCGACTTTCCCGTCCGTCCTGCGGCCCCTCGCATTGCGGTACCCAAAGGATCATGCAGCAGCGATGGTTCCAGTTGGTCCCGGAGCGCTCGTGGAAGTTGATAGTTCGGCGGTAGCCGGAGATTCTCCGCCAAGGGAGGCTGCACAGCAGTCAGTTCTGGAGAAGGGTGGCTCCGCTGAGGTAGAAGCCGGGGAGATTATTGAGGGACGGACGTCCTCGGTCCTTGAGGTTCTTGTTGGACTCCCACCCCAGGGGGCCGGCAAAGAGATTGTTGTTATTGAGGCTCCAGCCACCGCATCTGCCGGTGCGGTTGTTCCCGGTAGTAGTGGGCTGCAGCTCATGCCGTCGTCATCCTCCGGGACGGCCGATGATATATGGGCTGCCGTGGATAGCAGAGTAGAGTTCGAGCTGCCCGAGACGTCGCCACTTGGTCTTCGATCCTCGAGTGATGTCGTGTGGCAGTTCCTGGGGACCCTCCAGCAGACCGTAACGGCCAGTAGGGATTTAACTTATGTTCAGCTGAGGGGCTTGATAGAGCATCTGTCCCGCTCGCTGTTGGCCCTCGGTTGTCCCATGGACGACTGGACTCCGCGGGTGATCCTGCTCCTGAAGTATGTGAACAGGAGGGAGTTCTTAGGTCGGGAGGCAGCTGACCAGCTGGCGGCCATATCATTGGAGCGGGCTGAAAGCAAGATGGCCCTTATTTCTCTGCAAGAGACCGCGGCGAGGGCGAGGGACGAAGCCAACGCCTCTTTACAACGCCGGAGCTCCCTGACGGCCCGGATAGCGGCATTGCAGGCCGAACTTTCCAGGATAGAGGCTGAACTTGAAGAAGTAGATCGCCTGGGGGTCAAAAAGGTTGAGGATGCCGAGATGGCCGAAGGACAAGCTGCTTCCCTGGAGGTGAAGCTATCCGAGCTGGAGGCCACCGAGTTCAAATTGCAAGAACTGACCCGTCATCCCTCCCTGGGTATTCCTGTGCTGGAGGACATCTTCCGACGCCCTTTGCCGTAATCTCTTTTCTTTATTTGCTCCCTTTTAATGCACCTTATGTATTCCAGGGCATGGCCCATGTAATCATGTGCCTTTTACTTCATAGTAATGAAAAATCTCCATCCTGATTTTGAATGAAGACTCCATCTTGTCATTGTTTTTTTTTCCTTCATTTGCCCGTTGATTCTAGCCCGAGTGTATGAGTCACTAGGGCAGGAGAGCGCTCACGCCTTCAGGGAAGGGGTGAGGTGTTCACTCCACCGCGCCGTGACTTTTCTCAAGACTAGAAGCGGCCTATGCCGGCCGAGAGTTCGGGGGACCCAGGAGGGTATAGCGAAACTGACGAATAAACGGTCCTGCCGAGAACGGCCAGAACCGAGAACGGGTAGCGACCGGTCTTGCCGATGGTGACAAGGGTCGAAAGGGGTAGACAGTCTTGCCGATGGTGGCAAAAACCGGATAGGTAGCGACCGATCTTGCCGATGGTGACAAGGGTCGAAAGGGGTAGACGGTCTTGCCGATGGTGACAAGCACCGGATAGGTAGCGACCGATCTTGCCGATGGTGACAAGGGTCGAAAGGGGTAGACGGTCTTGCCGATGGTGACAAGCACCGGATAGGTAGCGACCGATCTTGCTGATGGTGACAAGGGTCGAAAGGGGTAGACGGTCTTGCCGATGGTGACAAGAACAGGATAGGTAGCGACCGATCTTGCCGATGGTGACAAGGGTCGAAAGGGGTAGACGGTCTTGCCGATGGTGACAAGAACCGGATAGGTAGCGACCGATCTTGCCGATGGTGACAAGGGTCGAAAGGGGTAGACGGTCTTGCCGATGGTGACAAAAACCGGATAGGTAGCGACCGATCTTGCCGATGGTGACAAGGGTCGAAAGGGGTAGACGGTCTTGCCGATGGTGACAAAAACCGGATAGGTAGCGACCGATCTTGCCGATGGTGACAAGGGTCGAAAGGGGTAGACGGTCTTGCCGATGGTGATAAAAATCGGATAGGTAGCGACCGATCTTGCCGATGGTGACAAGGGTTGAAAAGGGTAGACGGTCTTGCCGATGGTGACAAGAAACGGATAGGTAGCGACTGATCTTACCGATGGTGACAAGAAACGGATAGGTAGCGACCGATCTTGCCGATGGTGACAAGGTCGAAAAGGTAGACACTGGACGTGTATAAGTGGGATATCGGATGAAGACCCTCGCCCCGACCTCGAAAGTGGCCTTTTGGACGGCGGATGGTTCATCACTATTCATCATTCATTTTTATTCACATTACTGACCTAAGCGCCCTTTCGGGTTTTCGCCAAAGCCAGCCCCCTCTTGCTTTTGCCCGCGCGCCCTTTCGGGTTTTCACACGGCGGGGTACCCGATTTTGCCCGCGACGCCCTTTCGGGTTTTCGCCACGGCTGGGTTATAGCCATTTTTGCACTTGTCCTAACCATAGGAGCAAGTCTGGCGGGGTATCTCTATTTTTAACCCCATTTTTCTTTCTCTTTTTTTTGGGATGCGGGAAAACTGGACCGCAAAAACATCGACTGGCCTTGTCAATGACGACGAGGATCGAATCCTGTTTCGATTCGTCGATGCTGGTTAGATGTCGAAGCAAAGGGGTATGGTCTATTAACAAGGATGTAGGATCCGAGTTAGGGGTAAAGATCGAACGATCTCGCCGATGATGGCGAGAGTCGAAAAGGGTTTATTCGTCGGCATGGGTTTGTCAACAGGGACGTAAGGCCCAAGTTGAGGGTAGAGATCGACCGATCCTGTCGAGGATGACGAGGGTCGAAAAGGGTTTGTTCGTCGGCATATGTCACTGCCGCAACAAGGATGGGGTTGTTAACAGGGACGTAAGGTCCAAGTTGAGGGTAGAGATCGACCGATCTCGCCGATGATGACGAGGGTCGAAGAGGGTTTGTTAATAGGATTTCCGGTGGGGCTTTGATGATTGTCCCTTTCGGAGTTTTGTTGGGTGGAGAATAGGAGAGGCATTTAGAAATTACCACTTTACTGACTCAAGCGCCCTTTCGGGTTTTCACCGAAGCCAGCCCCCTCTTGCTTTTGCCCGCGCGCCCTTTCGGGTTTTCACGCGGCGGGGTACCCGATTTTACCTGCGGCGCCCTTTCGGGTTTTCGCCACAGCCGGGTTATAGCCATTTTTGCACTTGTCCCGATATGGGAGCAAGTCTGGCGGGGTATCACTATTTTTTTAACCCCATTTTTTTCTTCTTTCTTTTCTTTTTATTCGGAATGCGAGCCGAGGGAGGATAGCTTGATCAGGGCGAAATGCCGCTACCCAAGGAGAGGTAGCTTGATTAGGGTGGATGCCGCTAGCCAAGGAGAGGGTAGCTCGATCAGGGCAGAGTGCCACTGACCGATGAAAAGTAGCTTGATCAGGGCAGAATGCTGCTAACCAAGGGAAGGTAGCTTGATTAGGGCGGAATGCCGCTAGCCAAGGAGAGGGTAGCTCGATCAGGGTAGAGTGCCAATGACCGATGAAAAGTAGCTTGATCAGGGCAGAATGCTGCTAACCAAGGGAAGGTAGCTTGATTAGGGCGGAATGCCGCTAGCCAAGGAGAGGGTAGCTCGATTAGGGCGGAGTGCCACTAAACCAAGGGAGAGGTAGCTTGGTTAGGGCGGAGTGCCACTAAACTAAAGAGAAGGTAGCTTGGTTAGGGCGGAATGCCACTAATCCAAGGAAAGGGTAATTCGGTTAGGGCGGAGTGCCACTAAACCAAGAAAAAGGTAGTTCGGTTGGGGCGGAGTGCCATTAAACCAAGGGGAGGTAGCTCGGTTAAGGCGGAGTGCCATTTAACCGAGGAAAAGGAAGCTCGGTTGGGGCGGAATGCCATTTAACCGATGAAAGTGTAGCTTGATTAGGGCGGGATGCCGCTAACTAAGGAAAAGTAGCTTGATTAGGGCGGAATGCCGCTAACCAAGGAAAAGTAGCTCGATTAGGGCGGAATGCCGCTAACCAAGAAAAAGTAGCTTGATTAGGGCGGAATGCCGCTAACCAATGAAAAGTAGCTCGATTAGGGCAGAATGCCACTAACCAGGGAAAAGTAGCTCGATTAGGGCGGAGTGCCACTAATCAAGGAAAAGTAGCTCGATTAGGGCGGAATGCCGCTAACCAAGGAAAAGTGTGTTCCGACCGATCACTCAGGGTGTGTCGGCTGCGCTGCATGATACAGCTTAATGTGTTTTCCGTTGAGGGGAGAGAATTGGATGACTCCTTTGTGGTCTACAAGGACGTAGGCACCCCCTTCATATACCCGGCGGACGATATACGGTCCGACCCAGTTTTCGACCAGCTTCCCCTTGGGGTTAGAAGCCATCACTTCTCTTCTTTTGACCATTACCAGGTCTCCTTTCTTGAACTCTCGACCCTTGACTAACTTGTCAAAAGCACGGGCCATGCGAGCTTGGTAGAGTTGGATGTTTTGTTGCGCCTGGAGGCGTTTTCCTTCGAGCTCAGCGAGCTCTTCCAATCTTCTTTCTGCATTGGACTGCTCACCACTGACTAATCCGTGCTGGATGGCAACTCGCAATGAAGGGACTTCGAGTTCAATCGGCACTACAGCTTCCGACCCATAGACAAGGGAGAAAGGTGAACAGCCGGTTGGGGTCTTGTAGACAGTACGGTAAGCCCAAAGTGCTTCGTACATCCTTTCTTCCCAATCCTTTTTATTAGACTTGACAGTCTTTGCCAGCAGCGTGCACAGTGTCTTGTTAAAGGCTTCTGCTAGTCCATTGGCTTGAGGGTTGTAGGGGGATGATGTCCTCCAGTCGATTTTGTATTTGTCGGCCAGCCGATAAACCTTCTGATTTCTGAAATGGCTGCCATTGTCAGAGATGATTCGGCTGGGGATTCCGAACCGGAATATTACATTCTGCCGGAAGAATCTTGCAACTAGTTCTCCCGTCACATCTCTTAGTGCTACTGCTTCCGCCCATCTGGAGAAGTAGTCTGTAGCTGCTAAGATGTATCTGCACCCTGATGAAGATGCTGGCAGCGGCCCAACCACGTCCGTGCCCCACTGAGCAAACGGCCAGCTTGGTAGGGTGGGATGCAGTGGCACTGGAGGTCTCCTTGCCACATTAGCATGTTCTTGACACTTCTGACAAGCCTTGGCAAACCTGCAGCAGTCGTCAAATATAGTGGGCCAATAATAACCCAATTTCTTTATCTCAATTTTCATCTTCGGGCCAGCCTGGTGTGCTCCAGCTGATCCTGCATGGACCTCCTGCATCACCTGTCCTGCTTCTGCTGAAGACAAGCAACGGAGTAGGACTTTCCTTCGGGCATCTGCCATAATTCGGAACAAGGTCCCGCTTCTCATCTCGTAAGAATCCTTGATCCTCAGGAGCTTCATTCTCTGTTCCTTTTCTTTTGGAAGTTGTTGGTGTTGAAACCAGCGTAGGAGATGCTCTCGCCAATCGGGCTGCTGAACCCCTTCGATGACTGCTACTTCCATCTCCTGTTCGTTGGTCAGGACCTCTGTCACGCTGGGGACCTGTCGGCGGTTGATCACTGTTATATTCAGACTTGTGTCTGGCGGGACCGCCAATGAGCTGGCCAGCTTAGCGAGGGCGTCTGCCTGAGCATTCCAGCCTCGATTGATGTGCTTGATGCTGATGAAGTAAAATCTCGACATCAGGCGAGTTGCTAACTGGTGATAGGGGATGAGCTCTTGCTTTCGTACATCGAACTCTCCTTCCAGCTGTTTTATAACCAGCATGGAGTCTCCGAATGCTTCCAGCATCTGAATCCCCATGGACAGAGCGATTTGCAACCCGATTATCAGGGCTTCATATTCCGCTTCGTTGTTCGTGCATGGTTTGTTTATGGAGCAGGATGTATGCACCACTTCTCCTTCCGGAGATTTCAGGACTATACCTGCCCCTGCTCTGACCCTGGATGATCCGGCGGCAGAGGTGTCAATTCTGGAAGCGCCATCGAAGTATAGCTGCCATAAGGAAGGCTGCACTTGGGCGGCTTCTAGGGTTTCGTCTTCAGGAAGTTCCGGCTCCCACGGGTAGTCCCCGGGTACCGGATGTTCAGCGAAGAAGTCTGCAATAGCTTGACCTTTGATGGCCTTGCGCGGTACGTAGGAGACATCAAACTCCATAAGGATTACCGCCCATTTGCCTAGGCGGCCTTTGAGTGCCGGCTGGGACATGATATATTTCAGGGGATCCTCCTTGGACACCAAGCTGATTTCATGCGACAACATATAATGCCGGAGCTTTTTGACTGCGAAGACTAGTGCCAGGCAGATCTTCTCAATATAAGTGTATCTTTCTTCGGTTCTGACCAGTCTTCTACTGAGATAATAGAGGGCTTGCTCTTTCCCTTCTTCATTATTCTGGGCCAGCATTGCCCCCAGAGAATTATGTGTAGCTGCTATATACAGTATCAACGGCCGTCCTTTCACCGGTGCGCCCAATACTGGAGGAGTCTTCAGATAGTCTTTTAGCTTGTCAAAGGCTGTCTGGCAATCTTCATCCCAATAGAAGGGAACATCTTTCATCATCAACTTGTGAAAAGGCTGGCATCGCCCTGACAAATTGGAAATGAACCGCCGGATATAAGCCAAGCGGCCCTGTAGTGATCTCAGCTCGGAGATGTTCCTAGGTGGAGGTAGCTCCTGTATCGCCTTGATCTTTGCGGGGTCTATCTCAATTCCCCAGTATCGGACGATAAAGCCCAGGAATTTTCCGCTCGATACTCCGAATGCACATATCATAGGGTTCATTTTCAGGTCATGCTACCTCAGCCTCTGAAAAATAGTCTGGAGGTCTTGCAGATGGTCCTCTTTCCTTCTGGTTTTGACCACCAGGTCATCTATGTAGCACTCGACCTTGTGGTAGAGCAATTCATCAAAAATCTTAGTCATTGCGCGCTGGTAAGTTGCGCCAGCATTCTTTAGTCCGAACGGCATTCTCTTGTAATGATAAATGCCTTTGGGGGTTCGGAAAGCAGTGTGGACTCGGTCGTGCTCCGCAATCCAAATCTGATTGTAGCCGGATGACCCATCCATGAATGATAGGGCCTCGTGGCCGATTGTAGCATCAATCATGACTTCCGTTATTGGCACCGGAAAGTCATCTTTAGGGCAGGCTTTATTTAGATCTCGGAAGTCAACACAAATCCGGATCTGTCCATTCTTCTTTTTCACGGGGACGATGTTCGCCAGCCATGTGGTGTACTGATTCTCTTCAACAAATCCCACGTCAATGAGTTTGTCAACTTCAGCACAGATTCGGGTGATGAGCTCTGGCCTCATACGCCGCGGTGGCTGCTTCACCGGCTCGGCTTCGGGGCTGATTGCTAGTTCATGTTGTGAGACAGCGGGGCTTAGACCGGGCATCTCTTTGTAGGTCCAGGCGAAGCAATCCCGGTATTCCAGCAACAGCTGGGTGTACAGCTCCCGTTCCTCCGGGGACAGTTGGGCGCTGAGGAAGGTAGGCCTAGGATCCCCCTCATTTCCCAAGTTGACCTCTATTAGTTCATCGACCGTGGCCTGGCCTCCGTCTTCTATTTCTGGAGGCGCTGGTTGGAGGTCGACGAAGTCTGGGACACCATCTTGAGGGTCGAGCATTTCGAGTTCCTCGTCGGACATCGCCAGAGCTTCATGAGGTGTCTTGATTCCATGCGCCAGCGGCTGAGCGGATGGATCTATTGATGCATCCATTGCTGTTGCAGCTCCCAAGGGTGAGAGAACAGCTTTAGTGTTTGTAGATGAGGTTGCGGCCATGACAGGCCAGTAGCCGTTTGCTGTCGGGCCCGGATAGCATATTGGATTTGTAGCAGAAGTTGAGGGAGTCTCGCCTTCTGGGATAGCTGCATCTTCCGCAGAAGTGACTTTTTCTTTCGTGGTAGCCGGCTCCCCTTGATTGGAGTTAACCACGGCTTCCCTGATTGACAGAAAGGGTGTTGAAGTCGCCATTAGCATGACCCCTGTGGAGGGAGAGACTTCTGCTTCTTGAATGTCTTCGGCTTCGCTGCTGCTAGCCGTATCAAATTCGGCTTGAAGGGCTGCTTCTTCAGGATGGACCTGCTCCCAGCATCGGCAAGGGATCAAGGTATCTATTTGTTGATTCCCGGGTAGAGCCAATTCAGCATGTTCGGTTTCCACCGGATATTCATCAAAGGTTGCCCCCAGAGGGCTATCTTCAGTTGGATAGAAGGCGGAGATAGTATCCACCTCGTACCGCCCACTGTAATAGTAGTCTTCCAGGGTGAAGCCCAGCCCCGGGTGTTGAGAGACGCGTCTCATTTCTTTGTCCAGATTTGTAGGATGCCACATTTTCTGGAAAGCTTCTTTGCGCTTTTGAGATTGATCGGGAGGAATGTGTTGCTTCTGAAACATTATGGCCATCCGATTAGTTGTAAATGCCAGACCTTGGACAGGAACCGGCGGGTTGCTTATAACCTCGGGGAGGCTGCAATCTGTGTCTTCCCGAGTGGGATGCTCCTCAGCTGTATAGAACAGGGTGCTGGGCCCATCTTCCTGTGTCACCTCCCAAGCTTTGAAAGGTTCGACAGTGGGATCATTGAGGCCGAGGACTGGCTTGGTGAGGCCGGCCGGGACTCCGATGCGGTCGTGCTGTCGGTTGACCTGCACTTCCTCAGCTTTGGGGTATAGTGCTGGGGGTGTTACCCTACCAACATTTCCAGGAGCTGTGATGTGGGAGACCAACTTTGGCTTGACATACCCGCGTGGCGGTGGTGGATACCAACCGTCACCCGATCTATTTTTTGATGCTTCTGTGGGGGTTTCAGCTTCAGAAACCTTCCGGGGAGACCCCGTATATAGGTTGGCGTCCGCCAAGTGACATTCAAACACCTCGAATGGGTGGATATCAGCAAATATCCTCTCCTCCTTCCCCTGGAGGCTGTATTTGATGCATTGGTGGAGCGTGGAGGGCACCACCATATTTTCATGCAGCCATGGGCGGCCGAGCAGTGCTTTGTAGGAGGTGCGAGAGTCAATGACATGAAACTGCACCGTTGTAGTGAAATCTGCCAGGGTCAGTGTGAACTCTGCCACTCCCATAGATACTTCACATTTTTGGTTGAAGCCAGCGATACGCATATCCCCGACTTTCTCGAGATGCACATTAAAGTGGTACCTCTCGTATATTCTATATGGCAGGATGTTGACTGCTGCACCAGGATCGACCAGAATCCAGTTCAGTTCTCTTCCGTTCAGGTGCCCTTTCATATATAGCGGCCTGTTGTGGCTGGCAGTAGGCAGTAGCATGTCTTCTGGAGAGAAGGTCATACTGGCTTCTGGCATAGCCTCAGCTATGCAGGTTTCAAAATGAGCAGGCGTCTGCAGCACAGTGATGATCGCATGTCGAGTCTCTTCACTCAGAGAGAGAATTTCCCAGATTGTAAACCGAGCGGGGAGCTTCTTAAGCAACTTCATTATTCGGCTTCCAGCCCGGACATTGGAGAGCTTCATCTCTTCAGCCCATCTGGGCTTGGGGAGGTTTTGATTTGGGGGTCCAGACGGACCTGCTTCATCTTCCTCGGACTCGGCACCCTCTTGGCTGGCACCGGCTGTCGGGTCTTCTTTATTAGCTGCTGTAGGGCGAGCTCCATCTGCATTTGCATCCTCAGTAGATTGCGCTGGCTGCAGGTGAATGACTCCGGGTGTAGGGTTAGCCTCTTGACAGGGCTGCTTCCCTTTTGACATCTTCATAAATTCAAGGAATGAAGGGACTGCCTTGCCCCCACTCTTGTTGTATAGGCCTGACGGAGGAGGGATTTGGGCTCCCTTAACTTCTGGCGGAGGCGTCTTGTAGGGTTGCTCCCCTCTGAACATAATGTTGTGATTGGGTGGTGGCTGGCGCCCCCATTTTCGGCCTGACCGAGTGGCATGCGCAGCAGTTGCGGCCTCGGCCTTGCCCCCCCCCAGCATGGGGTGTGAAGCAAATTTCTTCTTCTTCCTCTTCTCCGGGTAGGTTGAAGAGTGCTGACAGGGTATTGCAGGAGACGACCTGTGTTTTATGGGCCCCAGCGCCCTTTCTTTTCTTCTTCTTTTGCTTTTTCTTCTTTTTGGTTTCTGCAGGTGCTTGCCCCCAGAACAGGTTGCTCTCTTGAGGTGGTGCTGCTTCAGCTTCCTCCCCTTGCTTGAGTGAGAGTTGCTCCAGCTCTTGCCATGGGACGTGGTCCCGTACCAGCAGAGGTTTCAGTTCGGGCTGCACATATTCATCTAGCCCTTCAATTAAGTGTTGCAGTCGAAGGACTCCAGGATTGGTTTCCTTGATTACTGGCAGCGGAGTTTGTCTCCTCCTGTTAGGTGTATGTATTCTGACAGCTGTGGGTGAAGTGACCCATACGGGTGCTACCACCGGCGGAGCAGGCCGGGGTGTAATGCCACGGATATGCGCCCCCTCTTTTGGGCGGGGTGCCCTCTTCTTCTTGTGCTTCACAGGGATTTGTTGCCACCCCTGTTGTTCTTTCACGGGCTCCAGGAAATGGATTTCGTAGGTGCTCCGTGTGCTTGCTTCAGAGATCTCCTCAGGTAATGCCTGGTAGAGGGAGACCATGTTGACTGCTGCCCTCCTGAAAGGGGCTTCATGTGGCTGAGGAGGGTCTATTTTGTACTCTCCCAGCTCTATCTCATTCTTCTTCACCATCCCTTCGATGACGTCTTTGAAAACATAGCAGTCTTCGATTGGATGTCCCAACATCTGGTGGTAGGGGCAGAATCTCGGACTGTCTTTTCTTTTCAGGTCCTCCGGCCTCCTTGGCTCGGGCAGAGTGACCATGCTGTATTCTGTTACCCAGTCGAACAGGACTCGGGTCTTGTCTTTTGGAAAGGAATAAGCTTTCTTCATTTTGTCCCTCAGCGAAGGACCTTCTTTATCATCTGGAGCTTTCGCAGGTTGCGGGGGAGCCGCTTTCTTGTCTTTCTCTTTCTGTTGTTCGAACGCCTTGATATCAAGCGCATTCGCTTCTTTAGGTGTGGGGCGCCGCTCCGCAGTCTTGCCTTTCTGGGCTGTGCTGGCAGTTGACATCGGGACAGGCTTGGCTAGAAAAGCCTCCACCTCAGCCACCACATTATTCAGCCGGTCGAACGACCGTATTTCCATTCCAATCATTTTTTCCAGGATTTCCCTCCTGAGATTTTGTTTGCATATTTGCACAGCGTCCTCCTGATGCGGGGGCCGCTTACATCTCATTCCGAGGTTCCTCCACCTCTTGATATATTCAAGGGCAGTCTCATCTGCCCTTTGCCTTGTTGAGTAGAGTTCGGCCACCGTGACCTCCCTCTCTGTGACATGGAATCTTTCTCTGAACTTCCTCTGCATATCCGACCAGTCATTAATTGACCCGGCCGAGAGGCTGGAGTACCATTCAAATGCGAGCCCCGTCAGCGAGGACCCGAAGAATTTCAGCAGATATGACTCGTCGGTGGCCAGATCACCCATAACGGTCATATAGTAAGCAATATGTTCTTTAGGGGAACCTTTCCCGTTGAATTTGTCAAACTTAGGCGGCTTGTTGACTCCCGGGGGCAGTCGTTTAGCTGCATGGTGTTGCGGGTAGGGCACCCGATAGGCATCGAATGCGACGTAGTCGCCTTCACTTTTCTCTGCGAGCTTCAGCTCGATCATCCTCTCCACCATCATCCGATTCACGACCGTGGGGTCGACTGGCTCCGGATAGAAGTGCGCTGGCTGCAGGTATGGGGTGACCAGGGTGGTCGCCTGTGGAGGATGCAGCAGCGGGGGTGTCGGGTGCACCTGAGGGAGCACCGGAGGTAGCAGCGGCTGAGGCTGTGGCGGCCGCTGTTGTGCAGTCGCCATGCTTGGCTCTGATGGCTGGGGTAGTGTATAGAGCGGTGGAGGGTCGTCTCGACGAGCCGCTCCCCGTGATGATTCACCCTGGACTTCGGGTGGTTTAGAAGCTGATGAATGCTCAGTCTTTTCTATCAGCTGTTTCTTCAGAGAATCTATCTCCCGTTGATATTTCTGCAGCAGCATCAGAACTGATGGATCTATAGTGGTGGGGATACCCTCTGTCGTTTCCCCGGACGTACCCTCAGGCAGGATGTCGAGGAGGACGTCATCTTCTTCTTCCGTCGTCACCACATTAGCGGTCAAGACGGGGGCCTTATCATCCCAGTGGGGATAGACCTGGGGTTGTTTCTCTTTCATCATCGTCAGAAGCCCTCTTGCTGCTTCTGTCCTGCGGGTAGTTGGCCCCGGCCGTACGGCCAATTGAGCCAGTTCTTGGGGGTCTTCAGGAAGCTCCCCATATCGGCTGGACACACCAGCCATGTTGCAAGTGAAAACCTGCATCCTTCTTCTTTGTCGATGGGCCCTCCGCCTGGCTTGTTGCGGAAAGGTCAGCCTCTCGAACACAGAAACCCTTCTCCTTTCTTCCCGCTCGGGGAAGGCTTCATCGGCTTCGATCTCAAAGCCGTCATCGTATCCATTGTCGTCGACAGACGACACCATCATTCTATCTTCCATCTCTTCTTCATGTGCTGCCGATGGGCAGTAATCTTCCTCAGTGGCGATTGTTTGCATCAACCGCTGCTGTCCGAGTGAGGGGTTGCCTAAACCTCGGAAATAGCTTCTGACCAAGCAGGTCATTTCTTCTCGACCCCGTTCTTGGTGTAGTACGGGGGATAGTGGTCGGCCTCCCGCAGGAGGAATGTAGGCCAGTCGAGCTCTGTCGGCTGGCTGTTGGAATCTTCGCCCCGTGGCAGGGACGTTGGCTTGACGGGCCGCAGCCCGGAAACTTCTGTGGCGCGGAGGATCCGCAACCACCTCTTCTTCCATCTTCGGGGGTAGGCCCCTTTCTCTTATCACCTCCGCATCATCATTCACAGGATGGCGGCGGATGGGTGTCAGCTGGTGGACAGGTCGGGTCCGTTTGGGAACCCACACCTGTTTGAACTTCCTCGGCTTGAGTGCCGGATTTCCTTGGCCATGGTGGCCGGCTTCTTCCATTTCTGCCCTCCTTCCAGCAAGGGCTTGATATGTGTTGTGGACAGGAACGTTGGGGATGACTCGGTCCGGGGTCACCCGTGCCGTGCGTCCGTTGAGGAAGACGCGCATGCCTCCAACCAGCATTGATTTCCCGGACTGAGACACAGTACCGGTGATCACAGTAGCGTTCCTGCGGACCTGGCGACGCTGACGTCCTCCAGGGTGTTTGTTGGCGACAGCGGGGTGCGTCCCACGTACAACGTGGTGCACCATACAGCTAGCGGCCGGGGCCGGATTCTTGAGCAAGTCGTCGCAGCGGGGAACCTTCAGAGGCTCCACCTCCTCCACAGTTTGCTTGGCAGGTTCTGGGGCTTCGACTTCCAGGATGTCGATGAAGGCCAAACCCAGAAAGTTGGGGAAGCCTACGGCGGCAGGGAAGCTGCCGAATTCCATGGGTACCGCCAGGTACCCTTGCGCGTGTCCAGCAACTATCGACTGATCGAAGTCTACGCCAGCTATTCCATGAGTTGTCATTGTTTGCCTACAAAGACAAACCGGGAAATAATCAGTAGCCTTTGAAAGGGCTTCGAAGTCCGGATATCTCGGCAAAGAGATGAAAGGTGACACTGGTCCCACCGGGCGTGCCAGACTGGTTTGACGTGCTTTCCTTTCGTTCGCGTATCGATCAACCAATCGACTAACTGGTAATCAACTAACTGATTGACGACGCGGGCGTGCTAGTTACATGAGTGACGATTTTATTGTGCACTCATTCTGACCCATGTCGGGCGAATGTGAGGTTCGGTCGGGACCAGCAGTCCGCCATACCATAAAGGTTATGGCGTTAATTACATCACCCACGAGGAGGGAACACCTTTGATTAATTACCGAGATATCGGGCTGTCGAAGCCGGAAAAAGAACTACATGATGATTATAGCAATGACAGGCAGGATGCAGCATTAATCATGCAGAAGATGCGTAGTTTAATGGGAAAATGGCTCCTCGGTACGTGGTGGAGGACGCAGGTCCGACGACCACCATCGCGCGTGACGAAGGCTTCCGGCCAGACATGATCCGGCTTTCAGTCGACGCCATTTAATATACCCGGGGATCTATGTATGCATGCACACAAGACATTCATGATTATATTGAACATGAAGATAGCGCCACGAAGGCGGCGGTGATCGACCACATTTATTGCCCCTCGTCGAGAGGAGGAAGGACGACATGAGTATGATAGCGAAAGCATGAATGCTAACAGATACGATGATGATGACGATGCAACTCAGGCTCGCTTAGCCCCTCTTTTATTCGATTTGCTGTCAGATATAACTTATTGACATCGCCCCCGAGAGAGGAGACTCGTCCTGAGGCAAGCGAGTGAGTAAAATATCAAAAGGGTTTCAAAATCGGTGCGGTTACGACTTACACGGCGCGGCAGAGCGTAGGTATAACGGCTAATACGGCGCGGTCATTACTAATAGCTTAAGACGGCGCGAGAGCTTGGGGGCGCGCCGGTCTGGGGCGCGCCGAAAAGTCGCAAAAGAAAAAAAAGGGAATATGAGTGTGGCCTTAATCCGGCGCGGGGGGGTACCGCGCCGGATTAGGGCGCGCCGGGGAACTCCGCGCCGTTTTAGCCCAAATTCCATCTCTTTGGACCTCCTTTGAGTTTTTTGGGCCCATCTGGGGGACTTTGAGTCCATTGAGGCCAAGAAATTTTATTAGATTGAAGTCCAGAGTCCTCCGAGGATGACATGTTAAGCCAGTACGAGGTTCATACTCGAGCACAGGGGTAATTAGATTCGGAGCAATTGATCATCAAGGTTCTTCATAAACTTAATCTATCCAGAATTGGACAGCATCTCCCCTGGATTGCAAAGAATTGCAGGGGATAAGCGGGGTCATGTTCACCTGTGGAACAAGCCCCTACATCGCCGGTCTGCACAATGTCAGCCAGCAAACCCCAGTGGATGGAGTACCCCGAGGACTAGCCTACTAGGGGCACCCAAGGTTCCATGGGGGAAAGAAATAGGGGGAGGAAGCCGTCGACAGTGGGGACGATACCCCGAGGGCTAGCCTACGAGGGGTGACGGACCCATAGTCGATGGTTCATCCCATGGAGAGATTGACCATTGGGAGAGCGGGACTCCGAGGGCTAGCCTACAAGGAGCACGCATCCCCCGGTCTCGGTCGGGCCTTAATTTGTCGGGGTTGAGTTTCGTTGAACCAGGGCCCCGTCACTGTCTGCAGTGGCTTCGAGGGAGTGCCCACCATCGAGAGATGGAGCCCCCCCGGTCGCCCAGCAATCGTCAAGAAACAGCAGAGGAATGTCCCCCTCCCCGGACGATCGAAACATCGGAAACCCTCAGAGCGGTGTGGATGAGTATGGTGCATGTGAGCAGTAGATGCATAAACGAAACGAGATCGTTGCAGGGGCATTTGCTCGAACGGTTGAAAAGCAAAGTTCGAGAGGGGTGGATCCCTTGTATAGCGGATAGAGGCACACGCAGAGGCGCGGCTCTATCCATGAGGATAAGAACGATGCAAAAATCCTTGAATCATATGTAAAGCGAATGATCGAAAGAAAACCCCCGGGGAGGGGTGTTTCTATAGCCCACGATGGTTCGGGGCATAACCGAGGCTTCGATGGAATCGGAATTACAGCTACGTCGAAGAGAATCCAACATACGCATTGACACAAGTGAGAGAGAGAGAGATTCTGAATATCAGCTCGGCCTGTTGACCTAACCATTCGCACACGTATCACTATTCAAAGATGGAAAACGAACGAATGTTTACATTGAGAATCCGGCGTCGACACCACTGCCAGAATGCCGTTCATCGACGCCGAGGAACATACAATGGCAGGATGAATCACAGGGGAGGGGAGGGGTCGGCTCATATCATTGCCATCCCTCCCCTCTTCGGTTTACAACCAGTAGACGGAGATTGGGGGGAAATCGGCGGGAGATAGGGGAGGAACAACGCCGATGCCCACCTGCTACCGAAAATAGAGTATCGTAACTCAGTCGGGGAAGAAGAAGGTCGCCGGCGGAGGACGCCCAGGAGAGGCGCTATTCTTCTCTCTGGAATTCTCTCTCGATCCCTCCTCTTCTTTCTGCTTTTCTCTTTTTTTTTTGAAGCCTCCCTCTCGAGAGTCTCTCTTCTTTGTTTCCGTCTGGCCTCTGTCTGGCCTCTTCTCTCTCGCTCTCTTCTTTCTGTTCTCGAAGAACCCTATATATAGAGGCCTGAGTTCGAACTTGAACCGGCGTGGGATTAGCGCGCCGGGAAGAGCCTTCAAGGCTTACCGCGCCGGGGTTGGACACCCTCAGGGTGATTTACGCACCGGCTTAAGGGCTGAAGATGGGCTTTAGCACGCCGGGATCAGGGGCGTCGCATGAGGGGGCACGCCGGTTTAAGGCGCGCCGGGCTAACGCTCCTCGTGCGCTTCAAGCCAGCCGATGAGTCCGGGGGTGATTCCGGGAGTCATCGTGAACATTATCTCGCCAATGCCCATCGAAACCTTGGCGGGATGTTTTGTCGAAGCTCCCAGGTCAACGTACGGCCGTTCTTGAGACTCCATATAGCTTTGACTTGACCGTACGGGCTTTCTGCCGACACGGCCTTTGGCTCTACGCTCCATGCTGTTGGTCCGTCCTGGCTCGTACTCAGCTCTCTAGGGGGTTGGACAGCCAGGAGATAGTTCCGCCTGAGCCGGGCGATCATTCGGCCACTAATGGGCCCATCTTGGCGGGAAGCCGTGCCCATGCCGGGCGATCGGGATCTTCCGCCGTCAGAGCTTTCGGTTCTCCGTTTCGGGAAACCGGGGGACTCCTTTATCCTCAGGAGAGCCTTTCATGAGGTGGGTATCCACCGGGTAGATCGTCGTCCTTGATCGGACAACGGGTGTAGTGTATGAAGCATGATAGAGTCAATGCCGATTCATTGGGCAGGCTTGGTCGCACCGCCAGTTGGTTGTGAATTCGTCCCGGCTCCCTTGAGGCGAAGTCCCCGTATTTATACGGAGTGACTCGAGGCTCTGACCGCTTGAGAAGTCTTCAATAGGTTGATCTTTGTCGGCTTCCGTGCTTCGGTGGGCCGGATCATTCGTCTTTATGGCTTGTTCGCCGGTGATCATATTTTGGGTGCCAACAGCTTGTTAGGACAATGATGCTATGCGCTTTGAAGTACAACCAGAACCACCTAGCCATGGTCATCAAGACTGGGGCTAGCTTCTCAATGATGGGTATCTCCCCTCTGCATCGGAGAGGACCTTGCTATAGCTAGTGTAGTACATATGTCACTATACTCTGGCATCTTCTTGGACAAGCATGGAGCTTACCGTGCTCAATGTGGTGGAAACGTACATGTAGAGGGGCTCTGAGGGCATTGGCCTAGATAGCACTAAGGGAGGTGAGATTTGCCTTTAGGTCGGTGAAGGCCTTGTTGTATTCCTAATCTCAATGTATCTTGCTTACGGTATCCTTTGGTCTCCGTAGGAGCTTGAAGAAGGGGAGGCATCGTTCTGCTGGTCTGGACATAAAGCAATTGAGGGCCATCACTAGCCCGGTTAGTCGCTATATGTCCCAGATCCTGGTGGGCCTCTGCATATCCAAGATGGCCTAGATTTTCTCCAGGTTAGCTTCGATGCCCCGATGGGTTACTTGGAAACTTAGGAATTTCTCGGACGGGACGTTGAAGGCACACTTGACTAGATTAAGTTTCATGTTGTACCAACACAACATGCCAAAAGTTTCGACGAGGTCAGAGAAGTGGTCGCTGGCCTTAGCAGAATGGACCAGCATGTCGTCGACGTAGACTTCCATGTTGCGCTCAATTTGGGACTCGAACATCCGATTAACAAGTTGTTGGTAGGTGGCACCATTATTCTTTAGGCCAAAGGGCATCCATGTGTAGCAGAACACCCCAAAGTCGGTGAAGAATGCCATCTTCTCCACGTCCTAGGGATGCATCGTGTAACGACCCGAGAATCTGATTACCGGGAAGGCCCGATAACCCGAGACTCGAACCGTCGCCCACGAGCTGGGAGGGCTCGGAAGGGTTAAAAGGAGTGTGGAGGCACAAAGAAATAGAAAATAAAGCAAGACAATTCAACAATTAACAAAAATAAATAAACAACTACAGCTACGACAGAGTCCAGTCCAACAGAAAGTACAGTCTAAAGCAGTAAAAACGTACCACATGCCGAGTGAACACTCGGCCCGGCGAGTTGGCAACTGAGAACCTCCGCACCGCGCCCTCGAACCTCGAGGAAGAAGAACCGCCTCACCTAAAAAGTAGTGAATGAGTCTCTAAAATAGAGACTCAGCATGGATCCCGCGGAACCCCAACCGGAAACAACGACGATAGCGGAAAGGAATGCTACAAGAGCAACCGCAACAGCAGGAACAGTAAACCCGGTGGCCGGTCGAAACCCGGCACTACAACTACTCCTACTATACCAGAAACACACCCCGGACTCACGGTCGGGGGCTACCGAACCACACTAGTACCACCCACCAAAGTAAAAACCCACGGCAACCGCGCCGTAGAGGCCTGTCTCCCAGGACACTGCCAACCTGGACACTCTGTCCAAGGTGCAACCCTGACCACCTAGTCACGGGTACCGCACAGCAAGATGCAACCTCGGTAAAGCTACTAGCACTAGTCTCACGGCACGAGAACCGACACACGTGCCACGACGAGACAACCGAAACCCAACGGTCAACACGACCAAAACCCGAAGGTCAAAGTCATAGAGACTGACAGTCTGACACTCCCGACTCGACAGGAGTACCTCCTACTAGAAGCAAGGCCGGTTGCGTCCCCTGACGACTTACACCGCACCGCAAGTGAACTGCCTGACGTGGTAGTGCCTACCTGAGGCATGGACACCGAATAAGTAACCACAAAGCAAGTGACTAGCTGGGGTCACGCCCGTCGGCGTGGGTCCAACCGCCCCCAACCACATGTGCACACACAGACCGTCCGTCCCTGGTCTGGTCTTCGGACCGGTTTTCCCCTCAGCCGAACTCTGGCTGCTAGACGCGAGGCCCTACGGCAACCGGTCCATAAATCGTCTCTAAGGGTCGGCCCGTACACCACTCCCTGGTGAGACCAGCACCGCGTACTGGTGGGCTACGACTAGTGGAGGGTCACTGAAGGAGTAGACTCTCAAGTCAACAGAAAACAACGTCCGAATCTGACGACGTATGGGGACCATCCCACGTACCGGCACCGTCACACGGTGACCACAGTCGGAGAAGGAACGGGACTCGCAGCTTATGGCTACGCACGCACCCTACGCGAGAGTCGATAAAAACCAAGTGACGCTAAGCCACTGGACTCTGGGCAGTCCTCTAGACGCACTACAGCCAACGGTCCTTGAGTCAGAAGACTCGGGGTCAAGACCGTCGCACGTAACAGCACAAGGCCGTCAATCTAGTCCAATCTCTAGGTCTAAAACCACGGTAGCATGAATATCGAGGTAGCTCACGAGCCGCCGAGACCATTCCCTCAGGATGGGAACTAAGAAGCCTTCCAGCCCAAGGCAGGGCAATTGGACTCACAGTCCAAGGCCACACACACGGCCCACGTGGAAAGCACAGAAGCACGATTCCCAAGGTAGCGCCCAAGCCGCCACACCGATAACTGGACTCGCAGTCTAAGGCCAAACACATGGCCCACTCGGGAGTCATCTTCCAGGAAAACTCACGACATGCGGGGGAACCCCACCGCACACACACCGATACACGGTGACTCAACTGAGCGTAACACGAAAGCCCGGAACACGTGGGGTCACTCGGTCCCACCACGCCTACGGGCATGCTAATCGAGGTAGCACGGTACTTTCGACACCCTCAAAACAGGGACACAGAATCTCACGGGTGTCTGGGACACTCACGAGACCGCAGGTCGACCACTGGGTCCCAACCGGGTTGACCGGGGATCCACACGTCGCAGAACAAGGCGGAGAACATGAAAACTCACCTCGGCGCAACATAGGGCCTGACGGTCTACCTTGGGCCGTCACAAGCTGTAACGGTCCAAGCCTCGACCGTCACAGCACTCTAACAGTCCAACACAGGAGCGTTACGTGAAAGGGGCAACAACGGCTGTGACGCACCCACCCTGGGGTGTCACAGTCTCTAACGGACCAAGCCTGGTGCGTTAGAAGATAGAACGACACAGGCCGTGACGCTCACCCCTCGGCGCGTCACAGCGTCTGACGGTCCTACCTGGGCGCGTCAGAAGAATGGGCTGCGTCAACTCTGACGGTCCCATGAAGGGGCGTCACAAGGCTCTGACGGCCTTACCCAGGTGCGTCAGGGACTCGTGATCCCAGCGGTCCGAAGACACGAAAACGGACGTAACGGTCGGACCCAGGCGCGTCACAGCGCCGTGGCGGTCTATCGTGGGACCGTCACACCCACAGACCACCAAAAAGGCTAACGGGCCCTGTGACGCACCCACCCTGGGGCGTCACAGGCTATGACGGTCACTGGAAGGACTGTCACACCCACAGACCACCAAAAAGGCTAACGGGCCCTGTGACGCACCCACCCTGGGGCGTCACAGGCTGTGACGGTCACTGGAAGGACCGTCACACCCGTCCGAGCGCGAAACGGCGGGAAACGACCCGAAAAACGTCCCATGCCCCCATACCTCCACGGGAGAGGGGGAAAACAAGGGGGAAGCCCCCAAATGGCCCCTAGCATGCATCTAAGGCCTCGGATCGGCCAAAAACGCAATGAAACGGGAGATCGGCCCACGAGCCCTAAAACATGGATTTTTCCCAAGAATCCCCGAAATTCTTCCTCGAAATTCAGGACCTAGCACGAGGTCACAGGGGAAGAACACTGAGCCAACTGACAACGCTGTCAGAGCCCCGACACAGAAACCTCGATTCTCACGAAAACACCGATTCTGAGGGACACAGCCAGACTTACAATCACAAACAACACCTCACTCCACGCGCCGTGCACACCGGCCATCAGAGCAGGCATATACCAGAGGACATAGTCCGGCATCACCTCAGACACCACGAAAACCAACATGGCACCGCTGCCACCATCTCGCCCACCGAGGAAACACACCATCGATACGAGAAACAGCTACCGATCCATCCTATGGTCGGCAGACAAATTACACATCAGCTTCACATCCAGCTGACTGGTCGCACACCCTTCTCCAGGGAACAACCAGAACAGAGCCTCCACCAGCTCACGCAGCCATCACAACGGACCGCAACCAGAACACCGGCTCAGCACCAAGAAACACCTCACACATGGCAAGCTGAAAGCCAGGCATAACGGTGTGCCAACTCTGCCAGAAGATAACTTCGACAAAGCCCAGATCCCGTCTGGAAAGGCACATCACGGAAATGACCACCAAAGGACTCACCGATACACGGCTCTCACCGTTCACGATGCACAACCAACAGCATCTTCTGTCTGCGAAAAGACCATCTACTGGTCGCCGGACACACGTCAACGGGAAACTTCCACCGGCCCAACAGGCACGATCCAACTCACAGCAGGCCATCCGCTGACTCACACACAGACCGATGCCACATCTCGAGCTGCACTTCTCTCGGACACCGCACCCGATCTCAATCATCGCGCCAACTTGACCCTCTCAGGGAGCACGACGAAACCAGATGACAAGATCCTGGTGTCCTCAGTCATCACCTCACTCGACACAGGCTCACAGGGGAACCATCCCATGCTGGTCGCCAAACCAGGGATAACCATTGCGACACCAACGTCCCATCAAGGACCACCCTCCGACGCCAATCTCACAAAAGGCCTCCGCTCACAGGCGTCACTCTTCCATTTGGTCTCATCAAATCCTTCGATCAATCCAAGTGGACACCTGCCAATCCTGATTCCGCTCTTACCACAGAGCCACGGGATACCACCTGAACAATGCTCACGGGTCCCCAAGCAACATACGCCTCACCATGGTTGGCTACAAGACTAGCCTTACCAGTCACTCGCAGCTACCAACCGGAACCCAAAATCGCTCAGAGATCACTTCCCCAAAAATGATCTCATCCGAGGACACGACTTCCAACACAAGTCAGGCACCAAGCTACCGACTCTGTCCATCACGTCCTCGACCACCGTCAGGCGACATCCTCAACAACCCCATCCGGGTCTAACACCGACGCCTGACACGGCTTCCACCATAGGAACAGGGTACTCATGCGGCGCACTAGCCAGCACATTCCCCAACACTCCATCCTGCCAGTGCCAAGAATCACGACTTCTCGAGCAACGGCACGGCAACAACACGTTTCGCAAAGAGGAACCAATCCTCCCGTACTCAACGCAAACTCAGGAATCCGCCCGTAGCAACCAACACGACGATCCTGAACCAGTGGGTCACAAGCCCACCACGCTTCCGCTACGCACTCTGATCCACGCGCGCACAGCCGAGAAGGCAAACACCGCCCAATCGGCACTCGTCCTTCCGGAACAGCACCAGCACACCCTCACATGACAAGGGAATGGGCACAGCTTCTCACAGGCAACCACCTTGCCAAGACTTGGAGCACGTCTCGCACGGGCTTCATGGCACACAAGACCAACCAACCAGGACACATGATGCAAGATGGCGAACCTTAGCCCAACACAATCTCTCCAACCAAAGGAGAACCCAAACGCACTTTCGACCAACGGAAGAACTCCACGCTCGACCTGACCTCGAATCTCGCGCGCGCTGGGAACAACACCTTCCAGCACTGAGAAAATCACCACCACATCAGGTCAGCGCCTCCGACACACTCGGCGAGTGTCACATCGGACCACAATCACAGCATCTCTCGATGCACCACCGCTGTAATTCCTCAAACTGCAACACACCACGCCAAGAGCCGCAACACGAGCCATAACGACAACCGCCGACGCTCATCCTCGAGTCCCAAAACTCACCGTGGAGCGTTCACATCTCAAGCCAACTCCAGGGTGGACACAACCCATCCACTGATAGAAATGCAGGAGCAAAGACTTACTGGGACATCTCTACCAAATCCTACCTCGAAATCTACAGAACAATCGGGACCGACACGTCATTCTGACGCCATAGAGCATGACAAGAACATCTGGCTCGACGAAACAACAGCTCACCGAGAAGATCCTCCGCTCACCCGAGCACACTTCTCGACCAGAACACCTCAGGAGCTGGACAAACCTCAAGCTGGAGTGGCCAAAAATTGATAGCAGCTCCCTCGAAGCACGCTCACGGCCACTTAACCACGAACAATCCTCTCCAGCCACCTGACCTCGCGGTAGAAACTTTGAACACAACACCGCCGCAACACACCTGCCAGCAACCTCTGCCCAACGCAGCACAACTAGGGTCACCACCGATGAGGGAGAAGGCTCTCGACCTCGATCTTTAGACCCCATGCTGGCATGAAAGTCGGGAACAACCACCACCCTCGCAGCGCCACGCAGTGCACTCAAGCTCTCGAGCGAGAAGCAGAGCGGAAAAACAAGCACAAAACCCTAAGCCAGCTGCTGACTGTACTGGACCTTATGGACTCTAATCACTGCAATATCTCGAATTCCTATGTACGTCCACAACCACCGCTCTGATACCAGCTGTAACGACCCGAGAATCCGATTACTGGGAAGAACTCCATAACCCGAGACTCGAACCGCCGCCCACGAGCCGGGAGGGATCGGAAGGGCTAAAAGGAGTGTGGTGGCACAAAGAAATAGGAAATAAAGTAGGACAATTCAACAATTAATAGAAATAAATAAATAACTACATCTACGATAGAGTCCAGTCCAACAGAAAGTACAGTCTAAAGCAGTAAAAATGTACCACATGCCGAGTGAACACTCGGCCCGGCGAGCTGGCAACTGAGAACCTCCGCACCGCGCCCTCGAACCTCGAGGAAGAAGAACCGCCTCACCTGAAAAGTAGGGAATGAGTCTCCAAAATAGAGACTCAGCAGAGATCCCGCGGAACCCCAACCAGAAATAACGGCGGTCGCGGAAAGGAAGGCTACAAGATCAACCACAACAGCAGGAACAGTAAACCCGGTGGCCGGTGGAAACCCGGTGCTACAACTACTCCTACTGTACCAGAAACACACCCCGGGCTCACGGTCGGGGGCTACCGAACCACACTAGTACCACCCACCGAAGTAAAAACCCACGACAACCGTGCCGTAGAGGCCTGTCTCCCAGGACACGGCCAACCTGGACACGCTGTCCAAGGTGTAACCCTGACCACCTAGTCACGGGTACCGCACAGCAAGACGCAACCTCGGTAAAGCTACTAGCACTAGTCTCACGGCACGAGAACCGACACACGTGCCACGACGAGACAACCGAAACCCAACGGTCAACACGACCAAAACCCGAAGGTCAAAGTCACAGAGACTGACAGTCTGACACTCCCGACTCGACAGGAGTACCTCCTATTAGAAGCAATGCCGGTTGCATCCCCTGATGACTTACACTGCACCGTAGGTGAACTGCCTGACGTGGTAGTGCCTACCAGAGGCACGGACACCGAACAAGTAACCACAAAGCAAATGACTAGATGGGGTCACGCCCGTCGGCGTGAGTCCAACCGCCCCTAACCACGTGTGCACACACAGACCGTCCATCCCTGGTCTGGTCCTCTGACCGGTTTTCCCCTCAGCCGGACTCTGGCTGCTAGACGCGGGGCCCGACGGCAACCGGTCCACAAATCGTCTCTAAGGGTTAGCCCGTACACCACTCCCTGGTGACACCAGCACCGCGTACTGATGGGCTACGACTAGTGGAGGGTCACTGAAGGAGTAGACTCTCAAGTCAACGGAAAACAACGTCCGAATCCGACGACGAAACGAGAACCATCCCACGTACCGGCAGCGTCGCACGGCGACCACAGTCGGAGAAGGAACGGGACTCGCAGCTTATGGCTGTGCACGCACCCTGCGCGAGAGTCGAGAAAAACCAAGTGACGCTAAGCCACTGGACTCTGGGCAGTCCTCTAGACGCACTACAGCCAACGGTCCTTGAGTCAGAAGACTCGGGGTCAAGACCGTCGCACGCAACAGCACAAGGCCGTCAATCTAGTCCAATCTCTAGGTCTAAAATCACGATAGCACGAATACAGAGGCATCTCACGAGCCACCGAGACCATTCCCTCGGGAAGGGAACAAAGAAGCCTTCCACCCCCCGGTAGGGCAACTGGACTCACAGTCCAAGGCCACACACACGGCCCACGTGGAAAGCACAGAAGCACGATTCCCAAGGCAACACCCAAGCCGCCACGTCGATAACTGGACTCGCAGTCCAAGGCCAAACACATGACCCACTCGGGAGTCATCTTCCAGGAAAACTCACGACATGCGGGGGAACCCCACCGTACACACACCGATACATGGTGACTCGACCAAGCGTAACACGAAAGCCCGGAACACGTGGGGTCACCCGACCCACCACGCCTACGGGCACGCTAATCGAGGTAGCACGGTCCTCCCGACACCCTCAAAACACGGACACAGAATCCCACAGGTGTCTGGGACACTCACGAGACCGCAGGTCGACCACTGGGTCCCAACCGGGTCGATCGGGGATCCACACGTCGCGGAACAAGGCAGAGAACATGAAAACTCACCTCGGCGCAACATATGGCCTGACGGTCTACCTTGGGCTGTCACAAGCTGTAACGGTCCAAGCCTCGACCGTCACAGCACTCTAACGGTCCAACACAGGAGCGTTACGCGAAAGGGGCAACAACGGTTGCGACGCACCCACCCTGGGGCATCACAGTCTCTAACGGACCAAGCCTGGTGCGTTAGAAGATAGAACGACACAGGCTGTGACGCTCACCCCTCGGCGCGTTACAGCGTCTGACGGTCCTACCTGGGCGCGTCAGAAGAATGGGCTGCGTCAACTCTGACGGTCCCATGAAGGGGCGTCACAAGGCTCTGACGGCCTTACCCAGGTGCATCAGGGACTCGTGATCCCAACGGTCCGAAGACACGAAAACGGACGTAACGGTTGGACCCAGGCGCGTCATAGCGCCGTGGCGGTCTATCGTGGGACCGTCACACCCACAGACCACCAAAAAGGCTAACGGGCCCTGTGACGCACCCACCCTGGGGCGTCACAGGCTGTGACGGTCATTGGAAGGACCGTCGCACCCGTCCGAGCGCGAAACGGCGGGAAACGACCCGAAAAATATCCCACGCCCCCATACCTCCACAGGAGAGGGGAAAAACAAGGGGGAAGCCCCCCAATAGTCCCAAGCATGCAGCAAAGGTCTCGGATCGGCCAAAAACGCAATGAAACGGGAGATCGGCCCACGAGCGCAAAAACATGGATTTTTCCCAAAAATCCCCGATTACGCCCGCTCGGCTCACCATGGCCTACGAAACTCGCGGGAAAAGAAGTGCATGAGCTGGGGGTCCATTTCCCTACCTCCACCGAAGATTTCGTGTCCCGAGCTCGCCGATCCACGAAGAAAACGCCGTTGAAGCCTCGCCGTTCCACGAACCCACGGCCGAGCTTCACCACGCCCCCACCGCCTCGATCCTCATCCATCCTCGCCCGTGCCTCGCCCGCGCCATCCCCGCCTCGCCCGCACTCCACCCCGTCGGCCGTCGGAGAGAGAGGGAGGGAGGAGAGAGCGTGAGAAGAGAGAGGGAGAGTGAGTGAGAAATGAGAGGGAAGAGAGAGAAAATGGAGGGGGTTCATAAAGGAAAATCTGGAAATTCTAGAAAATATCAAAAAATAGAAAATCACGTTTACACGATCCTTGGAACGCACCAATCGCAATGGTACCACTTGTGCCCTGGTGAACGGCCCGGTTCACCCGCAACGAGGTTCCGAAGGAATTACCGAAACACACACCAGGAATCGGTAAACACACGCGGAAAGGCCGCGGACGCGCTCCGGGCCTCCGAAACAGCTCCGGATCGCGCCGATCCGGACACGAAGGATGTCCGAAACGTCATTTCAGACACAATGGAGCCAGATTTACCGGAAATGCAGATCCAGGACCCGAGAAGAAGGATCCCCAGAACCCGGGGCATTACAATCTAGATTTGGTGATACCCAGAGTAGACATTGAGAAATGTCAGGGCCTCACTATCGGCCATTGAATCTATCAGCTGGTCGATGCTATGGAGGAGGTAGTAATCATTTGGCACAGCCTTGTTCAGATCGGTGAAGTCGACGCACATGCTCCATTTGCCATTGGCCTTAAGGACAAGGACAACGTTGGCAAACCATGTGGGCTATTCAACTATCTTGAACAATCTGGTGAGTCTCCCCTTGTGGACCTGCTTCTTGATGATGACTTGTCGCTCAGGGGAATGTTTCCTCTTCCAATGTGCACTAGCTTATGGGTGGCATCGAGGTTAAGCTTGTGGGTGTGTTCGCGACCTTTTCTTTCTTTCGCGCGTCGATCGACCAACTGACCAACTGGTAGTCAAATGATCAATTGACGACGCAGGCGTGCCAGTCACATGAGTGACGACTTTATGATGCGCTCATTCTGACCCATGTCGGGCGAATGTAAGATTCGGTCGGGACCAGCAGTCCGCCATACCAAAAAGGCTATGGCGTTAATTACATCCCCCGCGAGGAGGGAACACCTTTGATTAATTACCGAGATAGCGGGCTGTCAAAGCCGAATTAAAAAGAGCTACATGATGATCATGACGAAGGCATGCAGGATGCATACATTTATCGTGCAGAAGATGCATAATTCATGGGATTATGGATCCTCGGTACGTGGCGGAGGACATAGGTCCGAAGACCATCGTCGCGCATAGCGAAGACTTCCGACCAGACGTAATCCGATTTTCTATAGACGCCATTTAATATACCCGAGGATCTATGCATGCATGCACACATGACGTTCATGACTATATTAAGCATGATAATAGAATCATGGAAGCAAATGATGATCAACCACGTTTATTACCCCCCCATCAAGGAACGGGAGAACAACACAAATATAATAGCGAAAGCAAAGTGCTAACGGACATGGTAATGAAGATATGATAACAATATAGTTCGGGCTCGCTCGGCCCTTCCTTTATTCAATTTATTACCAATTGTGGTTTATTGACACCAACCCCGTGGGACGAGATCCGCTCGGGGGCAAATGAGCGATTAAAGCAACAAGAGGTTTCAAAACCGGCGCGACCATGTAAGGAAGGTTTATACGGCGCGATAAAGCGTAGGTGTAAGCTTTTAATCCGACGCGGCCATCATGGATATTAACACGGCGCGAAGGCTTGAGGGCGCGCCGGTTTAGGGCGTGCCGGAAAGGCGCAAAGGAAAAAAAAATGAATATGAGTCTAACATTAATCCGGCGCGGGGGGGTACCGCGCCGGATTAGGGCGCGCCGGGTTAAGGCCGCGCCGTTTTACCTTATTTTCGATGAATTTCGAATCATTTGAGTTTGTTAAGTTTATGTTGAGGGTTTTGAAGCATTTGAGGCCAATTTTTTGTTAAATTGAAGTCCAGAACCTGAGGGATGGTATGACAAGTCAGTGTGAGGTTCATACTCGAGCACCGAGATGATTGAGTCCAGAACGATCGTTTCATTAGGGCTTATTTAATCTTAATCTGTCCAAAATTGGACAGCATCTCCCCTGAACCTGAAGAGTTGCAGGGGAGAAGCGGGGTCATGCTCACCTATGGAACAAGCCCCTAAACCGCCAGTCTGCACAATGGCAGCCAGCAAAATCCCATCGGATAAGGTGCCCCGAGGACTGGCCTACAAGGGACACCAAAGCTCCGTGGGTGGAGGCAACGGATGAGGCGACTGATAACGGAAGCGACACCCCGAGGACAAGCCTACAAAGGGGTGGGTGACTTACAGCACGCACTGCATCTGCTGAGGAGACAGAGACCTTCAGGAGAAGAGGTTCCGAGGACTACCCTGCTAGGAACGTTCTCCCTTTGGCCACCACAGAGCCCCGGGGGAAACTGTGGGTTTGAGATTGTTGGGTTGAACCCCTGTCAATATCTGCTGCAGCCCTGAGGGAGCGTCTACCATCAAGAGATAGGGCTCCCGACCATTCAGCACCTCCGTGAAATCATGAGGGAATATCCCCCTCCCCGGATGACCGAGATGAAATCAGCGGAACTCAAGCGGTGGGCAATCACAGATGAGAGAGGGGATATTCGTTACCAACGGACTACCAATCTTAGGACCGAGGTATTGACTACCGTGAGATTGGGCAGTTGGCGATTGACAATCGTATGGAGGGACAATGGGAGCATAGCCGAGATAATCTGACTACACGGACATATATTCAAGCAGCTGGACCGCGATAGTCACGAGACGAGCAGTCTCCAATTCTCATGTGAAACAGGGGAACGCAAAAGGGAGAAGGAGACCAGAACTCGTTTTGAAATGGGAAGAGACATGTGCACAAGCACAGCTCCACCCTCCCAGAAAACGCAACGGCTATCGACTGAGAAGCAAGTATAGACGGGAAAGCCCCGGGGAGGGGTTATCTCTGTAGCCCTTGATATTCCAGGGCACATGCGAAATCGGAGAAACTGGAATCATAGGACTGCGCGCAGACGGACAACCACAGAGGACCTCTGAAGGAAATCGAGATGGGAGAAGATAATAGGGCATGGAGCATTCAACTCACCAACATTCATATATGCAGATGTATCACTGCCCGGCGAGGAAACTATATACATATATTACAATTCCGATGCCGGCACTATGGAACGGCCACCGATTCGCTTACAGGGAAAACCCACAAGAGAGCAGCAAGGAGGAGGGATGGCGAAGAAGGAGAGAGGAGCCGGCTCATATCATCGCCGCTCCTTTCCCCCATCGCTTGCATTCGCTGGGCAGAAGTCTCAGAAGGAGGAATCCACGGAAAGCAGAAAAGAACAGGCACCGGCGCCCACCTCTTCCGGGAACAGGGTATCGTAAAGGAGGAAGACGACCGGCGGAAGCTCCTCCGAAGGAACCCTTCTCTCTCTCGGCTCCCTTTCTTTTCTTTCTTCTCGAAAGCCCTCTTCTGTGTCCTCCTCGTTCTTCTCTTCCTCTTCTTCCAATCGAACCTCACCCGTTTATATAACAGGTTGGAGGCTTTGCATCCGGCGTGAGCTTTTGGCATGCCGGGAGGAGTCTTCATCATTCATCGCGCCGGTTTAAGACGCCATCCGATAGAGTGACTTGCGCGCCGGGATAAGAGCCGAAGATAAGGGGCGCGCCGGCATAAGCGCTGAAGGTAGGGGATTTAGCGCGCCGGGATCAGGGGCATCGAATGAGGGGCGCGCCGGTTTAAGGCGCGCCGTGCTAATGCTCCTCGTGCGCTTCAAGCCAGTCGATGAGTCCGGGGATGATTCCGGGAGTCACCGTGAACATTATCTCTCCAATGCCCCTCGAAACCTTGGCGGGATGTCTTTTCGAAGCTCCCAGGTCGACGTACGACCGTTCCTGAGACTCCAGATAGCCTTGATTTGATCGTACTGGCTTTCCGCCGACACGGCCTTCGGCTCTACCATCCATGCTGTTGGTCCGGCCTGGCTCGTACCCAAGCTCCTTAGGGGGTTGGATGATACCAGGGATAATTCCGCCTGCGCTGGGCGATCATTCGGCCACTAACGGGCCCATCTTGTCGGGAAGCCATACCCGTGCCGGGTGATCGGGATCTTCTGCCGTCAGAGCTTTCGGTCCTCTGTCTCGGAGAGCCAGGGGGGACTCCTTTATCTTCAGGAGAGCCTTTCATGAGGTGGGTAGCCACCGGATAGACCATCGACCTTGGTCGGACAACGGGTGTAGTGGATGCAGCACGACAAAGTCGATGCCGGTTCATTGGGCAGGCTTGGTCGCACTGCCGGTTGGTTGTGGATTCATCTCGGCTCTCCTGAGGTGAAGTCCCCATGTCCATACGGAATGACTCGAGGCTCTGGCAGCTTGAGAAATCTCGATGTGTTGATCTTTATCGGCTCCCGCGCTTCGGTGGGCCGGGTCATTCGTCCTTATGGCTTGGTCGCCGACGATCATATTTTAGGTGCCAACAAATGCCCCCCAGACGTGGGTGTTGTGAGCAAGGCACGAGTGTAGCAAGACCCACGGATGAACTTCATCTGGACGGATCTCTTCTTCGGTTGACAGGAGCTCTGGATGGCCCTTAGTTCGGCACGGATGCTAATCCGGCGCCATTCCCATCTTAATACAGCATGGGATTAATACGGCGCGCCCTTACCCTTTGTGGTTTTAATCCGGCGCGGCCTTTTCATCGGATCGGTTAATCCGGCGCGGTGATTCTCGGCGCGCCTTTGCTTAAAAGGGAAATTAATCCGGCGCGCTAAATAGCGCGCCGGTTTAACGGAGGGGGGCCTCCTCTATATAAGGCTTTCGCCTTTGTTTTTTTCTTCTTCATCCCTCATTCGCACAAACTTTTTCTCTCTCTTCCCTCTCTTCCCTTTCTCCGGCGCCGAGAGCGGCGATTTTCCTTCGGGTGAGTGGAGATGCTGTCCATTTGGGTTTCAAAACCCTTTCTTTGGGCCCCGGGAGGCTTCTAGCAGGGCTTGCCCTCGGAGCTACTCCCCCGGATGTTCCTCTTGGCCTCGGTGCAATGCCGATTGCTGCCTTTTAGGGACTGTTCCTCAGTGGACGCGTTCCCGTTTTTTTCTTTGGCAATCCCCTGTGCTGGGGAGACTCTACCAAAAGTTTGTGAGAGGTTCACCTTTGATTAGCTATTTTCTGACTTTACTTTTATTTGATATGCCTTTTTTGCAGCTATCATGGCATCCAGCTCTTCTTCTCGTGCCGTAGTGACATGGGAGAACGTCAATTCCCTCGACTAGGGGCACGGCCAGGTGGCCATAGTTGCGGAGTCTTCGGATTCCGAGACAGACACTGTGGACACCAGCCGTCTCCTTATCCTCGGGGGTGACTCTTTTCATTATAATAGAGAGGGCGTGACCAGGAGGGATTATCCCAAGGACAAGCACCTGATGTCCCTTCTTCAACGCTTCAACCTTCAGGGGAAGAGGGATGTGTTCGCCGTTCGGAAGGTCGAGCAGGCCTTGCTGGTGGAGAGAGACAGCCTGGCCGAATGTGTGATGCGGGGAAGACCCATCTATCTCCCCGGGGAGGTCAGGAAATGGAGCGCTGTGCTGGGGCTGCAAGACCTGGCTCCGGCAGACGGATTGCTGACTAGAGCTCCCGAGTTCGTACCCGCTCAGTGGAATGACTCCGCGGGCAGAGTGGATCGTGAGAAGCCGATCTTTGGTTTATTCCTTGCCCCGTTGAGATGGGGATATAGAGACGAATCGTTCTTGCTGGACTGCTTGGCGGTTCACTTCAAGCACCAGATATCAGTGGGGTGGTTCGCTGAGCTGAAAGCTACAGACGCTCATGCATTCAGGCCCGGAGCAGTGGAGTTCACAGACTACGTGCTGCATCATTACGCTCCTCTTCTGACCAGGGCCGGCATATATCACAGCGTGTACGCTTCAAGGTACCGGTACCCAATCTCACGGGGCTTGTGTTGTGGAATGATCGAGGTATTTTGCCCCGAATATAACACTTTCTACACTTCAGAGGGGGAGACCTCTTTAGACTTGTGGAGTCTATCGCAGCTCAGCGGCCTACCCATTGACGGGGAACCGTATGAAGAAGTTTGCTGGCCTGACTGGTTTAAAGACCAGACCGACGGTGACGGTCGGTATTTGGCGGGCTACGCCTATCGGTATCTGATGAAGGCGTATCGCACCCTTTTTCATTCGTCGCACGATACGAGGGAAGCTCGGAAGCCGGGCGAGAAGCGAAGAGTGCGGATGGGCGCCTGGCTTCAATATTTCTTCCAGGGGAAGAATAAGTATGAAGATTTTCCTCCAATAGCACCGTGGCCCAGAAGCGGAAGAAGAGGGTGCGACGCCAGGCCGCTTCATCATCTTCTTCGAAAGGAGGGCAGGGGGAAAACCCAAACCCTACTGGTGTTGATGCAGTCACTCACTGTGCTGCATATCTGGTTTATTGGCTTTGTTCTTTCGCTCTTCCTCAAGGTGACGAGAGCGTGATTAGGGCGGAGGCCATTTACCTGGCCTATCTTATGGCTTGGGGCATCAAGCTGTCCCTTTGCCCAGTGGCTTTGTGCCTCATTTACAAGATGTTGGGAGACTTGCACAAGACGCGTCTCCCCAGAAGCCTTCGGACGGTTGGTCCGTTACATTTCTTTAATGCTTGGGTCTGCACCCTGTTTCCGGAGGCGGCTCCTCGGGCATTACAAGCGGTTCCTCTGGTCCCGCGTATGATAGAGTTTGCGAGTGCTGAGCCATCTTTACTAGCGGAGCAACTCTACGCCATTCGGGGTAAATTGGCCCGTATTCCCATGGATTCGCCTGGGGCTCTTCATTTCTGGAGCTTAGCTGCCCATTCGAGCCCGCTGACGAACAGGACGAGGCAGTGCAAGCTGTTTGAGACTGAGGAGTACATCCATCCGATTTCCAAGGCCAAATATACCAAGCCTATTCTGGAGCCGGAGTTGATTGATTGGGCACTGGCCATCAGGCCTAGTGTCCTTGTATTTCGCAAGAGCGGCATTCTGTGGTTGGAGCCGTATTACCCGTTCCGCTTCAGTCGGAACTTTGGCTACGACCAGCAGATTCCACATTCCTCTTCACAATTTGCATTGCCCAACAGGCATAGGGCCGGGCAAGTTTCAAACGATGATGCCCGAATATGGTGGGACTTTTTCCATCGTCGTGAAGACGTTTCCTTTCGGGTGCCCGCCCCTGCGCGCTTCCCTCGCGTCACGCCTGAATACGTCAAGTGGTGGAATACGCGGACGGGATTTTACAGGAACTCCAGGAGAGAGTGCTGGGCCGTGGCGGAGCACAGGTTTTTAGCTTCCCAATCGGAGCCAGTTCTTGACATTGAAGCCTCTTATTTGAAGAAGTTGAAGTCTTGGCCAACACAGAAGTGAAGGCCTATATGGAGGCCCGCAAGATTGTGAAAGGCCGCAAGACAAAAGTTGAACCGAAGCTGCCCCCGATCAACAAGGATGATTATGTGAAGACCCTTCGGGGTTTATGCCGGGTAAGCAGTGAGAGGGTGATTCTCCAGCAACTCCCTTTACCGGTAGAGGAGCCCATCGCGGCTGTGGCCGACTGGCGTCCCGAGGTGGATAGGTTGTATCCCTATCGGACTTTCATTCGCAAGGAAGACAGGCGGGATGCCTTGTACGACAACACTCCCTGGCTATTTGCACTCCTTCGGTCGCATGGCCTGTCGGTGGGCGGTCCGAGTGAAGCCATCCTGGACCATCCTCTTCAGATTTCATTCAAATATGCAGACAGGTGGGGGCTGGACCATCTGAGCATGTATTATCTCCTATCCTCTCGTGGTCATGAGGATCTGGCACTGCTGGCCGAACCGAGCGAAAAGATTGGAGATCTATGCTGGCTTATTCGCGAGGCGGCTTCGAGGGACAAAACGCCATCGCTATTTTATTGGCCTCTCTTCCCCTTTTATACGGGACCGGCAAGTATGTTCCATTTCTTCATTCAGGCCTTTTGGCCAGCTTCTTCTTTTCATTGTGGTGTGTCATTCTCACCTTTGTGCATGTGCAGTCCGACCGACTTCGGAGGAGACCCGGCACTTCAGGGAGCTGATCATAAAGGCCCACAAGCCAACATATTTTGAAGTTCCTGAGCCTGCCCCGACCACGACGCCACTGCCTCCTGGGGATTCGAGGAAGAGGACTCGGTCTCAGCTGAGGGAGGCCGTTGGAAAGGCAAAAGAGGCGGTGACCCGGGTGACACGGGCACGCCGAAAGAAGGCTGCAGAGAAGGAGTCGGCAACCGTCCTTCCTTCGGTTGTATCCTTTGAAGAATTTGAAGCTTCCCGCGCACAAGGGCTAGAGGCTGAAGGTAGGCTCTTTTTCTCTTCAAAGTGCATTAGCTTGTTTCGACTGCCTTGGCTAGCCCATGCTGACGGTTGCTGACACAGTTGCCGCGGTCGTCGGGCTGGAGGCGACGGTAGATGTAGAGGCTAGGGACGGGGCAGAGGAAGTCCCTACTGCTCCCGTAGAAAGGGATCTGCCCTCTCCAACACCCAGGTAGGACATGGAAGGTAATCTATAGTTTAGTCGCGATAGCACCGCAAATCTTCATGTCTTTAGCTAGCTTGACCCTTCTTGCCGTAAATTGCAGTTGATATACAACCGTCATTGCTTCCGGGCTCGGTGGGTGTAGAGGAGGCGATCCCCTCGGGGCAGGGCGGACCTGCTCTTGAGGTATCATCTATTGTTGCCCCTGGTGCGGAGAGCACCAGGGAAGTTCCTGCCGAGGGTGATGCTCCTGCTGGCGAGGCTCCTGCTCCGACGGCGGAGCGTCCTGAGAGAGCAGAGGGGTCCTCTTCCTCTGAGCAGGTAGATTATGGTGGCGGCTCCAGTGACGAGGAGCTCTCACTGATTGATCTCGAGACCGATGACGTCGGGGCGTCCTCGGCCTATGAAAGTGATTATCTGACTTTCAGCCCGGCCCGGTTGTCGTGGGGCAGTCCCGAGCCGTCATTATTGCTTGAGAGTGAAAAGGCCGGTGCCGGGGGATCTGCTCTTAAAGATTTGAGCTTAGTACCCGCTGAGGTAAGGACCTGCCCCGGGTCGGTGTTTGCTGTTCTTCTTTATCTTCCCTCCAGCCTCATTTTTTTTAATGTATATATATTTCTGATGCAGGCTGAGGTGGCGCTGCCAACTATGACGGTGCAGATACCACTCCCGGCTCTGGGAACGGGCCATGCAACTCTCCCGTCCGTCCTGCGGCTTATCGCATTGCGATACCCAAAGGACTATGCAGCGGCAATGCTTCCAGTCGGACCCGCAGCACTTGTGGAAGTTGATAGTTCGACGACAGCCGAAGATTCTCCGCCAATGGAGGCTGCACAGCAGTCAATTCTAGACAAGGGTGGTCCTGCTGAGATAGAAGCCGGAGAGATTATTGAAGAACAGACGTCTTCGGCTCTCGACGTTCCTGTTGGACCCCCATCCCAGGGGGCAGGCAAAGAAATTGTTGTTGTTGAGGCTCCAGCCACCCTATCTGCCAGTGCAGTTGTTCCCCACCGCAGTGGACTGCAGCTCATGCTATCGTCATCTTCCGGGACGGCCGATGATATCTGGGTTGCCGTGGATAGTAGAGTGGAATTTGAACTACCCGAGACGTCGCCACTTGGTCTTCAATCTTCAAGTGACTTTGTGTGGCAGTTTCTGGGGACCCTCCAGCAGACCGTAACGGCCAGCTGGGATTTAACTTATGTTCAGCTGAGGGGCTTGATAGAGCATCTATCCCGCTCGCTGTTGGCCTTTGGTTGTCCCATGGACGACTGGACTCCACGGGTGATCCTGCTCCTGAAGTATGTAAACAGGAGGGAATTTCTAGGCCGGGAAGCAGCTGACCAGCTGGCGGCCATATCATTGGAGCGGGCTGAAAGCCGAGCAGCTCTTATTTCTCTGCAAGAGACTGCGACGAGGATGAGGGATGAAGCCGATGCCTCTTTACAGCGCCAAAGCTTCTTGACGGCCCGGGTGGCGGCATTACAGGCCGAACTTTCAAGGGTAGAGGCCGAACTTGAAGAGGTAGATCGCCTGGGAGTCCAGAAGGCGGAGGAAGCAGAGATGGCCGAGGGACAAGCTGCTTCCCTCGGGGAGAAGCTATCCGAGCTGGAGGCCACCGAGTTCCGATTGCAAGAACTGACCCGCCATCCTTCCCTGGGTATTCCTGCGCTGGAGGACATCTTCCGACGCCCTCTGCCGTAGTCTTTTTTTTTCTTTATTTGCTCCCTTTTTGACGCACTTCATGTACTCCGGGGGATGGCCCGTGTAACATGTACCTTTTTCTTCATAGTAATGGAAAATCTCCATCGTGCTTTTTGAATGAAGGCTCCATCTTGTCATTATTCTTTTCTCTTCCATTCGCCCGTTGTTTCTAATCCGAGTGTATGAGTCACTAGGGCAGGAGAGCGCTCACGCCTTCAGCAAAGGGGTGAGGTGTTCACTCCACCGCGCCGTGACTTTTCTCGAGACTAACAACGGCCTATGCCAGCCGAGAGTCCGGGGGACTCAAGAGGGTATATCAAAATTGGGGGGTAAGCAGTCCTGCCGAGGATGGCAAGACCCGAGAATGGGTAGCGACCGGTCCTGTCGATGATGACGAAGGTCGAAAAAGGGTAGACGGTCTTAACGATGATGACAAGAACCGGACTAGGGTAGCGATCGATCTTGCCGATAGTGACAAGGGTCAAAAAGGGTAGACGGTCTTGCCGATGGTGACAAAAAACCAGGTAGAGTAGCGACCGATCTTGCCGATGGTGACAAGGGTCGAAGAGGGTAGATGGTCTTGCCGATGGTGACAAAAATCGGGTAGGGTAGCGACCGATCTTGCCGATGGTGACAAGGGTCGAAAAGGGTAGACGGTCTTGCCGATGGTGACAAAAATCGGATAGGGTAGCGATCGATCTTGCCGATGGTGACAAGGGTCGAAAAGGGTAGACGGTCTTGCCGATGGTGACAAAAATCGGATAGGGTAGCGACCGATCTTGCCGATGGTGACAAGGGTCGAAGAGGGTAGACGGTCTTGCCGATGGTGACAAAAATCGGATAGGGTAGCGACCGATCTTGCCGATGGTGACAAGGGTCGAAAAGGGTAGACGGTCTTGCCGATGGTGACAAAAACCGGATAGGGTAGCGACCGATCTTGCCGATGGTGACAAGGGTCGAAAAGGGTAGACGGTCTTGCCAATGGTGACAAAAATCGGATAGGGTAGCGACCGATCTTGCCGATGGTGACAAGGGTCGAAAAGGGTAGACGGTCTTGCCGATGGTGACAAAAACCGGATAGGGTAGCGACCGATCTTGCTGATGGTGACAAGGGTCAAAAAGGGTAGACGGTCTTGCCGATGGTGACAAAAACCGGATAGGGTAGCGACCGATCTTGGCGATGGTGACAAGGGTCGAAAAGGGTAGACGATCTTGCCAATGGTGATAGAAACCGGATAGGGTAACGACCGATCTTGTTGATGGTGACAAGGGTCGAAAAGGGTAGACGGTCTTGCCGATGGTGACAAGGGTCGAAAAGGGTAGACGGTCTTACCGATGGTGACGGAAACCGGATAGGGTAGCGACCGATCTTACCGATGGTGACAAGGGTCGAAAAGGGTAGATAATAGATGTACATAGGCGGGATATCGGATGAAAATTCCCCGTCGACCTCGTAAGGGGTCTTCCGGACCGAGAATGAATCATCACTATTCATCATTCAATTTTTTATTCACATTACTGACCTAAGCGCCCTTTCGGGTTTTCGCCGAGGCCAGCCCCCTCTTGCTTTTGCCCGCGCGCCCTTTCGAGTTTTCACGCGGCGGGATACCCGATTTTGCCTGCGACGCCCTTTCGGGTTTTCGCCACAGCTGGGTTATAGCCATTTTTGCACTTGTCCTGATATAGGAACAAGTCTGGCGGGGTATCTCTATTTTTAACCACATTTTCTTTTCTTTCTTTCTTTTTTCTTGAATTCGAGATGCAGAAGAACTGGACCGTGAAAATATTGACTGGCCTTGTCGATGATGACAAGGATTGGACCCAGCTTCGGTCTGTCGACACTGGTTAGATGTTGAAGCAAAGGACATGGTCTATTAACAAGGATGTAAGATCCGAGCTAAGGGTAAAGATCGACCGGTCTCGCCGATGATGACGAGGGTCGAACGTGGGTTCATTCATCGGCATGGGCCACATGCCGAGGCAAAGGTAGGGTTATTAACGGGGACGGAAAGTCCACGTTAAGGGTAGAGATAGACCGGTCTCGCCGATGATGACGAGGGTCGACCATGGGTTTATTCATCAACATGGGTCACATGCCGAAGTAAAGATGGGATTATCAACAGGGACGTAAGGTCCAAGTTAAGGGTAGAGATCGACAGATCTCGCCGATGATGACGAGGGTCGAATGTGGGTTTATTCATCAGCACGGGTCACATGCCGAAGCGAAGATGGGATTATCAACAGGGACGTAAGGTCCAAGTTGAGGGTAGAGATCACCCGACCTCGCCGATGATGACGAAGGTCGAATGTGGGTTTGTTAAAGGATTTCCGGTGGGACTTTGATGGTTGTCCCTTTCGGAGTTTCATTGGGTGGAGAATAGGAGAGGAATTTGGAAATTACCACTTTACTTACTCAAGCGCCCTTTCGGGTTTTCGCCGGAGCCAGCCCCCTCTTGCTTTTGCCCGCGCGCCCTTTCGGGTTTTCACGCGGCGGGGTACCCGATTTTGCCTGCAGCGCCCCTTCGGGTTTTCGCCACAACTGGGTTATAGCCATTTTTGCACTTGTCCTAATATAGGAGCAAGTCTGGCGGGGTATCTCTATTTTTAACCCCATTTTCTTTTCTTTCTTCTTTTTTTTTTGATATGTATAGGGTGGCAGGTCGAAGTGTGATGTTCGACTCCTGGTCGACAGTAGATGGCCCGTAGTGACAACAATGTGAGAATGCCAGCTAGAACACAAAATCTTCAGCCAACACGGGTTTATTTGTTAGCGCGGAGATAATGCTAACGCAAGGAAGGGCTTTCGTGCTAGTCCGAACTTAAGGCTCGTAATGGCGGTGCGGCGTATCCTTTTGGAAGCTTGATCAGGGCAAAATGTCACTGGACCAAGGAAAGGGCAGCTCGATCAGGGCGGAATGCCACTGGACCAAAGGAAGGTAGCTCGGTTAGGGCGGAATGCCACTAAACCAAGGAAAAGGTAGCTCGATCAGGGCGGAATGCCACTGGACCAAGGAGAGGGTAGCTCGGTTAGAGCGGAGTGCCACTAAACCAAGAAAAAGGTAGCTTGTTTAGGGCGGAGTGCCACTAAACCACGGAAGGTAGCTTGGTTAGGGCGAAGTGCCACTAAACCAAGGAGAGGGTAGCTCGGTTAGGGCGGAGTGCCACTAAACCAAGGAAAGGGTAGCTTGGTTAGGGCGAAGTGCCATTAAACCAAGGAAAAGGTAGCTCGATTAGGGCGGAGTGCCACTAAACCAAGGAGAAGAGTAGCTCGGTTAGGGCGGAGTGCCACTAAACCAAGGAGGAGGGTAGCTCGGTTAGGGCGGAGTGTCACTAAACCGAGATAAGGGTAGCTCGGTTAGGGCGGAGTGCCACTAAACCAAGGAGAAGAGTAGCTCGATCAGGGCAGAATGCCACTAAACCAAGGGAAGGTAGCTTGATCAGGGCGAGATGCCACTAAACCAAGAAAAGGGTAGCTTGATCAGGGCGAGATGCCATTAAACCAAGAAAAGGGTAGCTTGATCAGGGCGAGGTGCCACTAAACCAAGGAGAAGAGTAGCTCGGTTAGGGCGGAGTGCCACTAAACCCAGGAAAGGGTATCTTGGTTAGGGCGAAGTGCCATTGAACCAAGGAAAAGGTAGCTCTGTTAGGGCGGAGTGCCACTAAACCAAGGAGAGGTAGCTCGGTTAGGGCGGAGTGCCACTAGACCAAGGGAAGGTAGCTCGGTTAGGGCGGAGTGCCACTAGACCAAGGGAAAGTTAGCTCCGACAGATCACTCGGGACATGTCGGCTGCGCTGCATGATACAGCTTAATGTGTTTTCCGTTGAGGGGAGAGAACTGAATGACTCCTTTGTGGTCTACAAGGACGTAGGCACCCCCTTCATATACTCGGCGGACGATATACGGCCCGACCCAGTTTTCGACCAGCTTCCCTTTGGGGTTGGAGGCCATCACTTCTTTTCTTTTGACCATTACCAGGTCTCCTTTCTTGAATTCTCGACCCTTGACTAGCTTGTCAAAAGCACGGGCCATGCGAGCTTGGTAGAGTTGGATATTTTGCTGTGCCCGGAGGTGTTTTCCTTCGAGCTCAGCGAGCTCCTCCAATCTTCTTTCTGCATTGGTCTGCTCACCACTGACTAGCCGCCATAGAGAGGTCTATACTTGCACGGCTTCTAGGGTTTCATCTTCAGGAAGCTCAGGCTCCAACGGGCAATCCCCGGGCACTGGGTGCTCAGCGAAGAAGTCTGCAATAGCTTGGCCCTTGACGGCCTTGCGCGGCACGTAGGAGATATCAAACTCCATAAGGATTACCGCCCATTTGCCCAGGCGGCCTTTGAGTGCCGGTTGAGACATGATGTACTTCAGGGGATCCTCTTTGGACACCAAGCTGATTTCATGCGACAACATATAGTGTCGGAGCTTCTTAACTGCGAAGACCAGCGCTAGACAGATCTTCTCAATATAAGTATATTTCTCTTCAGTTCTGACCAGTCTCCGACTGAGGTAATAGAGGGCTTGCTCTTTCCCTTCTTCATTATTCTGGGCCAGCATTTCTCCCAGAGAATTATGTGTAGCTGCTATATACAGTATCAATGGTCATCCTTTCACTGGTGCGCCCAGCACTGGAGGAGTTTTCAGATAGTCTTTCAGCTTGTCAAAGGCTGTCTGGAAATCTTCATCCTAATAAAAGGGAACCTCTTTCATCATCAACTTGTGAAAAGGCTGACATCGCCCTGACAAATTGGAAATGAACCGCCGGATATAAGCTAAGCGGCCCTGTAGTGATCTCAACTCGGAGATGTTCCTTGGCGGAGGTAACTCCTGAATCGCCGTGATCTTTGCGGGGTCTATCTCGATTCCCCGATATCGGACGATGAAACCCAAGAATTTTCCGCTCGACACTCCGAACGCACATTTCATGGGGTTCATCTTTAGCTCATGCTGCCTCAGCCTCTGAAAAACAATCCGGAGGTCTTGCAGATGATCTTCCTTTCTTCTGGTTTTGACCACCAGGTCGTCTATGTAGCATTCGAACTTGTCGTAGAGCAACTCATCAAAGATTTTGGTCATTGCGCGCTGATAGGTTGCGCCAGGATTCTTCAGTCCGAACGGCATTCTCTTGTAATGATAAATGCCTTTAGGGGTTCGGAAAGTAGTATGCACTCGGTCATGCTCCGCAATCCAAATCTGATTGTAGCCGGACGATCCATCCATGAATGATAGGGCTTCATGGCCGGTTGTAGCATCAATCATGACCTCGGTTATTGGCACCGGGAAGTCATCTTTGGGGCAGGCTTTATTTAGATCTCGGAAGTCGACACATATCCGGATCTGTCCATTCTTCTTCTTCACGGGGATGATATTCGCCAGCCATGTAATGCACTGGTTTTCTTCAACAAATCCCATTCAAATGCGAGCCCCGTCAGCGAGGACCCGAAGAATTTCAGCATATATGACTCGTCGGTGGCCAGATCACCCATAACGGTCATATAGTAAGCAATATGTTCTTTAGGGGAACCTTTCCCGTTGAATTTGTCAAACTTAGGCGGCTTGTTGACTCCCGGGGGCAGTCGTTTAGCTGCATGGTGTTGCGGGTAGGGCACCCGATAGGCATCGAATGCGACGTAGTCGCCTTCACTTTTCTCTGCGAGCTTCAGCTCGATCATCCTCTCCACCATCATCCGATTCACAACCGTGGGGTTGACTGGCTCCGGATAGAAGTGCGCTGGCTGCAGGTATGGGGTGACCAGGGTGGTCGCCTGTGGAGGATGCAGCAGCGGGGGTGTCGGGTGCACCTGAGGGAGCACCGGGGGTAGCAGCGGCTGAGGCTGTGGCGGCCGCTGTTGTGCAGTCGCCATGCTTGGCTCTGACGGCTGGGACAGTGTATAGAGCGGTGGAGGGTCGTCACGACGAGCCGCTCCCCGAGATGACTCACCCTGGACTTCGGGTGGTTTAGAAACCGATGAATGTTCAGTCTTTTCCATCAGCTGCTTCTTCAGAGAGTCTATCTCTCGTTGATATTTTTGTAGTAGCATCAGAACTGATGGGTCTATGGTGGTGGGGATACCCTCTGTTGTCTCCCCGGACGTACCCTCAGGCAAGATGTCGAGGAGGACGTCGTCTTCTTCTTCCGCCGTCACCACATTAGCGGTCAAGACGGGGGCCTTGTCATCCTAGTGGGGATAGACCTGGGGCTGTTTCCCTTTAACCATCATCAGAAGCTCTCTTGCTGCTTCTGTTCTACGGGTAGTTGGCCCTGGCCGTGCGGCCAATTGAGCCAATTCTTGGGGGTCTTCAGGAAGCTCCCCATATAGGTTAGATATACCAGCCATGTTGCAGGTGAAAACCTACACCCTTCTCTTTCGTTGATAGACCCTCCTTCTGGCTTGCTGCGGAAAGGTCAGCCTTTCGAACACAGAAACTCTTCTTCTTTCTTCCCGCTCGGGGAAGGCTTCATCGGCTTCGACTTCGAAGCCGTCATTATATCCGTTGTCGTCGACTGACGACACCATCATTCTATCTCCCACATCTCCTTCATCTGCCGCTGATGGGCAGTAATCTTCCTCAGTGGCGACTGTCTGCATCAGTCGCTGTTGTCCGAGTGAGGGGTTGCCTAAGCCTCAGAAATAATTTCTGACCAAGCAGGTCATCTCTTCTCGACCCCGTTTTTGATGTAGGACGGGGGGCGATTGTCGACCTCCAGTAGGAGGGATATAGGCCAGCCGAGCTCTGTCAGCAGGCTGTTGGAATCTTCATCCCGCAGCAGGGACGTTGGCTTGACGGGCCGCAGCCCGGAAACTTCTGTGGCGCGGAGGATCCGCGACCACCACTTCTTCCTCCTTCGGGGGCATGCCCCTTTCTCTTCTCACTTCTGCCTCGTCGTTCACAAGACGACGGCGGATGGGAGTTAGTTGGTGGGCAGGTCGGGTTCGCTTGGGAACCCACACCTGTTTAAACTTCCTCGGCCTGGGTGCCGGGCTTTCCTGGCCATAGTGGCCGGCTTCTTCTATTTCTGCCCTCCTTCCGGCGAGGGCCTGATAGGCATTGTGGACAGGGATGTTGGGGATGACTCGGTCCGGGGTCACCCGTGCAGTGCGTCCATCGAGGAAGACGCGCATACCCCCGACTAGCATAGATTTCCCGGACTGAGACAGAGTTCCGGTGATTACAGCAGCATTCTTGCGGGCCTGGCGACGCTGGCGTCCTCCAGGGTGTTTGTTGATGACATTGGGTTGGGTCCCACGTATGACGTGGTGCACCAGACAGCTAGCGGCCGGGGCTGAACTTTCGGACAAGTCTTTGCAGCAGGGAACCTCCAGAGGCTCCATTTTTTCCACAGCTTCCTTGACAACTTCTGGGGCTTCGACCTCCAGCATATCTACAAAGGCTAACCCCAAAAAGTTGGGGAAGCCCACAGCGGCAGGGAAACTGCCAAATTCCATGGGTACCGCCAGGTACCCTTGCGCGTGTCCAGCGACAATCGAAAGATCGAAGTCAACGCCAGCTATCCCGTTGATCGTCATTGATCTGCCTGTAAGAAATAAACAAGCCAAACATCAGTAGCCTCTGGGAGGGCCTCAAAGCCCAAGTATCTCGGCAAAGAGATGAAAGGTGACACTGGTCCCACCGGGCGTGCCAGACTTGTTCGCGACCTTTTCTTTCTTTCGCGCGTCGATCGACCAACTGACCAACTGGTAGTCAAATGATCAATTGACGACGCAGGCGTGCCAGTCACATGAGTGACGACTTTATGATGCGCTCATTCTGACCCATGTCGGGCGAATGTGAGATTCGGTCGGGACCAGCAGTCCGCCATACCATAAAGGCAATGGCGTTAATTACATCCCCCACGAGGAGGGAACACCTTTGATAAATTGCCGAGATAGCGAGCTGTCGAAGCCGAATTAAAAAGAGCTACATGATGATCATGACGAAGGCATGCAGGATGCATACATTTATCGTGCATAAGATGCATAATTCATGGGATTATGGATCCTCGGTACGTGACGGAGGACATAGTTCCAAAGACCATCGTCGCGCATAGCGAAGACTTCCGACCAGACGTAATCCGGTTTTCTGTAGACGCCATTTAATATACCCGAGGATCTATGCATGCATGCACACATGACGTTCATGACTATATTAAGCATGATAATAGAATCATGGAAGCAAATGATGATCAACCACGTTTATTACCCCCCCATCAAGGAACGGGAGAACAACACAAATATAACTGCGAAAGTAAAGTGCTAACGGACATGGTAATGAAGATATGATAACAATATAGTTCGGGCTCGCTCGGCCCTTCCTTTATTCAATTTATTACCAATTGTGATCTATTAACGACAACCCCGAGGGACGAGATCCGCTCGGGGGCAAATGAGCGATTAAAGCAACAAGAGGTTTCAAAGCCGGCGCGACCATGTAAGGATAGCTTATACGGCGCGATAAAGCATAGGTATAGCGGCTAATACGGCACGGCCATCATGGATGTTAATACGGCGCGAAGGCCCTGGGGCGCGCCGGTTTAGGGCGCGCCGAAAAGGCGCAAGCAAAAAGTTTTGAAATTTGAGTCTAAGGTTAATCCGGCGCGGGGGGGTACCGCGCCGGATTAGGGCGTGCCGGCTAAGGCCGCGCCGTTCTAGCCTTATTTTTTATGAATTCTGAATCGTTTGAGTTTGTTAAGTTTATGTTGAGGGTTTTGAAGTTATTTGAGGCCAATTGTTTGTTAAATTGAAGTCCAAAACTCTGAGGGATGGTATGACAAGTCAGTGCGAGGTTCGTACTCGAGCACCGAGATGATTGAGTCCAGAACGATCATTTCATTAGGGCTTATTTAATCTTAATCTATCCAAAATTGGACAGCATCTCCCCTGAACCTGAAGAGTTGCAGGGGAGAAGCGGGGTCATGCTCACCTATGGAACAAGCCCCTAAACCGCCGGTCTGCACAATGGCAGCCAGCAAAATCCCATCGGATAAGGTGCCCCGAGGACTGGCCTACAAGGGACACCAAAGCTCCGTGGGTGGAGGCAACGGATGAGGCGACTGACAACGGAAGCGACACCCCGAGGACAAGCCTACAAAGGGGTGGGCGACTTACAGCACACACTGCATCTGCTGAGGAGACAGAGACCTTCAGGAGAAGAGGTTCCGAGGACTACCCTACTAGGAACGTTCTCCCTTTGGCCACCATAGAGCCCCGGGGGAAACTGTGGGTTTGAGATTGTTGGGTTGAACCCCTGTCAATATCTGTTGCAGCCCTGAGGGAGCGTCTACCATCAAGAGATATGGCTCCCGACCATTCAGCACCTCCGTGAAATCATGAGGGAATATCCCCCTCCCCGGATGACCGAGATGAAATCAACGGAACTCAAGCGGTGGGCAATCACAGATGAGAGAGGGGATATTCGTTACCAACGGACTACCAATCTTAGGACGGAGGTATTGACTGCCGTGAGATTGGGCAGTTGGCGATTGGCAATCGTATGGAGGGACAATGGGAGCATAGCCGAGATAATCTGACTACACGGACATATATTCAAGCAGCTGGACCGCGATAGTCACGAGACGAGCGGTCTCCAATTCTCATGCGAAACAGGGGAACGCAAAAGGGAGAAGGAGACCAGAACTCGTATTGAAATGGGAAGAGACATGTGCACAAGCACAGCTCCACCCTCCCAGAAAACGCAACGGCTGTCGACTGAGAAGCAAGTATAGACGGGAAAGCCCCGAGGAGGGGTTATCTCTGTAGCCCTTGATATTCCAGGGCACATGTGAAATCGGAGAAACCGGAATCATAGGACTGCGCGCAGACGGACGACCACAGAGGACCTCTGAAGGAAATCGAGATGGGAGAAGATAATAGGGCATGGAGCATTCAACTCACCAACATTCATATATGCAGATGCATCACTGCTCGGCGAGGAAACTATATACATATATTACAATTCCGATGCCGGCACTATGGAACGGCCACCGGTTCGCTTACAGGGAAAACCCACAAGAGAGCAGCAAGGAGGGGGGATGGCAAAGAAGCAGAGAGGAGCCGGCTCATATCATCGCCGCTCCTTTCCCCCCTCGCTTACATTCGATGGGCAGAAGTCTTAGAAGGAGGAATCCACGAAAAGTAGAAAAGAACTGGCACTGGCGCCCACCTCTTCCGGGAACAGGGTATCGTAAAGGAGGAAGACGACCGACGGAAGCTCCTCCGAAGGAACCCTTCTCTCTCTCGGCTCCCTTTCTTTTCTTTCTTCCCGAAAGCCCTCTTCTGTGTCCTCCTCATTCTTCTCTTCCTCCTTCCAATCGAACCTCACCCGTTTATATAACAGGTTGGAGGCTTTGCATCTGGCATGAGCTTTTGGCGCGCCGGGAGGAGTCTTCATCAACCTATCGCGCCGGTTTAAGACGCCATCCGATAGAGTGACTTGCGCGCCGTGATGAGGGGGGAAGGTAGGGGATTTAGCGCGCCGGGATCAGCGCTGAAGGTAGGGGAGCGCGCCGGCATAAGCGTTGAAGGTAGGGGGGCGCGCCGGGTTAAGGGCGCGCCGGACTAGTGCTCTTTACGACCTTCGAGCCAGTCGATGAGTCCGGGGATGATTCCGGAAGTCACCGTGAGCATTATCTCACCGATGCTTACTGAAACCTCGATGAGATATCTTGTCGAAGCTCCCGGGTTGGCGTACGGCCATTCTCGAGGTTCCAGATAGCTTTGGGTTGATCATACGGGCCTGCCGCTGACACTGCCTTCGGCTCTATAATTCGTGCCGCTAGCTCGGCCTGGCCCGTGCCCGAAGCTCCTTGGTAGGCGAGATAACACCAGGGATAGTTCCGCCCGAGCTGGGCGATCATTCGGCCACTGACGGGCCCATCTTGGCGGGAAGCCGCACCCGTGCCGGGTGATCGGGGTCTTCTGCCGACAGAGCTTTCAGTCCTCCGTCTCGGAGAGCCAGGGGGAAACTCCTTTGTCTTCAGGAGAGCCTTTTCATGTGGTGGGGGACCACCGGATAGACCATCGTCCTTGGTCAGACAACGGGTGTAGTGTATGCTGCACAACAAAGTCGATGCCGGTTCATTGGGCAGGCTTGGTCGCACTGCCGGTTGGTTGTGGATTCATCTCGGCTCTCCTGAAGTGAAGTCCCCACGTCCATACGGAATGACTCGAGGCTCTGGAAGCTTGAGAAATCCTCGATGTGTTGATCTTTATCGGCTCCCGCGCTTCGGTGGGCCGGGTCATTCATCCTTATGGCTTGGTCGCCGACGATCATATTTTAGGTGCCAACAGGGTGTTGACCTCCTCAAATATCCCAGGGAGGTTGGCATCAGACCTTGCAAACACATCAATATACTAGGAAAGGAAGTCTTTATATTGCTCTTGAAGTTTTGGGAACAAAGCGAACCAACCTTTACCGTAAGGGTAGGGTTGTCGAGCAGCAGAATGGGTACAAGGGGTTTGGCTGGGGACCCTATTTGGCTTGGTTCAACCAATCCCTTGCCCTTCCCCAGGTTTTTCCCAGTTGGAGTTTTAGTCGATACTAGGTAGCATCTCTGGGCTTCAGCTTGATCTCCCATGACTTCCTTCACGCCATCGCAGGTGGGAAACCTCATCTTTTGATGGTAAGTGGAGGGAACATGTCGAATCCTACTGATGATGCCTTGGTGTGGACGCACTTTTTCTTGAAATTATGTTGTTCGTCTATTCGGATGGTTGATTCGTCTATTAAGTGCGTGGGCGTGCCAGTCACGAAGTGACAATTTATTCGGGCTCCGAAGAGCCCATGATGCGCTCGATCTGACTAATCAGACGACTGTGTGATTCGTGTCGGGACCAAAACCCGCCGCGCCATAAAGGTCACAACGTCATTTACATCCCCTCGAAGAGGGGAATACCCTTGATTAATTGCCGAGAATCAGGGCCTCATGGCCAGAGAATTAATTGCATGAAACGTTTATTAGGAAGTATTGAAATCCCCGTACGAGGGTGAGAAGAAAACATTCGAGATCATGTCGGTCACGTGCTGACCATTTAATGTTCGGACGAATGTCCGGCTCGAGTAAAGCGCAATCGTCACGGGAAAACCAGAACATATGTATGCCGGGGTACGGCTGATTTATTGTTCAGAGGAACGAGAAATATTCAGTTAAATCCCGGTTAAAGCGGTCAGAAACCAACAAGTTTGTCGGCTCGGTACAAGATCAAGCCGTGACCATACTGTGGTGGGCCCCCCGCGGTCGAAACAACGGGGGAGTGTCCCGGGATCAGATCCCAGAACCAAAGACGTGTTCAAAGGGAGCGGGCTATAGGCCGATGATATGGGTCAGACAATGACCATAATCGGGATGGACCCGAGGTCTAAGCGTGGCCCACGGAGGCCTTATTGATATTCCCATGCGTAGAGTCTGGGGGTGATGAGAGCCGCATCGTTCTATTCATTATTACTATCCTTATTTATTTATTTATTTATTTATTCATTTTTTATATTACTAATTGATTCTTCTTTTATTACCGGTGTGTTGCATTCTCCTTTATTTATTTATTTTAGTATCATTCTTTTATTATTATCATTATTTGTTTTATTTATTTTACTTCTTTTTATATTATTATCTTTTTACGAATTTTATTATTATTATCATTATTATTAGCATTATTATTATTATTATTTGTTGTATCTGGAGGGTGTGTGGAAAGTCGAGCCAAAAGGGACCGGGGATGATGAGAGCCACATCGTTCTATTCATTATTATTATTATTATTATTATTATTATTATTTATTTGTATATATATATATTATGTTGATTGACTCTTCTTTTATCGCATGTGCGTGATGTCCCTGTTTAATTTTTGTTTATTTATTTTATTATTATTCTTCTCGTTATTATTATTATTCATCGTTATTATTATTTATTTATTTATTTATGTTTTTTGTGTTCATTGATTCTTGTTTCATTGCCTATGCGTTATATCCCCCCCTTTTTTTATTGTTTATTTTTATTTCAAATTTTCTCTATTATTACTCCTTTATTATTATTATTATTATTCTTTTGATTATTATTATTCTTTTGTTTTATTATTATGTTCTTCCTTGTTTTATTGCATTTCGAGTGTATCGGGCAAGGGAGGCTGGGGGTGGTGTGCCGCTGGAGGAAGGTGAGAGTGCACCGGGTAGGGAGATAAGGCTGTGTCGGGGAAAGAGGCACAGAGAGTGTGCCGGGGAAGGTTGGGCAGAGCGTGTCGGGTAGAGGCTGAAAAGTGTGCCGGGTAAAAGCTGAAGAGTGTGCCGTATGGAAGGCTAAAGGGGTGTGCCGTATGGAAGGCTAAAGGGGGAGTTCTTTTTATTCAAGAGACCCATGTGGGGAGTTTTCTTCTATTCGTGAGATGCATGAGGGGTTAATTTGTTTTTCTTTTTACTCATGAAATACATGTGATTAGCCTTCTTTTATTCATGGACTGCATGTGAAGAATTACTTTTATTCATGGAATGCATGTGAGGAATTTCGATTTGGTTTTCTTTTATTCATGTAGACCATGTTCTTGGTTATGTTCGACAGTCCGTCATAAAGATGTAAGTGTTCAGTTATTCGGGATCTCCATGGTTCATTGTTATTTCAGCGAAGCTGTTTCATTGGTGTTTCATTCTATTTATTTGTCGTTTCCTTTTGTATTGTTGCTTTTCTTTTATTGTTATTGTTATTAGGTTAATTCTGATGAAAATTCGGCAGCATCTCCCCTTGACCCGAGATGGAAGGGGATAACAAGGGACATGCCCACAAGCAGTGGCATGAACCAACAATTTGAGGTGTGTGCCTAGGCAGCCACCTTTGAGAAAACTTCGAAAAACTCGGAGAAAACATCGAATGAGAAATAACTTAGGCTGACATAGATTGGGGGTGCACCGGGTGAATGTATCTAAGGGAAGCTGTGGTACTCAGAGGCAGACAATGGGGAGCGATGAAGAAAGTAAAGCAGCGAGAAATGCAAACATAAAAGAAATATTTGTAGGAAGATATAGAAAACGTTTGCAAGCTTTTCTTCTATTCCTCATAAAAAGGGGAGAAATACATGGGCTAGTACATTGCAGGGGGGAGAGAATGAAAACAGAAATACAATGGGGGGAAATAATGGAGCATCTGCTCCTTCCTCTCTCTTTTCTCTTCTTCTTCTTCTCTTCCTTCTTTGCACACAGTCGGTGGTGGACGGAGCAACAAGGGGGAGCAGGAGCTTCTCCTTTCCTCTCTCTTTTCTCTTCTTCTTCTTCTCTTCCTTCTTCACACGGGATCCTCCCCCTCTCTTTTCTTCAGCCCTCTGGGAGGCCTCATTTATACAGACGGACGTGAAATCGTTTCTTCAATGTATTAGAAGTCTAGGTCTCCATCATACCGGATGGCTTCTTGCAGTGCAAGGCAATGAGCTGTCGGCCGAAAAGGTGAGACTACTGATCAAAAGCAGTCCTTTTGTCAGACAGGAGGACTGCTACAGTGCTCGGACTGCTACAGTGCTCGGACTGCTACAGTGCTCGGACTTCTTTTCCTTCAGTAGCTCGGACTGCTACAGTGCTCGGCATGCTGCAGTGCTCGAACTGCTATAGTGCTCGGCTCTGCTACAGTGCTCGGCCATGCTGCATTGCTCTCTTCAGCCTCGGTTGCTACTGTAGCATGACCTTCTCCAACTTTGGCTCGGTCTGCTTCAGAAGCTCGGTCTGCTACAGTGCTCGATCTTCTATAGTGCTCGGACTGCTACAGTGCTCTGCACGCTACAGTGCTCGGCTCTGCTACAGTGCTCGGTACACTACGATGCTCGGTCTTGCTACCGTGCTCGGCATGCTATAGTGCTCGGCCATGCTGCAATTCTCGGCACGCTATAATGTTATGCCATGCTACAGTGCTCGGCCCTGCTACAGTGCTCGGTCTTGCTACAGTGCTCGGCCACGCACTGTAGTGGAGAAGCCAATGAGGTGTGCCGTTGGAGAGGCCAATAAGTGTGTCCTTGGAGAAGGCACTTGGGTGTGTCGTTGGAGGAGCTGAAGAAGTGTGCCGCTAGTGGGCTTGAAAAGGGGTGTGCCACTAAAGGGGTATAGGGAATGTGCTGTTGAAGGGGCACAAAGGGTGTGCCGCTGGAGGGCATGAACTAGTGTGCCGTTGAAGACGCACAAGGGTGTGCCGCTGGAGAACCCTTAGGGGCGTGCCGTTGGAGACCACCTTAGGCGCACCGCTAGAGGGCTTGGGATTTTCCTTAGGAACTCCAGCAACTGTGAGCTCCCTTTTCGTTGTCATTTTTAATGCGCCCGTGCAAGTGCGAGGACTTGCTGGACGGTAGTATTCCCCGGGGTCTTGGGCATTCAGTCCCTCCGGGATCTTCTTTCTTTAGCTCTGTCCCTGATGCAGAAGCCGGGGAATATGCTGACATGAATTTTTACGTGTCCACAAATGCCCCCCACCCGCTGGCATCGAGGGCAAAGGATGAGACAATCGGTGCCCGTGGGTGCACTTGTCCTTACAAGGTATACCCTTTATTTTCTTTTCTCTCTTCCCCCTTCTTCCTTTTCTTTTTCTTTTTCTTTTCTTTTTTTTCTTTTTTTTCTTTTTTCTTTTTTCTTTTTTTTCTTTTTTTTCTTTTCCCTTTTTTCCTCTTTTCCTTTTTCTTCTTCTTCTCTTTTTTTATATATTCTTTTCTCCTCTCTTGCTCTCTTCCCTTCTTCTCCTCTTCTTCCCTTTTTTTTTCTCTTTTCTTTTCTTCTCTCTTCTTTATAACAACTCTGGATAGCTGGTGTCATGGGTGCCAATGGTGGAGAGTCGTTGGCTCGAGTGCCAATAACTGGGAAGCTGTCGGCATAGGAGGCCGATGGTTGAAAAGCCGGGCCACGTGGGGCCGGGACCCGGGAAGCAGGCTAGAAAAGCCGAAGGATGTTGGGAGGTGGGCTATAGAAGCCAAAGTTGGGGAGGTGGGCCGTAAAGACGGCAGACGTTGGAGAGTGGGCCGTGAAAGCCAAAGTTGTTGGAAGGCAAACCGCGAGGGCGGAGAGAAGGGTTTGTTTAGTCAATGGTCTGGACGGGAGGTCCAAATCAAAAGGGATATTCGTCACTCGAAGGGACGGAGAGAAGATTTCATTTATTCAATGACCCGGACAGGAGGTCCGCATCAAAGGAGTATTCGTCATCCGAAGGGACGGAGAGAAGAGTTTGTTTATTCAATGATCTGGACGAAAGCTCCAAATCAAAGGGACATTCGTCACTCGAAGGGACGGAGAGATGGTCAAGTCGTTGACACAGGTTAGTGCCAGTGCAAGGAAAGGGGGTTGATTCATCACCCGAACGGCAGGCTCGGGCCAGGGTGAAAGGATATCTCGTTCTTCAATGCGCCGGGGGTACCAGATGTATGAAAGGTTCCTTAATCTTCTGGCTGGACAGAAGGTCCGAACCAGAGTGGAGAGAATCTTTTAGTTCTCTAGCCGGACGGCAAGTCCGATCTAGAGTGGGAAGAATCTTTTGTTCTATAACCGGACGGAAGGTCCGATCCAGAGGGGAGAGTTACCAATCTATTTATCAACACCGACGGGTTGCCGGGAGCTGACGCGGTTCATTCATGGACACGGGGTGAGTGTCCAAGCAAGGGTCTTTTTGTTCTCTGGCTAGACGAAAGGTCCGAACCAGAGTGAAAGTGTTACAAATTTATTCATCAACCCCGGCGGGCTGCCGGGAGCTGACGTGGTTCATTCATGGACATGGGGTGAGTGTCCAAGCAAGGGTCTTTTTGTTCTCTGGCTAGATGAAAGGTCCAAACCAGAGTGAAAGGAGTTACAAATTATTCATCAACGCCGACAGACTATCGGGAGCTGACGTGGTTCATTCATGGACACGGGGTGAGTGTCCAAGCAAGAGTCTTTTTTGTTCTCTGGCTAGACGAAAGGTCCAAATCAGAGTGAAAGAGTTACAAATTTATTCATCAATGCCGGCGGGCTGTCGAGAACTGACGTGCTTCATTCATGGACACGGGGTGAGTGTCCCAGTAAGGGTCTTTTTGTTCTCTCGTTAGACGAAAGGTCCAAACCAGAGTGAAAAGAGTTACAAATTTATTCATCAACGCCGACGGGCTACCGAGAGCTGACGTGCTTCATTCATGGACACGGGGTGAGTGTCCCAGCAAGGGTCTTTTTGTTCTCCCGCTAGACGAAAGGTCCAAACCAGAGTGAAAAGAGTTAAAAATTTATTCATCAACGCCGACAGACTGCCGAGAGCTGATGTGGTTCATTCATGGACACAGGGTGAGTGTCCAAGCAAGGGTCTTTCTGTTCTCTAGCTAGACAAAAGGTCCGAACCAGAGCGAAAGAGTTACAAATTTATTCATCAACGCCGGCGGGCTGCCGAGAGCTGACGTGGTTCATTCGTGGACACGAGGTGAGTGTCCAAGTAAGGGTCTTTTTTGTTCTCTGGATAGACAAAAGGTCCAAACTAGAGTGAAAGGAGTCGCAAATTTATACATCAACGCCGACGGACTGTCGGGAGCTGACGTGGTTCATTCATGGACACGGGGTGAGTGTCCAAGCAAGAGTCTTTTTTTTGTTCTCTGGCTAGACGAAAGGTCCAAACCAGAGTGAAAGGAGTTACAAATTTATTCATCAACGCCGACGGACTGTCGGGAGCTGACGTGATTCATTCATGGACACGGGGTGAGTGTCCAAGCAAGAGTCTTTTTGTTCTCTGGCTAGACAAAAGGTCCAAACCAGAGTGAAAGGAGTTACAAATTTATTCATCAACGCCGACGGACTGTCAGGAGCTGACGTGGTTCATTCATGGACACGGGGTGACTGTCCAAGCAAGGGTCTTTTTTGTTCTCTGGCTAGACGAAAGGTCCAAACCAGAGTGAAAGGAGTTACAAATTTATTCATCAACGCCGACGGACTGTCGGGAGTTGACGTTGTTCATTCATGGACACGAGGTGAGTGTCCAAGCAAGGGTCTTTTGTTCTCTGGCTAGATAAAAGGTCCAAACCAGAGTGAAAGGAGTTGCAAATTTATTCATCAACGTCGATGGACTATCGGGAGCTGACGTGGTTCATTCATGGACACGGGGTGCGTGTCCAAGCAAGAGTCTTTTTTGTTCTCTGGCTAGACAAAAGGTCCAAACCAGAGTGAAAGAGTTACAAATTCATTCATCAACACCGGCGGGCTACCGGGAGCTGACGTGGTTCATTCATGGACACGAGGTGAGTGTCCAAGCAAGGGTCTTTTTTGTTCTCTTGCTAGACAAAAGGTCCAAACCAGAGTGAAAGGAGTCCTTTATTCTCTAGCCGGATAGAAGGTCTGATCTAGAGTGGAGAGAAATTTATGTTATCTAGCCGGACGGAATATCTGATCTAGAGTGGAGATAATCTTTTTGTTCTTCTGACTGGGCGACAGGCTCGGACCAAAGTAAAAGGATTTTTTTTTTTGTTCTTCAATGCGCCAGGAGTACCAGCTATGAAATCCGAAACCGGGAAAGTGGATCGCAAGGGCCAGAATCGGTGTTGCGGAAGTAGGCCGTGAAGGCTGAAATCGGGGAAGCGGACTACGAGAGCCACAATTGGGATGCTGGCTACAAAAGCTAAGATTGGGGAGCAGGCTACGAGAGCCCAAATTGAGGAATCGGGCTACGGAAGCCGAAGTTGGGAGATTAGCGAGCCGCAAGGGCAGGAAGTAGGCCGTGAGGGCTAAGATTGGGCTGTACGGGCTAGAACTGGGAAAGCAGGCTGCGATAGCCGAAATTGAGAAGCAGACTACAAAAGGCAAAATTGGGAAGTAGGCTGCAAGGAGCCGAAGTTGGGAAGCATGCTACAAGAGCCAAAATTGGGAATTAGGCAACGAAGGCCAAAGGGAAGCAGGCTGCAAGAGCCGGAATTAAGGAAAGCAGGCTACGAGAGCCAAAGATCGGGAAAGTAGGCTACAGGAGCAAACATCGGGAAGCAGGCCACGAAGGCCAAAGAGAAGTGGGCTACAGAAGCCAAAATGTTGGGGAAGCGGGCTATAGATGCCGAAGTTGAGAAGCAGGCTGCAAAGAGCCGAAGTTGGGAAGCGGGCTGCAAGGGCCAAAGGTTGAGGAAGCAGGCTATAAAAGCCAGAGGTTGGGAAGCAGGCTATAAAAGCCAGAGGTTGGGGAAGCATGCTATAAAGCCAAAGATTGGGAAGCGGTCCATGAAGGCCAAAATCAGGAAAGCGGGTTGCGAAAGCCGAAATCGAGAAGGCAGGCTGCGGTAGCCATTTTTTATGCTATTATTATTAATATTAATTTCTTCATCCAAGCATGCAGGCATTCGTCAGCAGATATAACATAAGTATAAATAAGGTTGCTCCCTCTATAGGGGAAGGGATAGGGACGTCGCCCATAATTCGCAGACACGGTGCAGGCCAGAAGGCACAGCTAAGGGGTGGTGCATCCGTCAAGAGGATATCGCATGTCTTGCATGCATAGCTTAAATTCACGCATTTCACCCAAGACAACTCTATATGGAGTGGAGGAGCAAAAGGCCCTAAACATAGGGATATGCATGTTTTCTAAGTAACACTCGAGGATTACTCTAGCGCCTACATGTAGGTTTCAGGCTCTCGATTTCGGTAGCTTCGCACAGCCTCCATCTGTTTATTTTGGTAGCGGGTTTCACCGTTCGGCGCGAGTCTCCTCATGTGTCTCAATGGGGATTCCCGGCTACTAGGATTCATCCTTGTTATAATTCTATTGCGGACTCTGCCGTTTGACGCGAGTTTCCTCATGTGTCTCAATGGAGATTCCCGGCTACTAGACTTCATCCTTATTGAAATTTGCTTCACCATTTCGCACGAGTCTCCTCATGTGTCTCAATGGGGATTCCCGGCTACTCAGATTCACATTTTTTTTTTCTCTTTTTTTTGCATCATTTTTTTTAAAGTGGGGATAGGCAGCTTTTTCCTCACGATTACCCTTCACGCGAGTGCAGAAATTCGAGCATTCGTAGAGTGCTAAGAAGAAAGTCGGGCAATCCCTATGGTTGAAGACCATTGAACACATTAAGTGCGAAGTGGGGGAGCGTTGCCTCAGGTTTATTTTGTGAGTTGGGCTTAACAATTTAGCCATGACTTTTCCCCTTGACGTGTGCACCCGCCATAATTGGGTTCCCTTCGAGTGCGTGCCGCGACCCACGTGCATCCGGAATCGGGGCAGCATTATTTAGCAAGGAAACAAGGTCCTAGAAAACTACAAGGAAGTGTGTTATTCTATATTATAAGCAAGCATGCAAGCAGAACAACCAAACATTTCATGTTTTGTTTCTTTTTGTTTCTTTATTTCTTTTTTTTTTTGCGTAAGAACATACTATCGTTACGTATAAGTGTAGTGGTAGTAAAAGTATTAGGGAAGCAGATCACGGAGGGCTGAAAGGACATCAAGGAAGTGGGCTATAGAAGCCGAGGGACATTGGGGAAGTAGGCCATAAAGGCCAAAAGGAAGCAGGCTGCGAGAGCCCAAGTTGGGAAGCGGGCTGCGAGAGCCAAAGTTGGGAAGCGGGCTATAAAAGCCAGAATTGGGGAGCAGGCCACGGAGGCCAAAGGGGAAGTAGGCTACGGGAGCCAGAATTGGGAAGCAGACCACGAAGGCCAAAGGGGAAGCAGGCCATGAGAGCCAAAGGAAAGCAGGCTACGAGAGCCAGAGGGAAGCAGGCCACGAAGGCCAAAGGGAAGCAGGCTACAGGAGCCAGAATTTGGAAGCAGGCCGCGAAGGTCAAAGGTTGGGAAGCAGGCGACGAAGGCCAAAGGGAAGCGGGCTACAAGAGCCAAAGTTGAGATATTAAAAAGTAGGCTGAAAAGTCAAGAGATATTGGGAGCGCGATGGACCGGATGGATTAAATCTTGGTAGTGGGCCTTGACCGAAATGGCTGAGCCAAAAGGAGTTGGGTAGCGAGCCGTGTGAGGCTGAAGAGAAGGGTCTCTTTTTTGATTCTCTGGACGGAGAAGGATCCGAACCAAAGTGAGAGGTTGATTCTTTAATTCTATGGCCGGAAAAGGATCCGAACCAAAGTGAAAGGTTGATTCTTTAATTCTCTGGTCGGGAAAGGATCCGAGCCAAAGTGAAAGGTTGATTCTTTAATTCTCTGGCCGGGAAAGGATCCGAATCAAAGTGGAAGGGTTTATTCTTTTGATTCTCTAGCCGGGGAAGGACCCAAACCAGAGTGAAAGGTTGATTCTTTGATTCTCTAGCCGGGGAAGGACCTGAACCGGAGTGAAAGGTTGATTCTTTGATTTTCTGGTTGGGCAAGGATCTGAACCAAAGTGAATGGTTGATTCTGTTGGGTGGCCAAAGGCCGCAGGTGGAGTTGCTTGTTGGCTTGACATCGGTCGGCTTAACGCCCCGTCGGTTGAATGCTTTGTTGGTTTAACGCCCCGTCGGCGAAAGGTTTAGTTAGTTTAATGCCCCGTCGGCGGAAGGTTTAGCCGATTTAACGCCCCGTCGGCAGAAGGTTTAGTCGGTTTAACGCCCTGTCGGTGGAAGGTTTAGTCGGTTTAACGTCCCGATGGCGGAAGGTTTAGTCGGTTTAACGCCCCGTCGGCGAGATGTTTGGTTGGTTTAACGCCCCGTCGGTGAAAGGTTTGGTCGGTTTAACACCCCGTCGGCAGAAGGTTTAGTCGGTTTAACGCCTCGATGGCTAAATATCTTTCGGTGTAACGCCCCGATGGCGGAGTATCTGTCGGTTTGAAGCCCTGATGGCTGAACATCTTTCGGTTGAAACCCCGATGGCTAAATATCTTTCGGTGCAACGCCCCGATGGCGGAGTATCTGTCGGTTTGAAGCCCCGATGGCTGAATATCTTTCGGTTGAAGCCTCGATGGCTAAATATCTTTCGGTGCAATGCCCCAATGACGGAGTATCTGTCGGTTTGAAGCCCCGATGGCTGGACATCTTTCGGTTGAAGCCCCGATGGCTAAATATCTTTCGGTGTAATGCCCCGATAGCAGAGTATCTGTCGGTTTGAAGCCCCGATGGCTGAACATCTTTCGGTTGAAGCCCCGATGGCTGAATATCCTCGGTTCGAACGAAAGGTCGTGACGCCGATCATATGAGAGGTTTATTGGGTGGATGGCCAAAGACCGTAGGTAATAGACTATGTGTGCCTCGGGACATTCTTTTCTTTCTTCTCTTCTTCCTTTATGAGAAAAGGCGGGTGCGAAGACCACGTCTGCCTCGTAACTCTTCTTTCTTTTCTTCTCTTCTTTTTTGTGTGGAGAGGCGGGTTTGAAGACCACGTCTGCCTCATGTCTCTCTCTTTTTTTCCTTCTCTTCTTCTTTTGTGTGACGAGGCGGGCTCGAGGACCACGTCTGTTTCACGTCTCTCTTTTTCTTTATTCTGCTCTTCTTTTCTCATTAATGCCTCTGTGCTGGAGTGTATTTCTCTTAATGTGCCCACGGGTTGGGGTGTAGCTTTATTTCATATGTGCCCCCTGAGGGGTGTGTTTTGCCTCTTCGCTTCTGTTCCCCCAGGCGGGGTGTATGTTTCATGGCTTCTGTGCCCCCAGGTGGGGCATGTTTCTTCTTCAAATGCCCCTAAGATGGGGTGGACTCTTTTCTTCTTATGCTCCTAAGGTGGGATATACCTCTCTTTAAATGCCCCCAAGCCGGGGTATACTCTTCACGGCTTCTATGCCCCCAGGTGGGGTATGTTTCTTCTTCAAATACCCCTAAGCCAGGGTGAGTTCTTCTACTTTTTATGCCCCCATGGCGGGGTGAGTTTCTCTATATATGCCCCTGGCACGGGGTGTGCCTTTTGTTTCTTATACTCCCCCATGGCGGGGGTGAATTCTGCTTTGTCTACCCCTGAAGGCGGAGGAATGCTTCTCTTCATATGTCCCCAGAGCGGGGTGTATCTTTGTTGCTTGTTGTGCCCCAAGTCGGGGTAGATTCTTATGCTTCTTCTACCCCCAGAGTGGGGTATATTTCTCTTCGTATGCCCCCGGCCAGGGTGCATTCTTTTCGCTTCATATGCCCCCAGGGTGGAGTGGGTCTTCTGCTCCTTATGCCCCCGGGATGGAGTGTACTCTTTTCATATGCCCCCGGCACGAGGTGTATATTTTGCTTCTTATACCTCCAAAGGGAGGTGTCTTTCTCTTCATATGCCCCAGGCACTGGGTGTATCTTTACTTTTTATGCCCCCAGGATGGAGTGTATTCTCTTCATATGCCCCCGACACGAGGCGTATCTTTTGCTTCTTATGCCCCCAAAGGGAGGTGTCTTTCTCTTCGTATGCCCCGGGCACGGGGTGTATCTTTGCTTTTTGTGCCCCCAAGACGGGATGGAGATTCTTTCTTCTTCTGCCCCGACACGCTGGGGGATGTTTGCTTCTTGTGCACCCAAAGTGGGGTGTGTTCTCGATGGCTTCTTTGCCTCCGTGGCGGGGTGTATGTTTCTTCTTCAGATTTTCTTGAGCCGGGGTGTATTCTTTTGCCTTATGTGCCCCCGAGTCGGGGTGGATTCTCTTCATGTGCCCCCCCCCCATGGCGGGGTGCGTTCTCTTTATGTGCCCCCAGGAGCGGGGTGTGGTTTGCTTCTTGTGCCCCCAGGCGGGGTGTATCGCTGCTTGCAATGTCCCCTAAGGCGGGGTATCTTTCTTCCTCAAATACCCCTAAGCCGGGGCATATTCTTTATGACCTCTATGCCCCCAGGTGGGGTATGTTTCTTCTTCAAATACCCCTAAGATGGGACATACTCTTTTCTTCTTATGCTCCCAAGATGGGATGTAGCTTCTCCAAATTCCCCTGAACCCGGGGGATGTTCTTTATGGCTTTTATGCCCCCAGGCAGGGTGTATTTTTCTTCAAATACCCCTAAGTTGGGGTGGACTTCTCTTCATCTGCCCCTGAGCCAGGGTGCAGCTGTTGCTTCTTGTGCCCCCATGGCGGAGTATGTTTCCTTCTGCTTCTTATGCCCCCAGGCCGGGTGGATTCTACTTCTTTGCTTCTATGTCCCCAGGCGGGGTGTATTTGCTTCTTGTGCACCTTTCTTTGTGTACCCCCAGGCTGGGGTGAATTCCTTTCTTCTTATGCCCCCGTGACGGGGTATGTCTTTTGCTTCTTATGCCCCCACGGTGGGGTACGTTTCTTCTTCAAAGGCCCCTAAGTCGGGGAATGTTGTTTCTTCTTATGCCCACAGGCTGGGGTAGATTCTTTTCGCGTGCCCCCGAAGCCGGGGTGTAACTTTTGCCTTATGTGCCCCCGAGTCGGGGGTGTAATTCTTCTTCTTCTACCCCTCAAGGCGGGACATATTTCTCTTCACATGCCCCTGGAGCGGCGGTATATTTTGCTTCTTGTGCACGCAAAGTGGGGTGTATTCTGCTTCTGGTGCCCCCAAGATGGGGTGTATTGTTGCTTATGATGCCCCCGGGGTGGGGGTGTAATTCTGCTTCTTATGCCCCCAGGCCGGGGTGTATTCTGCTGCTTCTTATGCCCCTATATCGGGGTAGACTTCTCTGCTCCTTCTGCCCCAAGGTGGGGTACATTTCTCTTCCTATTCACCTAAGCCGGGGTGTGCTTCTTTTGTTTCATGTGCCCCCATACGGGGTAGAGTCTTGGCTTCTTCCGCCCTCATGGCGGGGTGGAGTCTGCTGCTTATGCCCCTGTGGCGGGCTATATCTTTTGCTTCTCAAGCCCCCGCGCGGGGTGTATGTTTCTTCTTCAGAGTCTCCTAAGTCTGGGGTGTATTCTTTATTTCTTATGCAGCCGGGCCGGGGTGAATTCTTTGTTGCTTCCTATGCCCCCATGGCGGGGGTACACTTCTTCGTCAAATGCCCCCGAGCCGGGGTATAATTTTTGTTTCGTATGCCCCCAGACCGGGGTAGATTCTCTCTTCATGTACCCCTAGGTCGGGGCGTACCTTCTTGCTTCTTGTGCCCCCAAGACGGGGTGTAACTTTTCTTGCATCTTATGCCCCCATGGCGGGGTATATTTCTTCTTCATATGCTCCCAGGTCGGGATGTATGTCTCTTTGCTTCTGTGACCCAAGGCGGAGGTGTATTCTGTCTCTTCTTCAGATACCCCTAAGCCGGGGTGTATTCTTTGTCTCATATGTCCCCCGAGTCGGGGTGCAACTCTGTTTCTTCTTATGCCCCCCAGGCAGGGGTAGATTCTTCTCACGTGCCCCCAGAGCTGGTGTAATTTCCCGGATCATTATTGGGTCTTTCGGATCCTTTCGGAGAGTTTCGGTTCGCTTTGGTAGCTCCCGAGTTGAGTTTTACGATCCGTGTGAATTTTTCTCTCGTACTAGTTACAGAACCCTACAGTGAGTTTATTTGTCAGTTCATCGACTCGTGGATGATACAGTGGCGATGTACTCTTCGAGCCGATCGTTTTGACTATTTTTGTGTATTTTTCTGAGTTCGGGCCAAAAATCAGATTTTTCAGAAATTAGGAAAATTTCCTAATTTCTTTCTATAAATTCAATTCCACTATCTCTCCTGCTCATTTTCAACTTCAGGCTATCTCACTCCGTTCTCTCCCGTCTCTGGTCCGTTCGGCGTGCGGCGCGCACCGTTGCGGAGCTGGCTGAGGCGTGGACGTGCTCGAGTGATCGGTTTGCGGGAAGGAGCAGCGGATGGAGCGTGGCTGACGCGATCCCTCGGTGGATTCCGAGTGGGCGTTGTTCGTGATTCGGTGGTTTTCGGGGTGATTTAGTCCCTTCGGGGCACGGTTTCTTCAGTGGAGGTAGGGAGATGGACCGCCACTTCCTTCTGCACGTTTTCCCTGCTTCTGTGCGTTGTTTGGTGCTCGATCGGGGGAGATCGGGCCGGTTTAGTGAAAATCGTAGTTTTTGGGGTTTTCAGGGTTCGCCGGAAAACGGCAACCATTTGTGATGTGGTTAGTGTCAAATTGACCGTTGGGATGTCTGGATCCCATTCACGTAAGTTTCGTGTCGATCAGTTGTCATTCGAGGCCGGTAGGAGTCCGGGAATCTCGGTGACCCGTTTTGGGTCGATTCGTCAGAATCGCCTCGATCGTGCTTTTTAACGCATGCATGTGTGCTTTTTAGCCTCCAGATGTTATTTTTCATGGTTTGCCTTTGTTTCCCCTGCGTTTCGGCGTGAATGGGGCGTGGAACGGCCCGATTTGGCGTTTCCACTATTTTCCCGTCGTGACCGGTGTAGCGGTCGTTTCAGAGACCATCACATGTATCTGACAGCCCTACGACAGACCGTCACAGCGTCTGGGCGTTTTTAGTTCTTCATGGTTTTGGGAGTGTGACGGCCCAGGGGAGGCGCGTCACAGCTCTCTGACGCGTTCGGGGTGATGCGTCACGCCTGTTTTGTCGTCTAGCGTTTTGGGTGAGTCGGTTCCCCTGACGCGCCTGCCCCGGTGCGTCAAGCTGTGTAACGCGCCTGCCCCAGGCCGTTACACCCTGTTTTGCTGTTTTGGGTCGGTTGGCGTAACGCGCCTGTCCTCACACGTTAGGTGGACGTAACGCGTCTGCGCTCGTGCGTTAGGCCGTTGTAACGCGCCTGCCCTGGTGCGTTACGTGGCTCGCGTTGTGTCTTTATGCATGCTGTCTTTGATGCGCCCGCCCTGGTGCGTCAGGCCCGTGTAACGCGCCTGTGCTAGGCCGTTACAGTCCTGTTGTGGCCGTGATGGCCGTTGGGCTTTTTGGTGTGTGGTCGTGTGTTATGGGTCCGTTCTAGGTGATGTTAGGGGCTGTTTGGGGGTAGGTTTGTGGTGTTCTCTGTCGCTCCCGTGGTCTAGCTGCTTTCCCCGTGGATGTCGGTCGATGTTCCTATGAAGGCTAAGACTACGTTTCCGAGTCTGTCGGCAGTTTCTTGTGCTGCCCTTGGTGTTTGAGGTACGGGTGACAGTGCATGTTCGACTGTCTGTACTTCAGTGCCGCTTTTCGAGCTTCCTCTTCTCGTCGCCCTAGACGTCCAGCAGTCGAAAGGTGACCCCGATATACGGTTTGCAAGCTAGTTTCCGTCGGCTCCTGCGGTTACCGTAGCGTCCTACGGGGGGAGAAAACTAACTAGAGGCCTGGCTCTAGGCAGGAGCTGGTGTGTGCACACGTGGTCAGAGGCGGAGGACTGACACCGACGGGCGTAACCCTGACTAGTGCTTGTACTTGTGGTTCCGCGTGGGTCTGCACTCGGTCGTGTTCGCGTCGGTGGTACGCAGCGGTTAGTCGAGACACTTGTGGGGTTTGTTGTGACCTGCCCGGGTTGGCCTTTCCGTGGCTGTACTCGAGGTCTATGTCCTGTCCTGTGTACGATGCTCCGGTCGTGTTGCCTGTGCCTGTCTAGGTCTTTTCTAGACTTTCTTTTGCATGCCTGTTGTAGGTGTAGGTTGGGGCGTTTGTGCGTTGTTTTTCCCCCTTTTCCTCGTTGCTCCTTACTCCTCTTTCCCTTTCTAGGACTGCTTGCCTGTTTGGGTTATTCCCCTCGTCCTTACCTGTTCCCTACTCCTGCTTCCCTTTCTTTTGTAGTTTTCTAGTGTTGTTCCTCGCTGCTGGTCCTGTTGTTCCGTGTTACTGCGTATTTTTCAGTGGGGATCCGCGTGACCCCTACTGAGCCAGTGACACGAGGCTCACCCCTGCTTTTCAGGTGGGGTGATGTGTTCGTTCTGCTTCCGCGGGTCTTGGAGTTCGAGTCGTATCTGCCAGTTGGTACCTCCGTCGGGCTTCTCCCGACTTCTCGGTACGTCTTTTCTTTCTGTCGACTGTACTGCTAGACTGTTGTCTTTAGCTTTGGACCTGACTCTGGTATATAATTGTTTAAAAATCTGTTAATTAAAGTGAAATTTAATTGCTTGCTGTTATATCTGTCAGTTCAATGTACTACACGACAATCCTTTTTCCCTTCGGAGCTTTACCGCTCTTGGGAGGCCTCGCGGGTTCCAAGTGGTATCACCTGTATTCGGTAGTCCTATCGGGTATACCTGGTATCCGGGATCCGAGTCGCCACAGTTGGTATCAGAGCGTTGTTGTGTAAAGTACATGGGAATCTCAGATATACAGTTTCCAGAGTCCTTAAGTCAAGTACAGTCTTCAACTGGCATTAGGTCATTTTGTGGTTGTGTTGTCGGGTTGTTCTTCCCTGCTTACCGTTGCTAGTCCTTAAATTTCGAGGATGAAATTTCTTAAAGGAGGGGAGGATGTAATGTCCCGGATCTTTATTGGGTCTTTCGGATCCTTTCGGAGAGTTTCGGTTCGCTTTGGTAGCTCCCGAGTTGAGTTTTACGATCCGTGTGGGTTTTTCTCTCGTACTAGTTACGAAACCCTACGGTGAGTTTATTTGTCAGTTCATCGACTCGTGGACGATACAGTGACGATGTACTATTCGAGCTGATCGTTTTGACTATTTTTGTGTATTTTTCTGAGTTCGGGCCAAAAATTGGATTTTTTGGAAATTAGGAAAATTTCCTAATTTCTTTCTATAAATTCAATTCCACTATCTCTCCTGCACATTTTCAACTTCACGCTATCTCACTCCCTTCTCTCCCGTCTCTGGTCCGTTCGGCGCGGGGCGCGCACCGTTGCGGAGCTGGCTGAGGCGTGGACGTGCTCGAGTGATCGGTTCGCGGGAAGGAGCAGCGGATGGAGCGTGGCTGGCGCGATCCCTCGGTGGATTTCGAGTGGGCATCGTTCGTGATTCGGTGGTTTTCGGCGTGGTTTAGTCCCTTCGGGGCACGGTTTCTTCGGTGGAGGTAGGGAGATGGACCGCCACTTCCTTCTGCACGTTTTCCTTGCTTCTGTGCGTTGTTTGGTGCTCGATCGGGGGAGATCGGGCCGGTTTAGTGAAAACCGTAGTTTTTGGGGTTTTCAGGGTTCGCCGGAAAATGGCAACCATTTGTGATGTGGTTAGTGTCAAACTGACCGTTGGGATGTCTGGATCCCATTCATCGTGTCGATCAGTTGTCATTCGAGGCCGGTAGGAGTCCGGGAGCCTCGGTGACCCGTTTTGGGTCGATTCGTCATAATCGCCTCGATCGTGCGTTTTAACACATGCATGTGGGGTTTTTAGCCTCCAGATGTTGTTTTCCATGGTTTGCCTTTGTTTCCCCTGCGCTTTGGCGTGAATGGGGCGTGGAACGGCCCGATTTGGCGTTTCCACTGTTTTCCCGCCGTGACCGGTGTAGTGGTCGTTTCAGAGACCGTCACATGTCTCTGACGGCCCTACGACAGACCGTCACAGCGTCTGGGCGTTTTTAGTTCTTCGTGGTTTTGGGAGTGTGACGGCCCAGGGGAGGCGCGTCACAGCTCTCTGACGCGTCCGGGGTGATGCGTCACGCCTATTTTGTCATCTAGCATTTTGGGTGAGTCGGTTCCCCTGACGCGCCTGCCCTGGTGCATCAGGCTGTGTGACGCACCTGCCCCAGGCCGTTACACCATATTTTGCTGTTTTGGGTCGGTTGGCGTAACGCGCCTGTCCTCACACGTTAGGTGGGCGTAACCCGTCTGCGCTCGTGCATTAGGCCATTGTAACGCGCCTGCCCTGGTGCATTACGTGGCTCGCGTTGTGTCTTTGTGCATGTTGTCTCTGACGCGCCCGCCCTGGTGCGTCAGGCCCGTGTAACGTGCCTGTGCTAGGCCGTTACAGTCCTGTTGTGGCTGTGATGGCCGTTGGGCTTTTTGGTGTGTGGTCGTGTGTTGTGGGTCCGTTCTAGGTGATGTTAGGGGCTGTTTGGGGGTAGATTTGTGGTGTTGTATGTCGCTCCCGTGGTCTAGCCGCTTTCCCCGTGGACGTCGGTCGATGTTCCTATGAAGGCTAAGACTACGTTTTCGAGTCTGTCGGCAGTTTCTTGTGCTGCCCTTGGTGTTTGAGGTACGGGTGACAGTGCATGTTCTACTGTCTGTACTTTAGCGCCGCTTTTCGAGCTTCCTCTTCTCGTCGCCCTAGACGTCCAGCAGTCGAAAGGTGACCCCGATATACGGTTTGCAAGCTAGTTTCCGTCTGCTCCTGCGGTTACCGTAGCATCCTACGGGGGGAGAAAACTAGCTAGAGGCCTGGCTCTAGGCAGGAGCCGGTGTGTGCACACGTGGTCAGGGGCGGAGGACTGACGCCGACGGGCGTAACCCTGACTAGTACTTGTACTTGTGGTTCCGCGTGGGTCTGCGACTCGGCCGTGTTCGCGTCGGTGGTACGTAGCGGTTAGTCGAGACACTTATGGGGTTTGTTGTGACTTGTACGGGTTGGCCTTTCCGTGGCTGTACTCAAGGTCTGTGTCATGTCCTATGCACGACACTCCGGTCGTGTTGTCTGTGCCTGTCTAGGTCTTTTCTAGACTTTCTTTTGCATGCCTGTTGTAGGTGTAGGCTGGGGCGTTTGTGCGTGGTTTTTCACCATTTTCCTCGTTGCTCCTTACTCCTCTTTCCCTTTCTAGACATGCTTGCCTGTTCGGGTTATTCCCCTCGTCCTTACCTGTTCCCTACTCCTGCTTCCCTTTCTTTTGCAGCTTTCTAGTGTTGTTCCTCGTTGTTGTTCCTGTTGTTCCGTGTTACTGCGTGTTTTTCAGTGGGGATCCATGTGACCCCTACTGAGCCAGTGACACGAGGCTCACCCCTGCTTTTCAGGTGGGGTGATGTGTTCATTCTGCTTCCGCGGGTCCTAGAGTTCGAGTCGTAGCTGCCAGCTGGTACCTCCGTCGGGCTTCCCCCGACTTCTCGGTACGTCTTTTCTTTCTGTCGACTGTACTGCTAGACTGTTGTCTTTAGCTTTGGACCTGACTCTGGTATATAATTGTTTAAAAATCTGTTAATTAAAGTGAAATTTAATTGCTTGCTGTTATATCTTTCAGTTCAATGTACTACACGATAATCCTTTTTCCCTTCGGAGCTTTACCGCTCTTGAGAGACCTAGCGGGTTCCAAGTGGTATCACGTGTATTCGGTAGTCCTACCGGGTATACCTGGTATCCGGGATCCGGGTCGCCACAGCAGGGGTGTAGCTTTGTTGTCTGCTGTGCCCCCGAGTCGGGGTGGATTCTCTTCATGTGCCCCCGGGAGCGGGGTGTGTCTTCTGTTGCTTGTTGTGCTCCCACCCTAAGGCTAGGTAGATTCTTCATCAAATGCCCCTAAGTCGGGGTGTAACTTTTGCTTTATGTGCCCCCGAGTCGGGGTGGATTCCCTTCATGTGCCCCCGGGCCGGGGTGTAGTTCTTCTTCAAGTGCCCCTGGACCGGGGTAAAAATTTTTGAATACCCTTAAGCCGGGGTGAATTCTTCATAGCTTCTATCCCCCTCCGTGGTGGGGTATGTTGCTTCTTATGTCCCCATGGCGAGGGTAGATTCTGCTACTTCTTATGCCCCAGAGCGGGGTATACTTCTCTTCATATGCCCCTGAGTCGGGGTGTATTCTATTCATGTGCCCCCATGAGCGGGGTGTATTCTTTCTTGCCTCTTATCCCCCCATGGCGGGGTACATTTCTTATTTTTATCTCCCATGGCGGGGTACATGCATGCTCTCTTCGGGAGTCGTGGCCGTGCTTGGCCTTATCGCTACAGAGCATTCCCCATAGCGGGCAGAAATTCATCAAGCTACAGTTGCGGCTTGTTGGATCTTCGAACAGTCACTCGAGGAACCATCTTGTGCCGGATAGGGGCAGAAGGGAGGTGGAACGGACCGGGACATTGCACCACGGATTTGGACCCTGCTAGATTAGGGCGGGATGTCGGCCTCCTTCTTGTTCTCTTCGTCGGCGATGCTGGCCGACCTTTCTTTTTTTTTTGTCCTTTCTTTTCTTCCCCTTTTTTTTGGTATGATAGACCAAGGTGGGTGTGCAGGAGAGCGCTCACCCCCTCAAGGAGGGGATGAGTGGTTCGCTCCACCGCATCAATCCCACAGTGGTAATCATTATTCAGCACGGGTTTTGACGACTGTTGTAATATCCCAGACCTTTCGGATCCTTCTTCGTGGGTCTCGGATCTGGTTTTTCGGACTGTCCAGCTCCATTGTGTCTGAAATTTCATTTCGGTCATCTTTCGTGTTCGGGTCGGCGCGATCCGGAGTTGTTTCGGAGGCCCGGAGGCGTTCTGCGGCTTTTCCGCGCGTTTTCCGATTTCCGGTGTGTGTTTCGGCAATTCCTTCGGAACCTCGCTGCGGGTGAACCGGGTCGTTCACCTGGGCACGAGTGGTACCGTTGCGATCGGTGCATCCCGAGGATTCCGAAAATCGTGTGTTTTTGAGAGTTTCTCCGATGAAGGGGGTGATGCGTTTTGGACGGCGTGGGAAGCTGAGTCCCCGCTACATTGGTCCTTTTGTGATCTTGAAGCGCATCGGTGAGGTTACTTACCGGTTACAGTTACCCCTTGAGTTGGCATCGGTGCATGACGTGTTCCACGTCTCGATGTTGCGAAAATATGTGCCCGATGACTCTCATGTGCTCGAGATTGCTGTATGGCCTGAGGTGACTCCAGATCTCTCTCTCCCAGAGTTTCTGATCCGCATGGAGGATAGGCGAGAGCAGCGCCTGCGGAACAAGGTCATCCCCTTGGTAAAAGTGGTGTGGCAACGGCACTCTGGTGGTGAGGCTTCTTGGGAATGTGAGGACGAGATGCGTCAGCAGTTCCCTTACCTGTTTGAGTGAGTCTTCCTCTTCTTTCCCCTTGGGTTGTTCCCAATTTCGGGGACGAAATTCCCTAAGGGGGGAGGGCTGTAATATCCCGGATCTTTCGGATCCTTCTTCGTGGGTCCCGGATCTGGTTTTTCTGAGTGTCCGGCTCCGTTGTGTCTGAAATTTCGTTTCGGTCATCTTTCGTGTTCGGGTCGGCGCGATCCGGAGTTGTTTCGGAGGCCCGGAGGCGTTCCGCGGCTTTTTCGCGCGTTTTTCGATTTCCGGTGTGTGTTTCGGCAATTCCTTCGGAACCTCGCTGCGGGTGAACCGGGTCGTTCACCTGGGCACGAGTGGTACCATTGCGATCGGTGCGTCCCGAGGATTCCGGAAATGTAATTTTCTATTTTTCGGTATTTTCTAGATTTTATGGATTTTCTATTTAAACCCCCCATTTTCTTTTCTTTTTCTTCTTCTTCTTCCTTTCTTCTTCTTCCTCTCCCACGACCGTGGCCGCCCTCTCACTCTCTCTCTCTCCCGTTTGAGCGCGGCGACCTCCGTTCCGGCTGCAGACGGCGGCGGTGCGATGGCGCGAGGACGTGGGTGACGTAGTGGCGATCGTGCGGGCATACGGCGAGCGTGGGAAGCGTGGGGAGGCGAGATTCTAACGGCGTTCTTCGCGGCTTCGAGCTCGGATCGGAGCGTTTCGTCGCGAACCGGAGGTAGGGTGACGTTCCTTAGCCTCTTGTCTTCCTTCCCCGTGAGTTTCGGCTCGAGACGAGGTCGAGAGGGGTTTATTTTGAGCCGGGAAGGGTTGATCATGCCGCGGGGTGAGTTCGTCCGATCCATCGTTTTGAGCCCCGATTTCGCGGTTTAAGGGCGTAGGAGGATGCTAGGGGGCTTGGGGGTTCTTCTCTTGCCATTTCCCCCTCCATGGGGCTTGTTTTGAGGCCGATTGGGCGATTCCGGCGAGGTTCGCCGTTTTCGCGCCGGTGAGCGATGTGCGGTCGAACCAGTGACCGCATAACCCTTATGCGGTCCTGTTCGGACCGTTCATCGGCTCGGCGTGCTTTGGCTGGGGCTTAGCGCGCAGTGGGCTTGGACGGTCTATCGTGGGACCGCATATCCTAATGTGCGGCTTCACAGCGACCGCCCAACCCTATGGTTTTTGACCGTTGGTTGTGACCGTTGTGCAGTGCACTGGGATGTGCGGCCAGGAGCTGGCCGCATAACCCTTTGTATGGCCAGGTGCTGGCCGTACATCCCCTAGTGCTATGGTTGGATGTGCGGTCTGGTCTTGACCGCACAACCCCTGAACGGCTAAGCCGTAGCCGCTCTTCCCCAAGTGCGGCTAAGGACTAACCGTCCAGGCTTTTTATCGTTGGGAGACGAGCGGCCAGGAGCTGACCGTTCCTCACCCACGTGCGGTCAATAGTTGACCGCACATCTGTTTGAACGGTCCGGTGTTGGCCGTTCATCTGCCGTTTGGACCCTGGGTGGAACGGTCCTGATCTGACCGTTCAAACCCTTGTGCGGTCCCTGTGTGACCGCACATCCCTGAGCGGCCCAGTGTGGACCGTTCAAGGGGATGGGTTGCGTCGGCGTGTCTCTCGTCGTACAGAGTGTACCGGGAGATGTCGTTGTCGGCTTTTGTCACCGTGCGATGGGGCCGGTAAGTGGGGTGGTCCCCGTGCGTCGTCGGCTGCGGGAGTCATTTTCCGTGACTTGAGAGTCTACTCCTTCAGTGACCCTCCACTAGTCGTAGCCTACCAGTATGCGTGTGCTGGTCGCACCAGGGAGTGGTGTACGGGCTGACCCTTAGAGACGGTTCGTGGACCGGTTACCGTTGGGCCCCACGTCTTGTAGCCAGAGTCCGGTTGAGGGGGAAACCGATCAGAGGGCCAGACCAGGGACGCGCGGTTTGTGTGTGCACACGTGGTTGGGGGCGGTTGGACCCACGTCGACGGGCGTGACCCCAGGTAGTCACTTGTTTGTGGTTACTTGTACGGTGTTCGCGCCTTTGGTAGGAGCTACCACGTCAGGCGGTTCACCTGCGGCGCGGTGTAAGTCGTCAGGGGATGCTACCGGCTGTGCTTCTAGTGGGAGGTACTCCTGTCGAGTACGGAGTGTCAGACTGTCAGTTTCGTGGCTATGACCTTCGGGTTTTGCCGGGTCGACCGTTGAGCTTCGATTGTCTCACCGTGGCACGTGTGCCGGTTTACGTGCCGTAGGGTCTTTATTGTGTAGAGTACAGGACTTTCCTTTCCGAGGTACTATCCTACCGCTAGCGTAGTGGTTTCTCGTTTTATGAGGTAGGGTTCGAGTGATCCCTACTGAGTCTCGTTCCGAGACTCATTCCCTGCGTGTTTTCACCGTGTTTCAGGTGAGGCGCCGCCCCGGGGGAGCGCGTCTGGGGTGCAACGTGGTGCGGGTGCCCAGAGGTAGTGCCAGAGGTCAGAGCCGGGGTATGTCCCGTGTAGCTATACTTTTCTTTCTTGTCTCTGTACTAGTTGTGGACTACTGTTGTTATTTTGTGAACCATGTAAAATGCTAATTTATTTCCTGCTTAATATTATAACTATTTAATTTCTGCAATTACTTGTGATACTTGTGTAGTTTCCACACCATCCTTCTAACCCTTCCGAGTCTTCGGACTCGTGGGTGGCGGTGCGAGTCTCGGGTTATCGGGCCTTCTCGGTAATCGGATTCTCGGGTCGTTACAACTGTGGTCGTACAACCCTCTCTCGCCAATTATTTCTCTTCTCTTTCTTCTTTTTTTCTCCTCTTCTTCTTTTCTTTCTTCTCCCCTTTTTTAGCGGCTTCCATGATTCCTGGCAGCTGCAGGTGCCTCGGAGTAGCATCTTCGAGGCCACAAGGACAATTGAGCCTAGACCGACTTTTCTCCCCATAGAGCTGGCGAAGACAACACCTGCAATTCACCAAAGCAGGCAAACATCGTTTATTAGGAGGCCACGAGGCCCTGAATCCCGGCGAAGAGATGAAGGGTGGTTTCGGTCCCACCAGGCGTGCCAGACTTGTGGACGCACTTTTTCTTGAAATTATGTTGTTCGTCTATTCGGATGGTTGATTCGTCTATTAAGTGCGTGGGCGTGCCAGTCACGAAGTGACAATTTATTCGGACTCCGAAGAGCCCATGGTGCGCTCGATCTGACTAATCAGACGACTGTGTGATTCGTGTCGGGACCAAAATCCGCCGCGCTATAAAGGTCACAGCGTCATTTACATCCCCTCGAAGAGGGGAATATCCTTGATTAATCGCCGGGAATCAGGACCTCATGGCCAGAGAATTAATTGCATGAAAGGTCTATTAGGAAGTATTGAAATCCCCGTACGAGGGTGAGAAGAAAACATTCGAGATCATGTCGGTCATGTGCTGACCATTTAATGTTCGGACGAATGTCCGGCTCGAGAAAAGCGCAATCGTCACGGGAAAACCAGAACATATGTATGCCGGGGTACGGCTGATTTATTGTTCAGAGGAACGAGAAATATTCAGTTAAATCCCGGTTAAAGCGGTCAGAAACCAACAAGTTTGTCGGCTCGGTGCAAGATCAAGCCGTAACCATACTGCGGTGGGCCCCCCGCGGTCGAAACAAGACTTGCGTGAGCGTCATTAATATTTCCGGTGCCGAGGGGCAACGGGGGAGTGTCCCGGGATCAGATCCCAGAATCAAAGACGTGTTCAAAGGGAGCGGACTATAGGCCGATGATATGGGTCAGACAATGACCATAATCGGGATGGACCTGAGGTCTAAGCGTGGCCCAGGAGGCCTTATTGATATTCCCATGCGTGGAGTCTGGGGGTGATGAGAGCCGCATCGTTCTATTCATTATTACTATCCTTATTTATTTATTTATTTATTCATTTTTTATATTACTAATTGATTCTTCTTTTATTACCGGTGTGTTGCATTCTCCTTTATTTCTTTATTTTAGTACCATTCTTTTATTATTATCATTATTTGTTTTATTTATTTTACTTCTTTTTATATTATTATCTTTTTACGAATTTTACTATTATTATTATTATTATTATTATTAGCATTATTAATATTATTATTATTATTTGTTGTATCTGGAGCGTGTGTGGAAAGTCGAGCCAAAAGGGGTCGGGATGATGAGAGCCACATCGTTCTATTCATTATTATTATTATTTTTTATTTATATATATATATATATTTTATGTTGATTGACTCTTCTTTTATCGCATGTGCGTGATGTCCCTGCTTAATTTTTGTTTATTTATTTTATTATTATTATTCATCGTTATTATTATTTATTTATTTATTTATGTTTTTTGTGTTCATTGATTCTTGTTTCATTGCCTATGCGTTATATCCCCCCCTTTTTTTATTGTTTATTTTTATTTCAAATTTTCTCTATTATTACTCCTTTATTATTATTATTATTATTCTTTTGATTATTATTATTCTTTTGTTTTATTATTATGTTCTTCCTTGTTTTATTGCATTTCGGGTGTATCGGGCAAGGAAGGCTGGGGGTGGTGTGCCGCTGGAGGAAGGTGAGAGTGCACCGGGTAGGGAGATAAGGCTGTGCCGGGGAAAGAGGCACAGAGAGTGTCGAGGAAGGCTGGGCAGAGCGTGTCGGGTAGAGGCTGAAAAGTGTGCCGGGTAAAAGCTGAAGAGTGTGCCGTATGGAAGGCTAAAGGGGTGTGCCGTATGGAAGGCTAAAGGGGGAGTTCTTTTTATTCAAGAGACCCATGTGGGGAGTTTTCTTCTATTCGTGAGATGCACGAGGGGTTAATTCGTTTTTCTTTTTACTCATGAAATGCATGTGATTAGCCTTCTTTTATTCATGGACTGCATGTGAAGAATTACTTTTATTCATGGAATGCATGTGAGGAATTTCGATTTGGTTTTCTTTTATTCATGTAGACCATGTTCGTGGTTATGTTCGACAGTCCGTCATAAAGATGTAAGTGTTCAGTTATTCGGGATCTCCATGGTTCATTGTTATTTCAGCGAAGCCGTTTCATTGGTGTTTCATTCTGTTTATTTGTCGTCTCCTTTTGTATTATTGTTTTTCTTTTATTGTTATTGTTATTATGTTAATTCTGACGAAAATTCGGCAGCATCTCCCCTTGACCCGAGATGGAAGGAGATAACAAGGGACATGCCCACAAGGAGTGGCATGAACCAACAATTTGAGGTGTGTGCCTAGGCAGCCACCTTTGAGAAAACTTCAAAAAACTCGGAGAAAACACCGAATGAGAAACAAATTAGGCTGACATAGATTGGGGATGCACCGGGTGAATGTATCTAAGGGAAGCTGTGGTACTCAGAGGAAGACAATGGGGAGCCATGAAGAAAGTAAAGCAGCGAGAAATGCAAACATAAAAGAAATATTTGTAGGAAGATATAGAAAACGTTTGCAAGCTTTTCTTCTATTCCTCATAAAAAGGGGAGAAATACATGGGCTAGTACATTGCAAGGGGGAGAGAATGAAAATAGAAATACAGTGGGGGGAAATAATGGAGCATCTGCTCCTTCCTCTCTCTTTTCTCTTCTTCTTCTTCTCTTCCTTCTTTGCACACAGTCGGTGGTGGACGGAGCAGCAAGGGGGAGCAGGAGCTTCTCCTTTCCTCTCTCTTTTCTCTTCTTCTTCTTCTCTTCCTTCTTCACACGGGATCCTCCCCCTCTCTTTTCTTCAGCCCTCTTGGAGGCCTCATTTATACAGACGGACGTGAAATCGTTTCTTCACTGTATTAGAAGTCCAGGTCTCCATCATGCCGGATGACTTCTTGCAGTGCAAGGCAATGAGCTGTCGGCCGAAAAGGTGAGACTACTGGTCAAAAGCAGTCCTTTTGTCAGACAGGAGGACTGCTACAGTGCTCGGCCTGCTACAGTGCTCGGACTTCTTTTCCTTCAGTAACTCGGACTGCTACAGTGCTCGGCCTGCTGCAGTGCTCGGCCTGCTACAGTGCTCGTCTCTGCTATAGTGCTCGGCCATGCTGTATTGCTCTCTTCAGGCTCGGTTGCTACAGTAGCATGACCTTCTCCAACTTTGGCTCAGTCTGCTTCAGAAGCTCGGACTGCTACAGTGCTCGGTCTGCTATAGTGCTCGGACTGCTACAGTGCTCGGCTCTGCTACAGTGCTCGGTACACTACGATGCTCGGTCTTGCTACAGTGCTCGGCCATGCTGCAATTCTCCACTCGCTGTAATGTTCGGCCATGCTACAGTGCTCGGTCTTGCTACAGTGCTCGGCCCTGCTGAAGTGCTCGGCCCTGCTACAGTGCTCGATCTTGCTACAGTGCTCGGTCTTGCTACAGTGCTCGGCCACGCACTGTAGTGGAGAAGCCAATGAGGTGTGCCGTTGGAGAGGCCAATAAGTGTGTCCTTGGAGAAGGCACTTGGGTGTGTCGTTGGAGGAGCTGAAGAAGTGTGCCGCTAGTGGGCTTGAAAAGGGGTGTGCCACTAAAGGGGTATAGGGAATGTGCTGTTGAAGGGGCACAAAGGGTGTGCCGCTGGAGGGCATGAACTAGTGTGCCGTTGAAGAGGCACAAGGGTGTGCCGTTGAAGAGGCACAAGGGTGTGCCGCTGGAGAACCCTTAGGGGCGTGCCGTTGGAGACCACCTTAGGCGCAGGCTTGGGATTTTCCTTAGGAACTTCAGCAACTGTGAGCTCCCTTTTCGTTGTCATTTTTAATGCGCTCGTGCAAATGCGAGGACTTGCTGGACGGTAGTATTCCCCGGGGTCTTGGGCATTCAGTCCCTCCGGGATCTTCTTTCTTTAGCTCTGTCCCTGATGCAGAAGCTGGGGAATGTGCTGACATGAATTTTTACGTGTCCACACTTGGTCAAAAATGTCATTGTAAGAGGCCATCTCTCAAACAACGATGAAGTCCCCCACGAAGGTCCGTTGTCGAGGGGTTGAGCCCAGAGTGATTGGCAACCTTATAGTGCCTTTCGAATAGGTGGTATGTCCGGTGAAACCATAGAGAGGTGTCCGGGAGGGGCACATCTTAGCAAAATCTTCTCCCATTTTCAAATAACAGTCGTAATATAAGAAGTCAGGAAAGCTTCTATTGTCAACCAGTATTCGCTGTACAGTACAATGGTTTATGTTAGCAGATATTACAAGGGTGTCGTCATGGGGGGTTTGGACTCCAGCTAAGTCCTCCTTGGAGAAAACAATGGGTCCATTCTCCCATGCGACAGGCATTGATCCGGGACCGCGAGACTCCACTTAGAAGACTTTTAGGGCATATCTCCTCCATCCCCAGCTAATGTCTCCCCCCGAGGCCAGACCACTGGAGACCACGTTGATCTCCACTCCTCGGGGCTGGTTGTCAATTTGCTCGGGGGCATCTTGGGTGGGGGTCCTTCTCCCTTGTCACGACTTGGCCCAGGTAGCCCCTGCGAATGAGGACCTCAATCTCATCTCTTAGATGGCGGAATCATTCAAGGCTATGATTGTGATTGTGGTGAAAGGGATAATACTTCCACCTATCCTACCATCAGGGATTAGTTTTTAGGGGAGTGGGCCAACGGGTGTACTCTTTACCCTTCATCTCCTGAAAGATTTGGTACATTAGGGCAATGAGGGGGGTATACCGGTCGAACTTGGGCAGGGGCTCCTGTCGGTCGTCGTCCCGTTGGCCATCTTGTGCTCCGGCCAACTGGAGTGGCTGGTTGAAGTGGCATTTCTTATCTTCTCCACCCACTCGCGTTGCCTAGCAGGCGCCTAGTACCTCATCACATTCCCCGTGCCATAAGGCCACAGAGATGAGGTATATCAGGCTGGCAGGCGGGTCAAGGACCAGGTCTCGCTAGAGGGAGCGACCCTTGTGCCCTAGGTCCGAGCAGTAATGGCAGAGGTCATGTCGAGGTGCGGAATTCACACGGCCTTGGACTGGAAGTGGGCGACATAGTCGTAGAGGACCTCGCAATGATTTTTCCTTAAAGCTAGCAGCCCAACAGTTGTCTTCAGCCTCTGGCTTTCAATGAAGCTCTCCTTGAAGAACTTTTCAAACTATCAAAAGTTGGTTATGGTTGAGGGCCTGGAACCAAGCTTGGGCACTATCCACCAGAGTGGTGGTGAAGGCACGACACTTTGATAGCATCGGAGGCTCCTTATAGTGTCATAAGGGCCTCAAACTTGTTGACGTCGTTGGCAGAATCCTCTAGGCCATCATAAGGCTTCATGTTGGGGATATGAAGCCGCATGGAGATAGGTGCTCCCATAATCTCCTTAGAGAAAGGAGAGGAGTCTTCATCATCTGTGGGTATCATCCCTCTCTTTCTCGGGAGGGCGCAGAGGCGATGCTCTTGTTCATCCAGGCACTGTTAGAATTTGTCCCAGAGTTCCTCCATTTCAAGCCTCTGGGACGTCACGGTTGGACGCGACGGTATTCTTGTAAATGGTAGAGGTGGAGGAGAGGCAAGGGGGGCATACCTTGGCCCAGCAGGAGTGGAGGATGCCTCACCCTCTTGGCGATAGGGCGGTTGAGGGGCGGGCCTAGGTGCGAGCACCCTGGCAACAGAGATGTCTCCTCAAAAGGGTGAAGTGCTCGCCTATGCTTTGGCCGCTATGAGGGGAAGCTCCCGCCAGAGGGGAGCTAGTGAGAGAGCGTTGGGGTCCCTCCTCCCGTGGCAGGCGGGACAAGATGAAGTCTAGTATGAAGTCCATCTTACGGTTGAGATGATTTGGTCCTCCTCTCCTGGGGAGAGGGAGAGTTGCTTTGATCAGGGGAATAGGAGACTGTGGGGATTGAGAAGCTTGGGGGGGGGGCCATTGTCTTGAGGTTCTTCGCCTATGACTCCCTTCCCTTTGGCAGCTCTGTCTGACGCCTCCTTTATTGCCCACCTAATGGTGTTGGTCTGGTGAGCCATGGCCTTTCGATCGTATTCCTATAGATGGCACTATGTTTGTAGCGATGTAGAGCTCAAGCTTCTCGGACCGTTGGATGATCATGGATTTTGTAGTAGCAAACAGTGAAGATCTCACCTTAGCCAGATGACCTGCCATCACAAGAAGACACAGATTAGGGGTTCCTAAGATACTTTCTCAAGAAAAGTCCTCCGATACTTAAGTTAGTATTGGGAGAGAGGAAAAGTTCTAGGGAGGAATGGATTTCACTTAGTACGGATGAGTGTGTGTACCTTTGGGGGCTGCAAGGGCTCCCTTTTAAATAGTTGATTATGGAGGTTGGATGGTGATAGTCTTGCTTCCCCTTAAATTCCATAGGATCTTGGTGGGGTGATTGGCACATAAGAGATCTCCAATAGGTCTTGTCCGCCATTGTCTATGCCAGATGACTTGTGCCACGTGTGGGGGATGCAAGACTTGTGACCCCTACCTTGGGGAGGTGTGTTGGTAGAGGGATTACCTCAGTGAGTCGCGTGATTTGCTAACAATTTACGACATCATGCCTCATCGTCCTTTGGTGGGAAGCAGTGTCATCCCTAAGAAGGAGACATGTGGCACCAGGGGCAGATTCCGGATATGCTTCCTGCCACAAGGCCCTTTTTTGTCGCTATCTCTTTGTCAAATTTGGCCTGGCCTAGAGGGAGCGGATAATGCTGATGGAGGGGAAGAGGGGTCGAGATTGAGCTGGGAGAACTTCGAGCTCCTAGGGGCTCTCTCGGGGGTTGGTATTGACTCGTTGCTCAGGGTTGCATTTCGACAACTCAAGATCGAGCTACTGGTCTATATCGGGCTTCAGATCTCCTGAGGTTGGGGTCGAGCTACTTCTCAAGCTCTCCGGGGACACCCCAGGACCAAGTCAACGCTCCAGACCTCGCAGAATGGCTCGGGATCGAGCTAGTGCTCCAGGCCTCCGAATAGAGCCCAGTGTTGAGCTACCGCTCCAGATCTCCTGATCGAGGTTGGGATCGATCTACCTCTCGAGACCTATGGGGACAGTCCAGGACTGTGTCAGTGCTTGAAAACTCCCGAAGTAACTCAAGATCAGGCTAACGCTCTAGACCTCTAGGTAACGTCTGGGGTCAAGCTATCGCTCTAGATCTTCTGAGGTTGGAGTATGGTCTGACCCCGCGGCCCAAGATAATCCCGTTGACACCTTCTTTCTATCTTATAGACTGATGTAGGGTACGAGACTGACCTCCACGTCCACGTTAAGAAGGTGGGCTAGAGAGGAGTTGGCCCTTGATGATATTAATTAGGCCATGCCGACCTCCTAACGATATTGAGCTGCGTCGTCGCGTTTCTTGGGGTTCTAGGTAAACCCCTCCACAAGTGTCTACGTGGACCACGCGAAACACTCACAAGTCTCATAGCACATGATTTTAGTTTCTTTTTTCTTCAAATTGTCCGATAAAGATTGGACGGCCGCCCATTAACAGATGAATAAATCTCTCTCTCTCTCTCTCTCTCTCTCTCTCTCTCTCTCTCTCTATATATATATATATATATATATATATATATATATATATATATATACATATATACAGAGTAGTAGCTTTCGATACTTAGGGTCTATCATACAAGAGAATGGGGAGATTTATGATGACGTTACACATAGGATTAAGGCAGGTTGGTTAAGATGGAGAAGTGCATCAGGTGTCCTTTGTGATCGTCGTATGCCTGTGAAACTCAAAGGGAGGTTTTATAGAACGGCTGTGAGACCTGCTCTGTTATATGGTACCGAGTGTTGGGCAGTACGAAAGGAACACATCCACAAAATGTGTGTAGCAGAGATGAGGATGTTGAGATGGATGTGTGGCAAGACTAAGAAAGACAAGATTAGGAATGAGCGCATCCGTAAGGACTTAGGGATAGCTCCAATTGATAGTAAAATGAGAGAAAATAGACTCAGGTGGTTTGGACATGTGTTTCGTCGCCCTAACTCAGCGCCGGTTAAAAGATGTGATCAAATCTTAGTGGATGCTAGTAGAAGAGCTCGAGGAAGGCCTAAAATGAGATGGTGCGATGTTATTAGGAAGGACATTAGTTCCTTGAGTTTAAATATGAATATTGCACTTGATAGAAATCTTTGGCGGAACAGGATTCATGTAGTCGACCCCAATTAATTGGGACAAGACTCTGATGATGATGATGATGATGATACATATATATATATATATATATACACACACACAAAACCAACAGGGGGGAGTAATTAAGTGAAGAAATATGAACTAATGGCGAACCCCCCCCCCCTTCGGTGGTGATTCTTTCGTTTGTCCCCGTGCGCTCTGTATCGTTGATGTAGATCGCGGTTTCGTCCTCTTGTCTCGAGCTCCCACACATGGAGTTCTGTCAGCGCCCACGCCTCCCTTCCGACGCCACGGGCACAGCCTGCAGTCAGTACTCCCGTCGGTAAGCAGAGGCCAAAACAATCCATCCCACTCCCACCAGGCAACCTACGTACAGTCGCAGGCTGCGGTTAAAACTGGGGATACCTCTTGGATAGGAAAGAGCAACCTGCAAAGCCGCACGGTCTCTTACCGAGCTTGTCAAAGAACAGGCCATCCGTCACCTGATTCCCTTCCGACGCGTAGCTTCAGATTTTCTTGGTGAACTCATGACGTCCCCGTTTCCAAGAAAACAATTTGCCTGCATTTGACCTGACAGAACCGGCACAGGTTTGTATGCTTCTCCATCCCGGTGAAAGTTGAGCTGGCCACTGGATTCAAGAGGGCCGTGATCAGTTTTCACGGAATGGAGCAGCGGTGAAGATCTTGATGGGATCTTTAGCCTGTGGAGTTGCTGCTAAACTTTGTCTGAAGTTACGTACGGTGTGCATGTACCCATCTCTTCACATGGTTTGCCCGTGGGATCCTCTGCCAGTGCACGAAAGGAGAGCTCAGTCCACATCATCTGTTTCCTATGCCGCACTGGGGATCGAACTTCCACAGAGGTTCTTAGGCTCATTGCAATGTGTCCGTTAGGTAAGAATATTGTCAATACCTACAGAAGAGAGGTATACTACACCTACAGAAGAGAGGTACATATGAATTGGGTTACTTCACCAGGTAATGGGGAGAGTGATTGATACAATTAATCTCACTTCCAAAATGTCCCCACTATGCATTAAGCCTGTCTTTAATTCGGGATTAAAGACAATTTGACTAAAGTTAAGTGGATTTATTTTATTGCTTTTTATTTCTTTTTACTTTGGCATGATATCGAGTTAATTTAACTCACGTGTGAAGATGAAATAGGTTAATCTGAATTAACTTGAGTTAACTCTCGTTTAACTTGATTATCTAAATCCGATCTTACCAAATTAAAAATAATCAACTCCAAACTAAAAAAGAGATAACTCAAGTTAACCCCGAAATAAAACAGGGCCAAAGAGTCATCTAACCCTATCATCTCATCATATATAATATTAAAGTATGCTAAAAAATAAACAAAATAAAACAAAACATCTTACTTATACCTCCCTTCAACAAATTATGTTTAAGGATTAATCCGTCCAAATCTTGATATTTGTTTATAACTTTTTACACTTCCAACCTATAACAGGCACACTGAATAAAGATGTAGTTGTGGAATTTTAAGCAGGGCTTTTTGGGTATCACCTCCATACTTAGGATTCATATTTCTCTTGCATTTTGGAATACAGGTATCTTGGATATCACCTCCTACAACTTATCATATTCAATTAATCTTTTAAATCTTGATATTAATTTATACTTTCTTACTGCCTCAGATTATTCAGTGAACATCTCAAACATGTCGTTCATTGAGTAAACATGTAGTCGTGGGAGGTTAAGCACGGAGGTTAGTCATTATACATGATAGATTAGCACAGTTGATATCTAAGAATCTCTTTGAAATGCAGTGAAACAGCATCTTATAAGCTTCATATATGGAAACGAAAGAACCCGCGCACTTTATCATCCTCATTTTATATGGGTCCGCTTCCATTAATGTGGGAAATGCTATGTAAGTATATTTCATCAACGGATAGTACGTATAAGGGAGAAATGAATGGACACATGAGCCTTGTAGATTTCTCTTGTCCTCTTCCCTCTAATCCCCTTTTCTCCTTTACCACATAAATCTGAACTGTTGGGTACGATTTAAATTTATATGTCAGGTCCGAGCGAGAGAGTTTAGATAAAAATGAGCGGAAGCCTAGTGGGCGAGCAGAGTGTCGAAGACGAGTGTGACCTGACTTCCTCTCGTGAGGGAGGTGGAGCGCCGAGTGTCTAAAGCTGAGCCTCCCTCTAGCCAGGGGGAAGGTGCCTCGGTGGAGAGAGGAACCTCAGAGAAGGAGTTGAGCGTTGACAATTGAACTCTCTTGCACAAAAAAGGACATTCTCAACGAGGGGTGTAGTATACTAGGAGAATCCTCCAATACTTAAGTCAGTGACGAGGGGAGAGAAAGAGAGGAAGTTAGGGAAACAGGGAGTAGCGAGAGAGTTAAAGGGAGTAAATGCTAGAGTCAAATACCTAGAGGTGGTTGTTGTGACTTATCTTTAGAGTGCCTTCGGTCTAGGGGATCATTAATGGCGGTCTTATTATCGTGACAAGCATCCCTATAGGGGTTCTACTCTATCATTCCTACCCTCCTACGTGGCAAATCAGTGGGACGCGCGAGGGAGGTGGTAGCAAGGAGTGGCATCAGTCCGGTCGCTTGAGTGTGCTTGCAGGGCCCTGCCTCGTTGTGCGCTATACGACGTGCGATGACAGAGGACGCACGACAGATGGCCGGGCAGCTGTAGGATGACATACTACGTGCATCGTTATAAATATTTTTTGGTGATGGCTTTATTTAGGATTTTTTACACAGAAACTATTGTTACGGGTAAAATTACGTATATATCATTCTTGAAAATGTATTAGTCTATATATCTCTACTATTTTGAAAAATTTACAAAATATCATCATCGTAATCCGCCGTTATCACCTGTCAACTTAACCATAGTTACGTCTAACCAAATGTGAGAAAAGATGAAAATGTCCATGATTGTCTCTCTAAGGGTTTGGGTTATTTGTAAAAAAATAATCCTAAATAGAATCTTAAAGTAGAAATAACACATCTAATAGGGATATATAAACAAATAACGAGAGTTTACGGTTAAAACGCAAAGAGAGTCATCTTCTTCCTCTGCTCTCCTCTTTGGGTTCCCAAACCCTAAATGGATGGTGGTGGTGCCGTCGGCCGGGCTCTGTCTGACGGGGAGGTGAAGGGCGCAAGGGGATTGCATCTGTCGGCGGGCTATTGGTGCCAGGGCAATGGCGGCGGCTACGCGTTGGCGGGGAGGGAGAAGAAAAAGGAAAGGGATGGCAGCTCCCTTCCCCCTCCCCCTGTCGCCAGCCTGTAGCCCCCCTCCCCCTCTGCCCCCTTCCCATGAAAAACACGTCCACAGAGACAACAATGGTGGCAATGGTTAAAACTTATGAATTGGGAATCACATTCATAACATACCCTAAAGCTATGGTTGGGCATCTAAAGATCCCTCGACACATTCGTAGGCCTGGGCCTCCGAGGGATTTAGGATTTCACCAAGTCGACTAACTCAGGGAATTTATTGCCATGAGTTTCCATCGATGATGGACATTCCCAATCCTACTCATTCTGAATTCCTCGTCGACTGCTGTTAAGACCAAACAAATGGCTACCGCCCTGTAGGTCCTTAGGCGTCCCAACCAAAACTCAGAAGATGATTGAAACTTCAAGAGTAGACAATCTCTGCCTTGCAGATTTCGAAGCCTCCACTCAAACCATGGGAAGAACCTCAAACCATCAACCTAGTCAAATTTTATGCTTTTTTAACTAACAAGCCAAAAAATTGTAGAGGAACCCAAGACTTTTGCTGGAAAGTCAATAGCTCAATCCAATTGAAAGTTCAAGATCGCCAAGAAAATCCCGTCCAAATGTAAATAGAGAGGGGGCAAGCCTTAATTAGGTTCAAGAAAACATCAAAAGCTCCCAAACCCAATCAAGGTGTTAATTTTAGGCACAACAAGTCATGTCACGCTCCCGTCTGCAACTCCTAATCGCGACATGACCTTAAACTGCACTAGAACTGGCACCTATGATCTCTCTCTCTCTCTCCCTGTTGGGACCATGCACTGTCACATTCGTGACCCGATGGATGACCTCTCGCGAACAGGGTGCCGGCCTTGCCCCACCCTTTCTCGACACACGTTCGTGGCACCACAATGGGCTCCTGCACTGCCATCGCCACCCCCAGGCCTCACTGTGACAACCTCAATTGGCCAGCCTAGGCCTCAATGTCGGTTGCCTCCCTCTTGCCTCCCCATCGTCGGCAACGTCAGCACCAACCCAGCACAACCATCAATCGCCCCTGCGAGTCGAGTTGACTACTCCGATAGCGCGAGTTGGACCAAAGGCCACCAACGTACGGAAACTCTATGTTTTCCCTTGAATGCTCCATCGACGCCTCCTCCAGGGACCCCGCTGTAATCCTTCCTCACCCTGTCTACTCTTGTCTCAATGGCTGGGATCTGCACAACACCTCCTCCAAGTTGGCACTCTCTCTCTCTCTCTCTCTCTCTCTCTCTCTCTCTCTCTCTCGCTCTTTGGTGCGAAGAAGAGGGACATTTTGATTATTTGACTATCAGCTAATATGAATATTAGAATTTTTGAGGAATATTTGAGACTCTGTCGACATAAGTCAATTGCATTGACATTTTACAAGTTGTTCAAAATAGTGGTGATATATATATATTTGTTGGGTTCTGTGCACCCCTCGTTGTCCTTGACAATGGTTTTGATGATTCCAATATATTGTGTATTTTATGCTAAATGGTATCTTCATTATAAACATACTTACTGTTGATATCTTGTTTTGCAGGTTGAATCTCACCTTTCAGTGGATAGTAAAATGGTGTGGCCATTCTAAATTGTCACGAGTCCTGTTTTAGATGAGTCAAGCTTGTGATTTTCATGCAAATACAAATTCTTATGGGTATGAAATTGGTTGCATGGCTTTGTGCAAATGCATAGCCATTTAATTTCAATCTCATGTTGAAAAGATCATCACATTCCTTGATTGTAACCTCTAGCATGATGTTGTTTCAAGCATTCTGATATCAAGGAACTCATGTTGTTCGATGGCATTTCAAGCATTTTAAGTGATAGAAAGGATTCAAATCCAATCTGTTGCATAAATCCCAAAGATACGAGTTCAAGTTTGGATGTTAGTTGGTTGATGAAAATCTGGAATTCCGTGTATTCTCATCCATGTTTCTTTTATATGGCTTGAGGTAGTACCTTGCTCACTTTGTTTCCCATTCTCTTTGTTGAAACCAAGATTAAATGATGGTTATTTTATAATCTTGATTGAATGGGTTCCATATCTTCACATGGCTTCTTATAGCAGGTTGAATGAACATAAACAACCATTTATGAATTTCACTTGGATTGATTGAGTATTGGGATGAATGGTTATGGGTACAAAGTGGAGGTTCATTAAGGTTGAAATGCATTGAAGAGATAGTTGTGTGTAAGTTCAAGTTGGTATGGACTGTATCTTGGAAATTATGACAGGTTTGAACAGTGTTTTCAATACCATCAAATGCATGTCATTGCTATTGGGATATCATGCTTTTTATTAGGTTGAAAATATGTTTTTGAGCTATATTGGATTATCACTCATGAAACTGGGTTACTTGATAGTGCAAGTTTTGATCTGCCCACATATCTTGAAAATCAAGGTAAGAATCATTCTTATGATAAATTTCCATGTGGGGAGAATAGGCTCAATTTATACTTCATGGCTTAGGGGTTCATTGGCTTCTAAATTGTCATTTGATAATTATAGCTTATATTGCATCATGCTCATTGTGATTCCTATTCTTTCATGCAAGATCTAGTTGGATTTGGTAATTTTATCCAAGTGCTTTATGTATGTTCTTGAGGAGGCTCTTGAGTTGAAAATATGTGCAAAACATTTATGTTACTCTTGCTAATGTTTCATAATCATATTACATGTCTTTTGGGTCTTGACTCAAAACTAGTTCCATATGTGAATGCATGATCCAAATATTTTAATTCATGATTGGGTTCAATGGATTGCATGTTTAGGTCAATGGGAATCCTTTAAATATCAGTTTTTAATGTTTCAAGGTCAATGGGTCGACCCCCCCACTCAATGGGGCGTCCCCTGGGTTGAAAACGGGATAAACATCACCCTGTCTGAAAGTGGGTCGACCCCCCTCACAAAGTGGGTCGACCCCCCTGTAATAATCTGCTCAAAACAGCTTCTGGGAGCAAGTGGGTCGACCCCCCTCTGGAAGTGGGTCGACCCCCCCAGATTAAAAGGTCCGCGCGGCTATACCGTGGCCCACCGAAACCCTATGGAAACACATCCAAATGGGCTAATATTTTACCCTAATACCCTTGGGTCATTAATGAACATATTAGGGTGGTTTTGCTAGGGTTTTACAAGGGTATTGTGGTCTTTTGCACAACTTATCCTCATGGTATATATATGTTGCGAATTTGAAAGAAATAGAAGAGGAGCTCTAATCTTTCTATCTGTTTTGCAGGAGAACGACAGAAGAAGGAGGGAGGCTGAGGAAGAGCTCAAGATTCATCTACTTCCATCCATTTCTAGAGCTCGTGATTGAAGAAACAAAGAAGCAGATTGAGAAGAGGAACGCGTGGACGTCCTCAACATCGGCATTCGGCTATCCCCCGACCTGAGCATTAGAGATTATCAACTACACCTCGTTTCTTCTCATGGGGAACTACTTCTATATCTTGTCTACATCTATTAATACCATTTTCTTTTGAGTTGTGGGGTTTGCATTGATCATATCTTGTATTTCTGAATTCTAGATATATTTTTGTGTGGACCGTCTGTGGACGGGTGTTTGTGTGAAGGCGGAGCTGCATCTCCGTGTGTTGATTTTTTTGTGGGGAATGTTTCCCCGTGGTTGGTTATGTGTTGACGGAGCTGTGACTCCGTGTGGTTTGAGTGTCCGGGGTGTGCTCCCCGATTCGGTGTGTGGGTGTGTGCTGCGGTGGCAGCGTGTTGGGGATTTTCCCCGTGTGTGGATATTGCTGCGGAAGCAGCTTGTGTGTGTGTGGTTGGGGTTCGTCCCCGTGTTGCTACGAAATTAGCGTGTAGTGAAGCCTCACCCGGTTGGGTGAGGGGTGGACGTAGGGAGCCCGTCGTGGTCCCGAACCACCTAAAAATCTTTTTATCTCGTGTGAATGCCTGTGTGTTTGTCCTTTTCTTCTATCTCCCTTCACAGGTTAATTTAGTAGATTTCTACTCACTACACTACTACACACTGCTTCTTCTGTTATCTGTGTTAGGCATAATTTTATCTAATGGTTGCATTGTTATTACGAGTGAGATCAGAAAGATTGAGAGAACCTGTTAAATCTCATGTGTGGTTAGGCCAATCTAGTAGTTTGTTTTAATTCCATTGTGTTCAGTTAAGAGAGTTTTTAAAATCCGCCATCTAGATTAAGGGGACAATTCAACCCCCCTTCTTGTCCGCCATCTCGTCTGGGCCAACAATTGGTATCAGTGCCCAGTCTCTGATTTTTATTCAGCGGACCTCATGGTCTAGGAGAAAAGATCTTTTTATGATGGCTAATCTGAATTTTGTTCCTGTCTTTGATGGTTCTGATTATGTATCTTGGATTGGAAAATTCACTAGTTGGATTTCTGGTACTGATCCTAAGCTTATGAAATTAATTACTCATGGTCCTCATGTTTTACCAAAAAATGAGTCAAGATGGACCGATGAACATAGGAAGATAAATTATGATAATCTTTTTGTTCTGAATGCTCTTAAGGCTGCCCTAGACTCTAATCAGTTTTCATTTATCTTCTCTTATAGGTCAGCAAAAGAAATTTGGGATGAGCTAATCAAAGCTCAGAAAGAAAATAGTGTTGATGAGTGCCTCGTGGCAAACAACGACGATGAACGTCAAAGCGAGGAAAGTTCTAAGGTAAACTCTGACTTCGATGAGGAAGATGAGCTTAGTTATGATGAATTAATGGATGCTTATGATGAATTGTTTGACAGATACAAGAGGATTAAATCTGAAAATAGAAAATTGAGAAAGAAAATTGAAAACATTCATGTTAATGATTTCACTTGTGAAAAATGCACTGAACTTGAAAAATCAATTGAATCTCACATGCCTGTTGAAGAAGAACTCAAAGAAATGATTGCAAATATGAAATCTGAAAACAAATCTTTACATGATAAAATTTCAGAATTTCAACTCATTGAGAAAGATAATGAGAAGTTGAAAATATTGAACAACTCTCTGTCTGAAAAAGTCCTTCTTTTGAAAAAAGGAAAAGTAAATCTGAATGTTGACAAGACAAATAAACTGGAGGAACTTAAGAAGGAAATAGAAAGCTTCAGGAATTTGAATGACAAATTTAAAAACAATGAAACAATAGGTAGAATGGTTGGTCAAAATGTGAGTCTTCAAATGAATGAACTTGAACACACTTCTATAAACAAAGACTCATTTGAAAAACTCAAAAATGAAAATAGTGCCATGTTGATTCAGATATCCTTGTTTGAAGGCAGACTGAAGGGTCTTGAAAATCTTGAAAAAGGAAAAAGGGTAGTTGTTGCTGATGACTTTGAAAATGCTCATGCTATGGAACAAGACATTGAAAGTCATAAAACTATCAATGTCATTTTGAATGAAAAAGTCACCTCATGTGAAAAAGAGATTGCTGATCTTGAAATGCACATTTTAACATTGGAAAATGAAATCAAAAGTTTGAATGAGTCCTTATCCGTCCATGATAAAGAAAATAAAAAATAAAAAGATGTTGTTAAATGCTCTTGTGTGCATGAAAAAATTTCAAACTGTTAAACATAGTCATACAACAAGTAAAAGAAGGAATGTTTCATGCTATTATTGTGGACAACATGAACATGACATGTATGATTGTTCCTTGATGGAATTTGATGATAATGAAGCATTGAAGTCACAATTGAAAATCGTTGATAAGCCTAACAATCTTGATAAACCAATGAAGAAAACCTTCAATGCTCATTGCTATTACTGTGGATTGCATGGACATGTCTTTGAAAATTGCTTCACAAAGAAAAATGATGATCAATGGTCTCTCAAAAAGAATTTTTCATGTTACTATTGTGGTGAACATGGACATATGATGGATAACCGTTTTGCAATGAAAAATGCAATGAAAAATGATGAAAAATGGTCCATGAAAAGAAAGTTTTCTTATTGCTATTATTGTGGTGAGAATGGTCATTCAATGAATGATTGTTCCACCATGAGAAATGATGATGATTGGTTTGCTAGGAGATACAAGAATCTATCTGTTCATGTTAACACTAACCTCTCAGGACCCAAGATGGCTTGGGTACCCAAATCACCAAAATGAGAATCTATTTTACAGGGGCGTCTTGAGGCCAAGGAAAGTCAATAAATAAAGGACTCTCAAGGCGAGAAACAAAAATGGTTTGCTTTCAAATTTGTTTTGGTTAGGTTCTTTTGGAAAATTCTGAAAAGGAAAAAAATGAGTCTGAAGTTCACAATCAAATTGTATTCCTATTTTGTTGATTTTGGCAACTCCTGAAATAATGAGATTTTGTTAACTCTATGATTAGACAAATTGGACATACTTCTCTATTTCACATCTTGTGAATATGTCTAGTTTTTGAATGCTTTACTTTGGATATACATAGTTAGTTTTAATACACACCTTCTCTTGCTTTGCAAATAATAATTCGTCTTTGAATGCTCTGGTCTGTGCATAAAGTCTTTCACACTTTTACACGCATCTTGTAAATAATGGTTCACTTTTGCATACACAGTTCACATACTTATTTTCATGATCATATCATGCATGCTCATGCATATTTGTAGATAGAAATAATTTTAAATCATCTTTCAGTTTACATGGTTCACTCTTGCATATACAGCTTACACGCTTAGTTGCATGATACTCATTGCACATATCATGCACATCTTTGCATACTTGTGTATAGGAATAATTTTTTCAATCATCTTTTCAAGTTACATGCATATACTTGCATATAATTCATACACGTGTGCTTGAATGCCATGGTTATTCGGTATATCAAATGGCAATAGTGGAAAGTTGGATTATGTCCAACTGGAAGCTTTCCTCATGCGTGATGGTGGTCTTCGGACCAATGTACTACGCCACGTACCGATAATCAACCTTCGTGAAAAATCCATTACAAAGCATGCTTGATTGTATATAAAATACACCCACCTTCTTTGACTCCTTCTATGACTCATCCTTTGTTAAATGAAATTGCATTGATTTAGACATGTTTGTTACATGGCATATATTAAGGGGGAGATTTTTTATAACCGTGCATACATTTAGGGGGAGACATTACTGTGATAAGGCTAATTCATCTTCTTCATTCAATACAACCACCCACACAAAATGCACATTTTTGAGATAATGATTCAATTTAATAAGGATTACTATCTTCTACTCTACACTTTAGAGGACTATTGATTCTATACATGGAAACCACATATCTCGTGAGGAAAAAGCTGTTTACCCCACCAAAAAGTTGTATAAGTGGAACGTGGATCCGAGTAGCCGGGAACCCCCCCTGAAACAAAGGAGGAAACTCGCGTCGAAAGGAGAAACTAATCCACACTAAAATAAGTGTGATTTGCCACCGAGTAGTTGGGAAGTGTCCCTAAGACAAAGGATACAACTCGCGTCGAAAAGTGTCTCATCCACATCATAAAAAGTGACGAAACTGAGTAACCGGGAATTACCCCTGAAACAAAGGGCATGACTCAAACTCATGTCAAAAGGTTAGTCACACCATTTATAGTACTTTAAAGAAAAAATTTGGGGTCATACGTAGCTACCAATAGTCGAGCATTGTGTTGAAAGTGTATGGATGATAAGTACTTTGTAGTGTTCTTTAGAAGATTTGATTTTCCATATTACCTTGAAATTCATTGCTCAATCATCACATTTGCATCTTGGGTTTGATTGTTTGAATGTTCCTTATGAATCTGTCGCTTATCATGGTTTATGCAGTACTTATTTATGTAAGCACGACCTTCTTAGTATTGTTCATGCACATCATGTTCAACAATCAATTGCATTATCCTTACACCCGTCCCGAAGGGACTTGCATGAGTCTATATCCTATTATGCATGCTTGAATGCTTGACTGCTTGATTCAGTTTGTTCGTATCACACTTCATCTTGATGCATCTTTAGCTTATACTTGCAAATAAAAGGTTAAATAACCCATTGTAAACTGGTTTTTGCTCTTGACAATTGGGGAGAATAATGTGCTTTCAGCAACTTGTGCAAAGTTTGGTCATCTTGCATATAGTTTAGTTAAATCATACACTTGTGCATACTTCGATCATACATTTGCATACACTTTAGAAATTAAGCATTTGCACTTATTTCTCACATCTGCGGATTGCACATTAAATTCCACCTTCTTGCTTTGTATTCATGTTGTTTACACCTTCCTCACATGGAAGGTTATTGCTGGGTTCGTGCACTATTGTTTGAATCTTCATGCTTATTTACCTCGTCCCCCACTTTTTGATAATGCCAAAGGGGGAGAGAGTTTTGGATGGCCACAATATATTGTCATCATCAAAAAGGGGGAGATTGTTGGGTTCTGTGCACCCCTCGTTGTCCTTGACAATAGGTTTGATGATTCCAATATATTGTGTGTTTTATGCTAAATGGCACCTTCATTATAAACATACTTACTGTTGATATCTTGTTTTGCAGGTTGAATCTCACCTTTCAGTGGATAGTAAAATGGTGTGGCCATTCTAAATTGTCACGAGTCCTGTTTTAAATGAGTCAAGCTTGTGATTTTCATGCAAATACAAATTCTTATGGGTATGAAATTGGTTGCATGGCTTTGTGCAAATGCATAGCCATTTAATTTCAATCTCATGTTGAAAAGATCATCACATTCCTTGGATTGCAACCTCTAGCATGATGTTGTTTCAAGCATTCTGATATCAAGGAACTCATGTTGTTCGATGGCATTTCAAGCATTTTAAGTGATAGAAAGGATTCAAATCCAATCTGTTGCATAAATCCCAAAGGTACGAGTTCAAGTTTGGATGTTAGTTGGTTGATGAAAATATGGAATTCCGTGTATTCTCATCCATGTTTCTTTTATATGGCTTGAGGTAGTACCTTGCTCACTTTGTTTCCCATTCTCTTTGTTGAAACCAAGATTAAATGATGGTTATTTTATAATCTTGATTGAATGGGTTCCATATCTTCACATGGCTTCTTATAGCAGGTTGAATGAACATAAACAACCATTTATGAATTTCACTTGGATTGATTGAGTATTGGGATGAATGGTTATGGGTACAAAGTGGAGGTTCATTAAGGTTGAAATGCATTGAAGAGATAGTTGTGTGTAAGTTCAGGTTGGTATGGACTGTATCTTGGAAATTATGACAGGTTTGAACAGTGTTTTCAATACCATCAAATGCATGTCATTTCTATTGGGATATCATGCTTTTTATTAGGTTGAAAATGTGTTTTTGAGCTATATTGGATTATCACTCATGAAACTGGGTTACTTGATAGTGCAGGTTTTGATCTGCCCACATATCTTGAAAATCAAGGTAAGAATCATTCTTATGATAGATTTCCATGTGGGGAGATTAGGCTCAATTTATACTTCATGGCTTAGGGGTTCATTGGCTTCTAAATTGTCATTTGATAATTATAGCTTATATTGCATCATGCTCATTGTGATTCCTATTCTTTCATGCAAGATCTAATTGGATTTGGTAATTTTATCCAAGTGCTTTATGTATGTTCTTGAGGAGGCTCTTGAGTTGAAAATATGTGCAAAACATTTATGTTACTCTTGCTAATGTTTCATAATCATATTACATGTCTTTTGGGTCTTGGACTCAAAACTAGTTCCATATGTGAATGCATGATCCAAATATTTTAATTCATGATTGGGTTCAATGGATTGCATGTTTAGGTCAATGGGAATCCTTTAAATATCAGTTTTTAATGTTTCAAGGTCAATGGGTCGACCCCCCCACTCAATGGGTCGTCCCCTGGGCTGAAAACGGGGTAAACATCACCCTGTCTGAAAGTGGGTCGACCCCCTGTAATAATCTGCTCAAAACAGCTTCTGGGAGCAAGTGGGTTGACCCCCCTCTGGAAGTGGGTCGACCCCCCTAGATTCGCAGGTCCGCGCGGCTATACCGTGGCCCACCAAAACCCTATGGAAACACATCCAAATGGGCTAATATTTTACCCTAATACCCTTGGGTCATTAATGAACATATTAGGGTGGTTTTGCTAGGGTTTTACAAGGGTATTGTGGTCTTTTGCACAACTTATCCTCATGGTATATATATGTTGCGAATTTGGAAGAAATAGAAGAGGAGCTCTAATCTTTCTATCTATTTTGCAGGAGAACGACGGGAAGAAGGAGGGAGGCTGAGGAAGAGCTCAAGATTCATCTACTTCCATCCATTTCTAGAGCTCGTGATTGAAGAAAGAAAGAAGCAGATTGAGAAGAGGAATGCGTGGACGTCCTCAACATCGGCATTCGGCTATCCCCCGACCTGAGCATCAGAGATTATCAACTACACCTCATTTCTTCTCATGGGGAACTACTTCTATATCTTGTCTACGTCTATTAATACCATTTGCTTTTGAGTTGTGGGGTTTGCATTGATCATATCTTGTATTTCTGAATTCTAGATATATTTTAGTGTGGACCGTCTGTGGACGGGTGTTTGTGTGAAGGCGGAGCTGCATCTCCGTGTGTTGGTTTTATTGTGGGGAATGTTTCCCCGTGGTTGGTTATGTGTTGATGGAGCTGTGACTCCGTGTGGTTTGAGTGTCCGGGGTGTGCTCCCCGATTCGGTGTGTGGGTGTGTGCAGCTGGCAGCGTGTTGGGGATTTTCCCCGTGTGTGGATATTGTTGCGGAAGCAGCTTGTGTGTGTGTGGTTGGGGTTCGTCCCCGTGTTGCTACGAAAGTAGCGTGTAGTGAAGCCTCACCCGGTTGGGTGAGGGGTGGACGTAGGGAGCCCGTCGTGGTCCCGAACCACCTAAAAATCCTTTTATCTCGTGTGAATGCCTGTGTGTTTGTCCTTTTCTTCTATCTCCCTTCACAGGTTAATTTAGTAGATTTCTACTCACTAAACCACTACACACTACTTCTTCTGTTATCTGTGTTAGGCATAATTTTATCTAACGGTTGCATTGTTATTACGAGTGAGATCGGAAAGATTGAGAGAACCGGTTAAATCTCATGTGTGGTTAGGCCAATCTAGTAGTTTGTTTTAATTCCATTGTGTTCAGTCAAGAGAGTTTTTAAAATCCGCCATCTAGGTCAAGGGGACAATTCAACCCCCCTTCTTGTCCGCCATCTCGTCAGGGCCAACAATATTAATATATTTTTAGGAAAGATATATCTATAATTTCACCTATAGCAATGGCTCTCATGTAAAAAAACCCTTTTATTTAATAGATGATAACAAGCTTAGACTGTTTGATAAAATATATTTCTCGAGGGTTGAATAAAGGGAGGCCGACAAAACCTCCACTGAAGGGCTAAACCGTGGGATGTAGCCTAGCGCTTAAAGGAAGGTGTAACCAAAATTCAAAAAGATTAAAAAAGAGCAGCTTTTCGATCACATAATATCTTTCTACATTGCAACCATGACTAAATGGATGGTGGTGGTGCCTAATGAGTTTCTCCAAGTGATTTTGATGATAACAAAACCCCGAACTTGGTTTCCACCTCGTGCCATGTCTAAGTACTCAAAAACAAGCATTGAATGTGATTAAGGCAAATTTACATAATGTCAAATGTTCAAAATGATTCACAGTTTTTAAGATGCATAGAAAGAGTTCAAATGAATTTCACATGGATGTAAACGCACGTTCAATCCAAAGCTTAATCATATAGACATATTTTTGTGGGCTAACAATTTGTTTTTGCAAAAAATCCAGATTTCGGTCGACCTATGGGACCATTTCGGTCGACCTAATTTTCCAGCAACCAAGGGACTGAACTCTGAGAAAGTTCAATCGACCTAAAGGGGTAGTTCGGTTGACCTAACTTTCCAAGATGGAAAACTCTTAAAATTTTTAGAGTTCGGTCGACCGACCAAAATCTTCGGTCGACCGAACCCTTCGAGGCAGCCAATTTTGACTTTGTTCTCTTTAATGTTTTCAAGCCCTCTCTTTAGGACTTTTGGGTTCCAAAGCCACCAGACATGCCTAAATTCGTGGATCTATGTCTTTGCATGTCCCTTGACCACCCAAGTAATATAAAAACACATATTTGGGCCAAGAAACCTTAATCACTCAAGGAATCAAGAGGAGACTACCAAGGGGAGAAGGAGAGCTGCTGTGAGAACTCTGTGAACAGTGATTCATCCACAAATTCTTCATCCAAGAGCAAGCTTCTCAAGATCAAGCTGAGGTAAATCAAGGGGAAATCAAGTGGAGAAGCAACATCAGTCCAAGATCTGCATCATTCACTAAGGGGGAGCTTAAATCTGAAGTTTTCATTTGTGTTTCTATCTCTATCTTCAATTGAGCTTCAAGTGTATGTTCTTGTAATCTATAAACATTTGTGTGTGTGGATCTACCTAGATCCGTGGTTGTGTGTGGATTGACTCAGATCTGTGGTCTTGTTTATTGTTTCATTCAGATTTGTATGTGTGCGTGGATCTCTTCAGATCTGCGTGTGTGTGTGGATCTATCTAGATCCGAGTGTTCTTGTGTGTAGAGTGTTGCATCTGTTGTAGCATGTGCATGTGTTGTTGATCTGGTCGTCAGATCGTGTTGGAGACTCCGTCTACGTGTGTGTGTTGGGACGTGTCCCCATGTGTTTGCAGGAGTTGTCCTGCATGTGTACTGGAGCTTGGCTCCGTGTTGGGGATTCATCCCCGTGCTGGTTTTCAACAGTGAAGCCTCACCGGGTTTTGGCGAGGGGTGGACGTAGGTTGCCGGCGTTGCATCCGAACCACCTTAAAATTCATGTCTATTGTGTGGTTTGGTTCATTTCTTCTACCCCATTCTGCGTGATTGTTCATGCATATTGTTCTTCCGCGTTTGTCACTTCAGATCTAGCATAAATTGATCTTTTCTCTAAAAAAGGTCTTTGGTATATCAAAAGCTTGATTCAGATTGACAAGGCTAATCTTGTTAGGATGATAACATCTTGCGTGAGTAGAATCTTCGGATTCCCACCTCCGCCTTGTACCAAAGAACTATCTTGACGATTATTTTTGGTAGATCAAATTTGTTTTGCAATAGATCTGAACCTCTTAGTTGATGTTTTATCATATCTATTTAAATCGGGCAAAGTTTTCTAAAATTTGTAATCACCCAATTCACCCCCCCTCTTGGGTGTCATTGATCGCGGGACTTCAGTGCCGTCGGTCGGGCTCTGTCCGACGGAAGGTGAAGGGCGCAAGGGGATTGCATATGTCGGCGGGCTGTTGGTGCCAGGGCAACGACGGCGGCTACGCATTGGCGGGGAGGGAGCGGAAAAAGGAAAGGGACGGCAGCTCCCTTCCCTCTCCCCCTATCGCCGACCAGCAGTCCCCCTCCCCCTCCGCCCCCTTCCCACTGAAAACACGTCCACAGAGACAACAATGGTGGCGATGGTTAAAAATTGTGAATTGGGAATCACATTCATAACATACCCTAAACCTATGGTCGGACATCCAAAGATCCCTCGACACATTCGTAGGCCTGGGCCTCCGAGGGTTTCAGGATTTCACCAAGTCGACTAACTCGGGGAATCTATTGTCATGAGTTTCCATCGATGATGGGCATTCCCAATCCTACTCATTCTGAATTCCTCATCTACTGCTGTTGAGACCAAACAAATGGCTACCGCCCTATACGTCCTCGGGCATCCCAACCCAAACCCAGAAGATAATTGAAACTTCAAGGGTAGACAATCTCTACCTTGTAGATTTCGAAGCTTCCACTCAAACCATGGGAAGAACCTCAAATCATCAACCCAGTCAAATTTTCTACTTTTTTAAATAACAAGCCAAAAAATTGCAGAGGGACCAAGGACTTTTGTTGGAAAGTCAATAGCTCAATCCAGTTGGAAGTTCAAGATCGCCAAGAAAATCTCGTCCAAATATAAACAGAGGGGGCAAGCCTTAATTAGGTCCAAAAAACATCAAAAGCTCTCAAACCCAATCAAGGTGTTAATTTTCGACACATCAAGTTGTGTCACGCTCCCGCCTACAACTCCTAATCACGACATGACCTTAAACTGCACCAGAACTGGCACCTATGATCTCTCTCTCTCTCTCTCTCTCTCTCTCTCTCTCTCTCCATGTTGGGACCATGCACTGTCACATTTGTGACCCGATGGATGACCTCTCGCGAACAGGGTGCCGGCCTTGCCCCACCCTTTCTCGACACACGTTCGTGGCACCACAATGGGCTCCTGCACTGCCATCGCCATCCCCAGGCCTCACTGTGGCAACCTTAACTGGCCAGCCTAGGCCTCAATGTCGGTTGCCTCCCTCTTGCCTCCCCATCGTCGACAACGTCAGCACCAACCCAGCACAACCATCGATCGCCCCTGCGAGCCGAGTTGACTACTCCAATAGCGCGAGTTGGACCAAAGGCCACCAACGTACGGAAACTCTATGTTTTTCCTTGAATGCTCCATCGACGCCTCCTCCAGGGACCCCGCTGCAATCCTTCCTCACCCTGTCTACTCTTGTCTCAATGGCTGGGATCTGCACAACACCTCCTCCAAGTTGGCGCTCTCTCTCTCTCTCTCTCTCTCTCTCTCTCTCTCTCTCTCTGGTGCGAAGAAGAGGGACATTTTGATTATTTGACTATCAACTAACATGAATATTAGAATCTTTGAGGAATATTCGAGACTCTGTCGACATAAGTTAACTGCAGTGACATTTTACAAGGTGTTCAAAATAGTGATGATATATATATTAATATATTTCTAGAAAATATATATCTAAAATTTCACAAATAACAATGGCTCCAATGTAAAAAACCCTTTTATTTTTGTCAACTACAATGGTAAAATATTAAATATGATACCCACTAAAACATTATCTTTGTAATTATCAAAAAGTATATGTTTCATTTAACAATAAGGAGTTACATGTTGCCTATTTAGATTTAAGGTGTCACTCTCAGATTTCAGATTTAAGCTTTCACTGTTATTAAACATAACCTATGATTACCACGTAGAAAATTTAAGAACTTGTAAAGATCTATAAGAAGGAAATTCTTGATAGATTTTCTTGGGTCAACCTGCTTACTAGTTACTAGTAATCTTGAGTATTCCTTCTTAAATAGAGGATTTTTTCACACAATAATAATCGTAACATTTTTTACTATTTTGCCGCCTTATTGACATGACTCACACTAAATTGACCGTATTACACCGTATTAGGATCGTCTTGAACTCTAAGTCCCGTTTTGTTTCGGACTTATTCTAGAGATAAGTTCACTTAAGTCCAAACTTATCCTATTTTATTTTGACAAGAACGAATTTTGTAAATCTGAATTAATCCGAGTTAATTCGGATTAATCTATCTCATCTCAATATGTGAGATAATTTAACCCACATGTTATTAAATTAAAATGAAATAAAAGTGAGTTAAGTCAATTCACTCCCCTTCATATATGAGATAAGATTAAATTACTGTCAAAGAGGAGCTAATCAGATGCAACTAAGGACTTATTACAACTAAGGCCTGCAGGCCCTATTTGACCAGTCAATTTTTTCGTGACTCTACTACCCTTACAAATGGCAGCTCTTTCAGAACTCTTTCATAACTAGGTTAAACTTTCTCTCGCTACAGTAAGGCCTCTACACTAGAACCAGAGCATTTATTTAAATAAAGTACAATACATACAAATAAATCTTTTATCTACGAAGGAATGCTTGGAATTGTTCAAAATTTATAAAAGTCTTAATTAAAAGGAGGAAATGCTTTAAAATAATTTTATTTTAATAAATAATTACTCAAATATCCCTGATTTCAATATACTTACATAATTATGTCTCTTTGTATTCAAGTGAGCCATCTTGCTATCTCCTCAATTGTTCTGTTAAATTTCTACACAGTCAATTACACGAATAAGTTATGCAATTACTCTACAATTTACACGATTCTAATATAACTTTCCACAGATATGTAATACAACATATTCACGTATATAAATTGTGTGTCAGGTAAACAAGACTATATTAATATATAAACAAGCCCCCCCTCTCTTTAACGTTTTAACCTGGCTCCGTAATATCGGTCTGGGATGGCTCGACTCGCACGACCCGACCACTTAACCAACTAAGTTAAAAATTTTGTTATATTATTATATATATTATATATATATATAATCTTTTTTTATTTTAACATTTTATAGGATAAATCGAGACGGATTGAGATAATACCATCTCGTCTCGTCCCAAACTGTGACCGAGACGATCGGGACGATAAATCTTATAAGGTGTTTGGGAACAATTTTTTTAAAGAAACTATTTCTATCTAAAAAATTGTGTTGTGTCAATTTTTAACTTAAATTTTAAAAATGATAAAAATTGACACTTTCTGTTTGGTATTAATGTCATAATTTTTAAAATTAATGGAGATGTGTTAGGTGGTTAAAAATTAATGTCCGGGAGGGAGAGGGGGGCCGCGAAGGGGGACTCGTCGGGGAGGGAGGGGGAGGGAGAACGGCGGGAGGGAGAGGGAGCCGCGCAGTGGGGGACCGCCGGGGAGGGAGGGGGGGGGGAGAAGCCACGGGGCCGCGGGGGAGGGGGGGAGGGGCCGCAGGCCGCGGGGGAGGCCGCAGGGGAGGGGGGCTGTAATGCCCCGGATTTTTCGGATATTTTTCGGATCATTTTAGTGGGTCTCGGAGTGTATTTTGTGATTTACACGTGTTTTTCCCTGATGTGCATTCGGAACTCTTTGCAGGGTAAACCGTGGCGTTCTACGACTCCGGGACAGTACCACTGCGTTGTGTTCCTTCCGAGGATCGCGGAGGTAATTTTTCGTAATTTTCTGAATTTATCGAATTTTCGGGTTTTCCTATATACTAACCCTTCTCTCTCTCCCCCTCTCATTTCTCTCTTCCCTCCCTCTCTCTTCTCTCACGCCCTCTTTCTCCCCTCTCTTCTCCGGCGGCCGACGGAGCGAGGCGGGGACGAGGTGAAGGTGGCGCGGGCGAGGATGCGGGCGAGGATAGGTGAGGATCGAGGCGGAGGAGGCGCGTGGAAGCTTGGTGGCGCGATCGCGAGCCGGCGAGAGTTTTGCGGCGTTTTCTTCGTGGATCGGCGTCCACGACGCGTCGTTTCTTCGGTGGAGGTAGGGAGATGGACCCTCAGCCCGTGTACTTCCTTTCCCGCGAGTTTCGTAGGCCGTGGTGAGCCGATCGGGCTAAACGGGGCGTTTTGGGCAAAATACATGTTTTTGGGGTGTGAGCCGGATCTCCCGTTTTATGGTGTTTTTGGGCGATCCAGAGGTTTAGATGCATGCCTAGGGGCTTGGGGAAGGTTTCCCCTTTTGTTTCCCCTTCACCTGGGGGTGAACGGGGCGTGGCATGGCTTTTCCCGCGGTTTCCACCGTTTTCGGGCACGGACTGAGAACGCGCTAGCCTTGGGTAGCGCGTTCTTGAAGGTCGCGCTGCCCCGATAGGGCGCGTTCATCGGAGAAGATGAACAGTAAGGCGGTTCTTGTCGCGCTATGGGGTCCTAGCGCGTTCTGCCCTGTCGCGTTAGGGGTCCCTAGCGCATTCTGCCTTGTCGCGCTAGGTGATCCTAGCGCGATCTGTGCAGTCGCGCTATAGGGATATAGCGCGATCTGTCGTGTCACGCTATAGGTGCATAGCGCGTTCTGCTTGAACGCGCTATGGACCTACAGCGCGTTCTTGGAGGTGACCAGCCGGGCTGCCCGGGGCGGGCGGTCTGCGGCTGATAGTGCTCCTCGTGGGCCGTGTGTGCCTTGGACACCCAGTGGAGTTCCGTGACCGTATTTTGGGGTGTCTGGAGGTTCCGTTTACCTCATTTTACGTGCCCGCGCGCTTAAGGGTCCGGGTGACCTTTTAGCGTCCGTTCGCATTGTATTGGTCTCCGGTCGACCCGGTTGGGACCCAGTGGTCGACCTCCGGCCTTGTGAGTATCCCGGACACCCCATGGGTTCTGTGTCTGTGTTTTTTTGGGGTGTCAGGAGGGACTGTGTTACCTCGATTAGCGTGCCCGTAGGTGTGGTGGGTCCGGGTGACCCCACGTGTTCCGGGCTCTTGTGTTACGCTTGATCGAGTCACAGTGTGTCGGTGTGTGTGCGGTGGGGTCTCCCCCGCATATCGTGGGTTCCTTTGGAAGGCGATTCCCGTGTGGGCCATGTGTTTGGCCTTGGACAGTGAGTCCAGTTGTCCGGCCTGGGGCTGGAGGTTCCCCCCTTGTTTCAAGATGGGAAATCGTCGTGGCGGCTTGTGTGTTGCCTTGGGAATCATGCTTATGTGTTTTCCGTGTGGCCCGTGTGAGTGACCTTTGTCCCTTGCGTTCCCTTCCCAAGGGAATGGTCTTGGCAACTCGTGTGTTATCTCGGTATTCGTGATATCGTGGTTTTGGACCTAGAGATTGGGCTAGATCGATGGCCTTGTGCTGTTGCGTGCAACGGTCTTGACCCCGAGTCTTGTGACTCAAGGACCGTTGGCTGTAGTATGTCTAGAGGACTGTCCAGAGTCGAGTGGCTTAGCGCCACTTGAGTTTTCTCGACTCTAGGGCACGATGCGTGCGTGGCCGTGGACTGTGAGTCATGTTTCTTCTCCGACTGTGGTCACCGTGAGACGGGGCCGGTACGTGGGGTGGTCCCCGTACGTCGTCGGATTCATACGTTGTTTTCCGTTGAGTTGAGAGTCTACTCCTTCTGTGACCCTCCACTAGTCGTAGCCTACCAGTACGCGTGTGCTGGTCGCACCAGGGAGTGGTGTACGGGCTTACCCTGAGGACGGTTAGACTGGTTTCCGTCGGGCCCCTCGTCGTAGCCAGAGTCCCGCTGCGGGGGAAAACCGGTCAGAGGGCCAGACCTAGGACGCGTGGTATGTGTGTGCACACGTGGTTGGGGACTGTGGACGCACGTCGACGGGCGTGACCCCAGCTAGTCACTTGTTTGTGGTTACTTGTACGGTGTCTGCGCCTCGAGTAGGACCTACCACGTCAGGCGGTTCACCTGCGGTGTGGTGTAAGACGTCAGGGGACGCTACCGGCTGTGCTTCTAGTGGGCGGTACTCCTGTCGAGTACGGAGTGACAGACTACCAGTTTTCATGGCTTTTGACCTTCGGGTTTTCGGTCGTGTCGACCGTTGAGTCCTTCGGCTGTTTTGCCGTGGCGCGTGTGTTGGTCTTCGCGTCGTGAGTCTAGCGCTAGTGGCTTTACCGAGGTTCCGTCTTGTGGTGCGGTACCCGCGATCGGATGGTCGGGGTTGCACCTTGGACAGCGTGTCCAGGTCGGCTCTGTCCGAGGGACAGGCCTTTACGGCGTGATTGCCGTGTGTTCTTACTTCGGTAGGTGGTACTAGCGTGGTTTGGTAGCTTCGACTGCGTGATCGAGGTCTACCTTCTGGCAGTAGGAGTAGCTGTAGTGCCGAGTTTTGACCGGCCACCGGTTTGCTGTTCCTGCTGTAGTTGTAGCTTCCTTTCCGCTACCGCCGTTGTTTCCGGTTGGGGTTCCGCGGGATCCCTGCTGAGTCTCTGTTTTGGAGACTCATTCCCTGCTTTTCAGGTGTGGCGGTTCTTCCTCGCGGTTCGAGGGTGCAGAGCGGAGGTTCTCAGTTGCCAGCTTGCCGGGCCGAGTGTTCACTTGGCATGTGGTACGTTTTACTGCTTTAGACTGTACTTTCTGTTGGACTGGACTCTGTTGTAGCTGTTGTTGTTCTTTCTTTCAGCATGTTGTTGTTGGTTGTCCTGCTTTATTTCCTATTTCTTTGTGCCTCCACACTCCTTTTAGCCCTTCCGAGCCCTCCCGGCTCGTGGGCGGCGGTGCGAGTCTCGGGTTATCGGGCCTTCCCGGTAATCGGATTCTCGGGTCGTTACAGGGGCCGCGGGGAGATGTGGAGGAGGCCGTCGTTGCGGTGCTGCTCGGGGAGGGCGGAGAGGCTGAAGTCGGTGACCTTGAGTTCGCCGGCGTCGTCGAGGAGGAGGTTCTCGGGCTTAAGTCGCGATGGGAGATGCCCCGTGAGTGGCAGAAGTCGACGGCGAAGACGAGCTGCTGGAAGTAGCGGCGGGCCTGGGCCTCGTCGAGGCGGCCGTGCTCGACGCGGGCGAAGAGCTCGCCGCCGCGGACGTGCTCCATGACGAAGTAGACGCGTCCGCGCTCGACTGTGTCCATCACTGCGTGTGCCCCGTGGTGGTGGTGCACTATCCGTACGAGAAGGAAGGGGGCTGGGGTGCTGATGGGGCGCCCGCCGCTGCAGTGGCCAAAGATGGCGACGAAGCGAAGGGTGCCGTCATCGGTGACGCCGTCGAGTTGCATCTAGTGCCGGAGGAGGAGGAGTCACAGGGCCGCGGGGGAGGGGGGGAGGGGCCACCGGGGAGGGGGGCCGCACGTGAGAGAGAGAGAGAGAGAGGGGGGTCGCGCGTGAGAGGGAGAGGGTGTCCCGAGACATCACGAGACATCGTGGGCTCTTTCCATTAAATTATTTCAAATTTATTTTTTTTAGGAAGATTTACACGGTATGATATTCTCTCTCTAAAATTTAGGAGATGAACATCAAACAGGATTAGAGGATCTCTTATTCTCTTTTTTATTTTTAAGAGAATAAAAAAGAAAAAAAAGAGAAACTAAATACCCTGTTAGCTTTAACACACGATGACCCAACAACCTAAACACTTTAAATTCCGACATGCTTCGGCGACAAATTACGTGGGCGTCCCCACCCTCCCTCGCCCGTGGCTTCTTCTTTCTTTTAACGGTGCTCACCCCATGGCTTGTATTGCTGGGTTTGGGAGAAGATTCATAATAATATGGGAGTCTGGTGGACCGTCGGATCGAGGGGAGCGGCCGGACTTCCGCAACGCACCGCTGGCCTCGTCATGCCTGCAAACTTTTTGAAAGCAAAGTTGCCGCCCGGAAACCATATAAAATATCCCCTCCAGATGGCACCGGACATTGTTAATATTAAAAAGATGAACAACGTGCGTGCCCCCCCGGTCGTCGCCATTTTATTAATAAAGTTGGTACTCCCACCACATCTTAATTTCAAATATTTTTATATTTTTGGGTACCAAATACAGGCTGCAGAAGTGCGTGATCAGAAGACGATGATAATAATAATCCAAGGTCGTCATCTAGTTTTAATAGTTCCAAGCGATGAATCGCGTCTTTTTAATCATGACATGCTGAATGGAAGCACCTCTGCAATCTGCAAGTGACGGAGAAAGACATGGATATGCTGTTCAGGTAACGTCGACGTCACCTGACGTCGGTGTCCTCTCCAATGAATAAATCTCTCATAAATAGTATGGGGGGGGGGCGGTGAGAGGAGGGAGTGATGACATCAATTGACGTCGGCATCACCTGAGTCGCCCCCATATATATATATCTATACACACAAGCACACGTGAAATCTAGACCCTTTAATCTATGGGGAGATGATCTCCCTATATGCCGGTCCCATATATTTAAGGGCTCATATGTCGACTCCATGATAAATTATCATAGGATCGATCCCATGTGAATATTTTTCTATATATATATATATATGAAATGCCGGCCATGCGTGTAGATTGTGCTCAGCTTGCTCGTGATCATGTTATAAATTCAGGAACACCTTGTCATATCTGCATACAAACAACACGTAATGATTACTCCTATGTGAACAACTTATATTTCGTAACATTTTCCCTTCAAGCATGGTCCATGGCATGGTTCGCCGACTCGAATTTAGTCAGGGTAACTTGGACAGATCTATTCGGATCTACAAAAATCTGAGACATAATTCAGTTGACTCGGATCGAGTCACTCCTCTCTCCCTCTCTACCATTCTCTGCGACTTTCTAGATGTCCTCCAACGAGGATCCGGCGGTAGCGACGAGGATTCGACGGTGATAGAAGAGATCCGACGGTGGCGGCGATATTCCGGCCAAAAGGGACATTGCCAGCCGTGGTGGGGGACCGTCAGGGGTGGGGCGGGGGTGTCGGGGTGGGCCACCGGGGTGGAGGGAGGCATTGGGGTGGGGAAAGAAATCGCCGCCGGGGTCGGAGTGCATTAAGATATAGGAAGAAAGTGTCGGAATATTTGGGCATAGTCCCATGGGTAATAGTCCCGTATTGATTAATTGAGTTGTGGTTCATGTGCTTATGACCCTGGGCCCTTGTATCTCAACACCACGGTTTTGTAGATTCACCATGGTATCAGAACAAGCCAAATGACCCAACCCCTCTTGCCACCTCCACCCAATTAATGTCCACGGCCCATCTTGACCGTGGGAGGGGGGAGTGTTGAAATATTTGGACATAATCTCCTGGGCAATAATCCCGTATTGATTAATTGAGTTGTGATTCATGTGCTTATGACTCTGGACTCTTGTATCTTAACACTGTGATTTTATGGAATCAACAGAAAAATCTACCGGATGGAGTGAAAGGCAACTGAGTCAATCTCAATCACATGCAACTCAGAGAGTATTATATCAAATCAGAGTGACCTAGATCTGATATGGATCACCCGGTAAATCTAGAGTGAGGTAAACACTGCCGGTTGGGTAAAGCAGGTTCCACGAGGGAGACCACAAGGTGACGTCTCTTCTCCCTAGTGGAAGCTGGAAAGGACAAAGGGGAGATGAATTAATAAGACATATAAATATGAAAATTGCAGAAATAGACAGGAGGAGGGAAAACAAATTTTGGGAAAGAAAGCACAATTTTTTATCCCAGGGAATGGGGTTGGGAAGGACGGGTGATGGGAAAGGATGATGTGTCATGTGCGGCCCATTTGCCACACGTCAAACATAAAATTATATGAAATCCCGTCTTTAGATTTGTAATTTTATATACATAATATACTCTTCATATAAATATTAAATGTTATTATATATGTCCTTCTGTCAACTTCCATGAGTCCATCAAGAAACTGTTGCAATCTTCTGGGAAGTGATTAAGAAGAAAAAAAAGAACATTTTCACAAAAGTTTACTTTACAGATACCTGAGATATTTAATTTAAATATAAACTTAACGTGGATATTCACACAAATTCACTCTTAACGAGAGCATAGATGCAAAAGTCCTTCTTTAAAATACCGACAAAATATGATTTTCCGGCTATTTTCCTCCCATGTCAAAATTACCCCGCAAAAGCGAGCTTTTTGAAAAAGCGCTCTCTCTCTCTCTCTCTCAAGCCCTTTTACCGTTAATTAGAGTGAGAGTGATAAGCTCCGCTCTCTATCTATGTCTCTCTCTCTCTTGCCCTTTTGCTGTTAATTAGAGTGAGAGTGATAGCTCGTGACAGACGGAGGAGAAGAGAGAGAGAGAGAGAGTGAGAAGGTTGGTGTTGGTAGTGGTGAGAACTGAGAAGGTGATTTCGTATAGCAGGCCGCTCTCCTTCCTCGCAAATCTGCAGAGATTTCCCCTGCTCTTTTTGGCCGGACTCCGCCCTTTTTGGGTTTTCATGTTTCGCCCTGCCTTCCCTTCCATCCCTTGTTTGGGAACTCTCCGGGGATGGAAAGACCTTCAGGTGATGGGTGTTGCTTGTCTTTAATAATGGTGGTGGCTTGCTCGGACGGCGGTCCTGGATGCTGAGTTTGGGCGGCTTCCTCCTGCGCTGAGGTGGTGACTACTCAAGGTGGTAGGTAGCTTCCATGTGCTTGTTCTATGTTTCCAACTTTCCACCTTCCCCTCCATCCTTGCCTCTTGCTGTGTATTTTACCCGTTGTGCCAAAAAGGGCCGTAATTTGTTGTCTGGATCTGCTAGAAGAGCTGTGTTTTCCGTTGTTTGTCTTCGTTTTCTCCATGGTCAAGGGTAGAAATTTAGGAATGAGATGTGGATTTCGTGAGCAGAATTGATCAAGTACTTCGTTTTCTTTTTCCTTCTTCCTTTCTTCACAAAGGTTTTGTTTTCCCCTCTCCACAATGTACTTGTCTTTGATCATTTGCCTTGTATATTTCGCAAGATTCCTCGTCAGTTCACGCTAGGGAATGGATTTGTTAGGTGGAATGATCTTTGGTTGCGTAACTTCTTACTTCTTGGAGAGGGTGCTCTTCATCAAACCGTGCATTTGGTTCAGTCAATTCGAGTTCTTCTACTGATATTAGGATTTTTTTTTGGACAATCGTTTATAGGAGTTCATCAATTATGTTATTCCATGGTTTTCTTTTGTGGATGTTATCTTGAAGCACAGGATTTGGGTGCGGTTTCTTTCTGCCTAGTGAAGACAGAACGTTTCTGAAATTTATCTATCTGAGAATGAGTTTCTTTGATTTGCAATAGTTCTTTCCAAGATTTTATTCGTTATTCTTGCAAGTTGAAATGGGTGACTAAAATTCCCTTGCTATTTCTTTTATCTCGGTCATTGGCTTTGGAAAATGTAAGTGGTTTGACTGTTTTGATTTGAGCATCTTCTCCTTTATCTTATTCCAGTTTCTTACTGCCACTTTTGCAGGCAGGGCATCTGATGTACCTTCTGATTTTTCATGTCGTAGAAGGAGTTCCTATCTCGTTCCTTTGATTTCTTGAATTGAGGCATAGGAAAAATGAAATTTGTTTCGAAGAAGGGGTGGAACTCTGTTGTTCCTCTCCGACTGAGGGTGAAATCTGCCACACGTTTCTGCATGTTTCCAAAAGTACGTTCAGCAGGACAAACACCCGGCAGTGCTCCAGTTTATCTCAATGTGTATGACTTGACACCTATGAATGGTTATGTTTATTGGGCGGGGCTCGGCATCTTTCACTCAGGAGTTGAAGGTATTCTGTTTTTATTAACTGGCCTTTGGCATGGATTAACTTGCTCATACATGAATTGTTTATAATTTTAACTGGAGATTACTGTCTTCCAAAGCTTGTTTGAACTCATTCCATACAGGTGCGGTAGCACAACTGAGAAATATGGTGACTCATAGGAAATTTAATTCAACTAGTATCCTTATAACATCAAGGTTCGCCGAACTACCGGTATTCACCGTGCCGGTCCTCCGGGGTGGTACAGGATGGTACCGTGGCGACAAGTGAGGGTTTTTTTCATTTTTTATTTTTGCAAAAATGTGGAGGTCTTGAAGGTTTCTCCATGATGAAAGCGTGGTGCATCTAGGGTTCATCCTCCCTGCCTAAATCCACTGTTCACTGTTGAAGTGTGATCCCCTCTTTTACATGAAAAAAAAAACGGGGAAAGGGAACAGGAAATTACTTGCATAGACTTTGCTCTAATGAAGATGAAATGAAAAGTACAAAGTTGGAACAATTTTACCCAGGGAAATGTGAGGTCCTTGCACAGGAAGTGGCTGGCCAAATCACAGGACTTATTCTTTACTTTTGCCTTTTTCTTTAGTTTCACATTCAAAAGATGGTGAGAGAATGAATTAAAGAGTGCATTCTACACTATCAGTCTTGAAAGTAATATGGAATAAATAACTAGTCTATTTTAACTTTGTGGGAGCCTGAGAGGACATGTGTAGCAATGTCATTACCCTCCTCTCCCAAGGATTAAAAACCCTTGGATGTGGACCTTATTTAGCATGCTACTGCAAAGTGTGATGAATCTGTGAAATTGTGCTTTGTATGTATGGGATGCCAGTTAATAATATGAATAACAATTTTTAAATGAGATCAAGGAGAAAGTTCCCCTTGGCGAATCAAATATCAAAGCTGAGAGTAGGAATCTTAGGATGACTGGCATGAGCCTGCCCCACTTTTTAGGTTGTTCTACTTGTGCCTTGATTGGTTGATTTGAAAGGGGCTGTCCCCTCTTATATAGTGCTGAGGAAGTTTTGGAATTGAGCTTCCCTTCCTTGAATACATGGGGTGGGTTTTTCTCCAATATTGTTGCTGGTAAGAGGAATTTATGTGCTGTCTTTTTGAAAAGATGGCAAGTTTTCTGCCATCTTTCTTCGAATATGGCATGTGGTTTGCTATTTTCTGGGAGCTCTGAGCATAGACAATATTAGACATCAAGTTTTATACATTGCACATAGTTTAGTGCTTGGCCATATCTTTGCGTACAAACCTCAGATTTAGGTGCTGTCTTTTCTGTTGGATTCCAAACTTGCAAAGCTTTTAATAGTTTGCTTGATTTGGATGTAGAATAAAAATTATAAAACTCATGAAAGTTTATGTTAATGTAAAGGGCATATGCGCTGAACTGATTTGGTGATAATTTTTTCCTAGAATTTCCAGAATGTTGTGAACTTGTAGCTATTTTCTGTCTTTTCACCTAAAGTAATACTGAATGAATTGTGAACTTATAACTGTTCAAGGAAGGTAACACTTTTTGTATCAACTTCCTAAATTCCTACTGAACAATGAGGGTGGTGGTAACGTTTTAGTGGTTCTGAGGATTTTTCTAGATGGACTTAGTGCAAAGGCTTCCTCAAAGTGTATCCAAACGCAGGGGAGAGTGCTAAGTTGAAAATGTATGCCATCAACCCATTTTCACTAGACATATTTTCCCTACAATCCATGATTGACATGTTCTAACTGTATGGTATGGTGCACATAGATTATGCTCTTAAAGGAGCAGCCACATGGCTCTCATGTATCTTTTTTTTTCTAATCTTGAAAGTAATACTCTTGTAGGAAATCCATTTTTGGAGAAGTAATTGGATGCTCGTATTTTTATTTTCTATTGGTGTGTTTTCCCTCTTCTCCCTTTCGGAGTGATGATGTGTTCATTTTGATAAGTATCTTGTAGTGAGATCTGTCTATTAGAATAATCTTTATTAGATTAAAAATGGTACACATAATCTCATGAAGGCAATCGGATTCTCACTTTCAGAAAAAAGAGGATTTTTATTCTCAACCCCTATAATCCATCATATTTAGGGATTACTCCCTCCAATCTAGATATTTGTTTATAACTCCTTATAATCTCCAGTTATTTAGTGAAACACCCCGGAAAATTAAGGATAACACCTTCAAGTGTTTAGGAAAGAGCCCCTGGAAAGGGTGTTTATCAAATTAATGTGTGACTATGAGGGGTTATAATAAATATCGGCATTGGAATGACAAATCCCTAAATATGCTAGATTATAGAGGTTTGAAACCTAAAATCCCCCTAAAAAGGTCAGAGAGTCTGGCAACGTGGCAAAGGATTTAAACAGCTACAGATAATAAGGGCACTTAAATATTTCATTAAATGTTGTATATGAGGGCCTAGGAAAGTGGTCCAGTAGATCTTGTTTTGCTGGTCATCTCATATAAATCAAGTTTCACATGTTTCAAGCCCTGTTCTATCATATAGACTGGTGTGAGTCAATCTACCATACTGGTCTCCTAGAAGTGTCATGAGCTCCTTGGGCTTGATCCGGCAACACATTTATGAGGAACAGGGAAAAATCCTCTTCCACTTTCTAGGAGGCCCAAGCTGTTTTCATGATACGTTTCATAAGCTGACTGAGGCTAGATCTGACTTGCATGCATTGGCTAGAACCAATGCACAAATCAGATCGCACTTGGTCCGTTAGATATAAATGGGTTCTCTGGTGTTTGAAGTCAATGCATAATATAATATGGCAAGCTTAAAACTGAGTGTTTGTCTATGTCATAATGAGATTTATATATATATATATATATATATATATATATATATATTCACAAACTGGATAGCTTTGAGCATCAAAGTCCTGATTGAACAGAGTTTTTAGCTGTGCCATCCTAAGAAAATTACCCAAGCTCTATTAAGCCATGGTTGGTCATTCCATTCTAAACCTCGTTATTGAGGTGATCCTGCTAACTTGGACCATTGATCATGTTGTTGCAATTGCTACTGCTGCAGGGTGCAGAATCAATGATTAAGTTTCTCTATGGAGCTGAAATTCTTCAGCATTGTTGGCTGGTCTGTTGTTTAACAGTTAAACTCGTGATTTGTTCAGTAGATGTGCAGTTTAAGATCATTAATAAATTTAGTCAAGAATTACTTTTTGCACACTATGATGCACAATTTGTGCCTAGTCATCTTGCAAACCCGCCCATGATTGGTTCACATGACATGATGGGACTATGGGCCCCACGTCTCTTTAATGGGGGTTTTCTTGTCCCTTGTTGAACACGGAAAATTTTAAAGATTCATGTTCATTTGTTGAGCAGGAATGCACGTTTATGAGCTATTTAAATAGCATCTGCATTACTGATTCTGTGGATTTAGTTTATCAAACGATTTAGGTTTGGGTGCTGGATCTTTCCCCACTGACCTCGATCAGTGTTAATTTACATCGCCATGAAGTCCGAACACCTTTGTTTAACTGCTAAAGAAGAGCTATTGTCCTTCACAATATAGGTTTTGGTGCTAAGGCAAAGTCGCAATAACAACAATAAGCCTCTTTAAAAGGGCCGAGGATTCTTTTCGTGTAATTTTAGCATAAGGTACAAGTCCCTCCTTGATGGAGGAGCGCACGACAACAACACTTAGGAGATTGTTTCTCCTTCTTAAGTTCCTATGGGTTATGGTCCATCTCAATGCGTCCGTCGGCGCAACGTCGCGGATCAACTTGCACGGTCAGGTCGCGTGGGTCAAGGGGGCAGCGCCCCTGCGGGTGACTTCTAGGGGGCGGAGCCCCCCGGAAGAAAAATTCCAGTACGAGAAAGGGTTTCACACAAATGAACGGAGGCCAAGGTATTTGCAACTCTTGAAAAGAACAAGGGATATTTGCATAAGCACAGGGTTTTCTTGGAAAATACAAGAGTATGTCGACAAATTGTAGATTTTCAGGATTTTTTCGCAAAAATGCGGGACATATCTACAATTCATGAACTTTGCAGGATGTTTCTACAATTACTAGATAGTGCAGGATTTTCTTGTAATTTTGGGGATATTTTCATAATTTTTTATTATTTTTAGAAAATTACAATACTTCTATCATCAAAATACATAGAAAAATTACATAACAAAGTCTCTAGCGGCATAAATGCAAGACCCTAGGGTATTTATAAATCATACCCTTGAGTGGGTCTTCACAAACACACAAAGCACAAATCCTCCAAGTGTGCCTCCGAGTGCCTTCCAAGATGTCCTCTTCGATCCCCCTTTTTGTAGGACCCGTGGGGGGTATTTATAGAAATTAGAGTCACTTGGGACCGGATAGTCTTTGGGAGGACCTATTCAGGACCAAATGATCTCGGGAGTGGACCTATGACCCCGGATAGGTGTGCAATCAACTCCGGGTAGGTCCTGGGAGACCTATCTAGGGTCGATTGACCCCGGCGGAGTGGAGGTCGGTCCCGGGTAGGCCTCCCAGGGGACCTACCCAGGTCCGGGTGACCGAGTAGTGAAGGGGGGGGGGAGGCGGTCCCTATAAAAGCCCCTCGCCCCCCTTTCAATTTTTTTTTTGGTGTTTGGCTGCATAGAGAGGAGAAAATAACTCCTCTTTTGTGCTTTGTCTTGCTTCCTCTGCATCCTCCACCCCATTCGTCAAGGGGAGAAGCCTCCATCTTGTTGGGCCGTCTTGTACACGTGCCGGACATTCCGCAGGTGTGAAGAATATACTAGTTCAATTGCTTCCTTGATGCGAGAGTTTTTTTTTCTTTAACTCCGGACATCGACGGGAATTCTCGGGATTTGGAATTTTGCCCGAGATCACGACAACGCTAGGTTTTGTGCTATCTATTGGTTGTTGTTGAATTGAACTAGCTTCAATTATCTCGATTGTCTCGAGAATATGACGGGACACTCGACTGGGGTTCATGGGGTTTGAAGATGACTTCTGAGGTGACAGTGCTAGCTTTGTGCTGTATTCTGACCGTCATCGAGCCACTCAGCCACCTTAACATTATTTATCTTGATTGATTCGAGAAAAATAATGGGCTCACTCCCAAGTCCCATCGTCTCATGTGGACCAATCATGGGTGGGTTTGCAAGATGAGTAGGCACAAATTGCTCACATGGTGTGTAGAAAGTATTACTAAATTTAATCCTTTAGGGATGTCACTGGGCTTGAATGTGGGATGACCTAGAAGTCTGGGCCAGTCCTACAACAATTTCCTAGGCCTGGTTTGGCCCTTCTAGGCTACGTATGCATATAAGATGCGATCTATGCGTACAATATATGTGCATGTTTGTGGGTTTAATAAGACTTCAAGTTGGGCCTGGTTACGTCTGGGCATCATTTCCTCATATGTTGTGTCAGGCTGCATGACTTTTTTTATTTTTCTAGTCTGTTTGGTGCATGGTTTGCCATATCGGATCACGGCTTCGTCTCGAGGGGATTGGAGAGAAGAGATTTCAGAGAGATCTCGGAAAAATCTAGAGAGATCAGATTCGGTGATTTCAGAAATTTTTTCATATGTATAGTCTATTTCTGAAAAAATCTTAATTCTTTTTTACTAACCACTCAATTTCGCAAACATGTTTTTGTAATTGACAACTCAATTTTATCAAGTAAAGAGTAATGACAACAATAACAAATCCATTCATCCATTCACATGCACTAATGTCAATATTTTTTCAAGACTGTTGCCACCTTGAACAACAATTTTGACGAATTAAATTAAGACAATTGACACAAAAAAATGAACATGAAAAAGTCAAATGAAGACAGGTGGTGTTACAAGATAAATTATTAAATTATAAACTATTAAAAAAAATTCCCAAACCCTCTCCATCTCTCTCTCTCCCAGTCTCCCCCCTCTCCGTCTGTCTCCTCATCTCTCTCTCTCTCTGTCTCCCTCTGTCTGCGTCTCTCTCTGTCTCCTCCCCTCCCTATATCTGTCTCCCTCTATCTCTCTCAGTCTCTCTCTATCTCCCCCCTCTCTGTCTCCCTATATCTCAGACAAATAAGGGGGGAGAGAGAGAGAGAAAGAGAGTGTGAGGGAGTGTGGGAGGCGGAGAGAGAGGGTGGGAGACAGAGAGAGATTGAGAGAGGGTGAGAGACAGAGAAAGAAAGTGTGTGAGTGGGAGACGGAGAGAGAGAGAGGGTGGGAGATAGAGAGAGAGGGCGGGAGGAGAGAGATTGCGGGGAGAGACAGACAGGGAGGGACATAGAGAGAGAGGGTGGGAGACAGAGACTGCAAGAGGAGAGACGGGGGGAAGACATAGAGAAAGAGAGGGTGGGAGATAGAGAGGGGGCCGAAGGAGAGACCGGGGGGAGAGAGGGACACACAGAGAGAGGGTGGGAGACAGAGAGGGATAGAGAGAGACGGAGAGAGAGAGGGGGTGGGAGACAGAGAGGGATAGAGAGAGAGAGAGAGTGCGAGAGGAGAGACAGGGGGGAGAAAGACAGAGAGAGAGAGAGGGTGGGAGACAGAGAGGGCCAGAGGAGACTCGGGAGAGAGACTAGGGGGAGAAAGAGAGAGGATGAGATCTCCCTCCTTCCCTTTCTCTCTGTGTGTGTGTGTGTGTCTCTGTCTCTCTCTCATACACACACACACACCTGCGGAGAGATGGGGGGAGACAGATGGGGAAGGAGGAAGGGGGGGGGGAAGAGAAGGAGGAAAGGCATACCGGAGAGAGGGGAAGACACCCCACTCCGATCGACCATACACTCGGAGAACCGACATCGGCGAACTTGGCCGTACACCTCTCGCCAGCGATTGACGCAATCGGCGGGCGGGGAGAGCGACCTAGGGCGGCTCCGGCGACCTCGTGCAAGAGTGTCGGGGAGACAGAGAGTGTGTCGGGGTGGCGTGAGGGCTCGACGGGGGGGTTTAAAGGTCAATCGGTTCGCCTTAACGGGCCAGCCAGTTCAACTTTTCGCGCCCGACGGATCCCGCCTGCGCCCGACGAGCCGAGGCGCTCACCTTGCGTGCGTTTCGCATCTCGTGGACGTGCCGAGACCGAGATCTCGGAAGATGGCATTCCATGGTTTGGTGTAAGTGCAGTTTAAAGTGTGCTTACCCTGGGGCTTCAGCTAGCCTATCATATTGGCACCAAATCTCTTCTATGTGCTGTCTTTATGTTTTACACAATTTATGCAATTGCGGTGCTTAGAAATTCTTTTGTCTTAGGCATCGTTTTGTCAATGTGTAGTGCTGATGATTCCAGTCATTGGAATCACCTGCCAGGCATAAAGCAGTTCCAGATTAGGTGGAATCACATTTTTGAATTGTACAAAAGCTTTCACGAATAGAGAGAGAGAGGCAAAGACACCCTCTGAAAGCAGATTTTACAACATCACCGATTTTTAGACAACAGTTCCAGACTCAACCTTAGTACATGTATTTTGCATAAACAGATCCAATCTTCACCTAAGCCCAGACTAGGCCACAGCAGCATTTGGTATAGTCTTTTACGGCACAGGACGCCTAGGTGTTTTAACAACCCTTTCTCTCATAAAGTGCATCTTAGGCCGCGTTTGGAAATGTGACAGGGGGATTAGGGATTTTCCATTTTCCCAAGCTCCCTACTGTCGCCGACAAGTGTGAGATTTTTTTTTTTCAAAATCCCAATTGCATTTGGGTTACAGTTGCGGTTGTTTTGAATCTGTGTGGGGGTGAACCGTAAATGACTGTTCTACCCTTTTTACCCGTTCACTCTCTCGGATGAACAGTACTAGGGAATTTGGCATTTCACTATTCCCACAAAGTTCTACTGTTCATCCAAAATAGTGTGAACTGCACTCCCCGGAGATGAAGACGATGGCCGCAGTAGCAGCAGCTGCTGCGGCTGGTGAGGTCGACCGCGGGGGGTGGCGACGGTGACACACCGGCTCTGGCGACTGCACAGCAGCAGGAGGAGGCGATGGCGACTGCAGCGGTGACCGCGACCGGAGTCGGTGGCGACCTGCAGCGGCGACGGCGATTGGAGGCTAGGTCGAGGGTGACCGCAGCAGCTCCGGTGATGGCGAGTCCCAGGCGATGGCGACCACATTGGCGAGGGCATAAATGGAAAAGCATCTCCGGAATCCGCCCATCACGCCCGGAAGGTGCCCTCAACTAGCTTCTCCGGATTCCGGGAGAGGGAGCGGGTTGTGATTGGCTTCTCTGTCCTCAGCAAATCTCACCCGCTCGCAAACCGGGGTGACATTGGCACCTTTGGAACAGATTAATTCCTTTCGGGGGATTCCAATGATTGGAGAAGGCAAAATTTTGGCCTTCTGATACTTGGAGAAAAGCAACATGATAAAGAAATTTTATTTGTATCTGCACTATTCTATACTTTAGAAAACAAAGAATCAGAACTTATATAGCCTTGTACCATATGAAGCAGCGAGATTGGCCCTTTTTTTTTACTGGAATATACGTAGTCATTCATTGAGGCATCACATTATTCATTCATTTCACTGTCCTTTTTTCCTTTGTCCTACTTTATCTGTATGGCATAAGTTGATAAGATGCTTTTGTTGTCTATGTGCATGTTTATAGTTCATGGTGTGGAGTATGCATTTGGAGCACATGACTACTCGACGAGTGGAGTTTTTGAGGTCGAGCCACGACAGTGCCCAGGCTTCAGGTTTAGAAAGTCAATATTCATGGGTACAACATGTTTGGATCCAGTTCAAGTCAGAGAGTTCATGGAACTCCATTCGGTCCATTATAATGGTGATACCTATCATCTGATTGTAAAGAACTGCAACCATTTCTGCAATGATGTCTGTTACAAGTTGACTGGAAACAAGATACCAAAGTGGGTGAATCGGCTTGCCAGGATCGGTACGCCTCTTCTGCACAACTTACATGTTTGCTATGCTTCAAGACTCATATACTTTAGTTGTAGTATTACTTCTGGCCATTGAGGGCTGCAGCATGGATGTTGATTCATGCTTGTAATTTGATTGAACGAACAATATATGTATGTATAGGAATCGATTACATGTTTTATGAAATTTTCATGAATGCATTTGATAAAACTGGCACTTGGCATCTACTTGTGCCTGCTTGTGAGAGATTTGTAGCATGTTACTCTTCTGTAGATGTCAGTGATCTTTAATATGATAATGTGACAGAAAATGTTTGATGACTTAGTACAAATGTTCAATGACTTTGTATCTATTTGGACTCTACCATTTTCTTTCTTTTCTTGTCTTAGTTGAAATTTGTTAGGGGCCCTTTGATAACTGAATAAGCCTAGAATAGGTTAAGTTATTCAGATTACTTGAGTTACTTTGTTCCGATTGTCGGGATGAGATATTGAGTCCACAATGAATCATACAGGGATAAATTAGAATATCTAATTTGAATAAAAATTTCAAATTAGTTATTCTAGATAAAATAAAAGTTATTTTTTACCTATTTTACGTAGTTTCTTCTCCTTATTATAAATAGAGAGTTTTTTTTTGAAAGTGGGTGGTACCGCTAATGTATAAAATGGAAAAGTATGTACACGTATAGGGTGTCACAACCCTAAAAAATGGCAACCTTAAGAAATCCTATACAAGAGAAGGCCACACAAAGGCTGTGTGGGTCAACCTAGCCCCCTAGACAGCCAAAAAGAGAAGAGAGTTCACATCACAAAGAATAGCAGTCCATTCCCTTACTTTGTCACAAACAAAAGATACAAAGAGTTTCCTCGGCCCGAGACTCCCTCCTGAATATCTGTATTCTGCTCCCCCCACAACGTCCACAAAGTGGTATGAAGGATAAGCCACCACACCTTCCTCTCACTCTTGATGGGTCAAGGCATCTCGTAATGCACAAACATGTGGTGGATATCATTGTGCTGGTCGATGACGCAACGGGTCCTCCTAGCAAGCTCCCTCCACACCCCCTGTGAGTAAGTACAATCTACAAACAGATGTTCGAGGGTCTCATCGTCCTCACCACAAAGACAGCAGGCCGGCTGAATGTCTGGAAGGAATTAGCACAAGCTGTCCCAAGTTGGTAGTCTCCCATGTGAGATCCTCCAGGTTAGGAGCTTCACCTTCAACCGGCTCTGCGGTCTCCACACTTGATCATGAAGGTTGGGATGCACCCCTCCATCTGAGATGACATCGTAGGCTGATCTGACAATGAAGGACCTTTCACACCGCCAAACCCACACATTATTCCTATCAGGGCGATGATGGAAGGGTAGGAGGAAAGAAAGAAGATCCTTAAGTTGCACCAACTCCTCCTGTCTGAGGTCCCTCCTGAAAATCGGTGCTCAGTCCCCTCCAAATAAGAGGGAGTCCAAAGCCCGAGAGATTGATCCTAGGGGGTCTGCTGCAACCACAAAAAGACTAGGGAACAGAGCCTCCAATTAGAAGTCTCCACACTATTTGTCCTTCCAGAAAATGTTCCCGTTGCATTTTCCTAGTCGGACCTGGACGCCGAAGATGATAACATCTCTACAAGAGAGGATATCTTATCAAAGAGAAGAAGTCCTATGAAGAGGAGTAGGACCCAAATCCCAAACCCTCCTCCTGTCGAAGTACCTTTGCCTGATCAACTGAGCCCACAACCCCTCCTCTCCATGCCCTAACCTTCACAGCCACTTACACGAGAGAGCCAAGTTGAAGTCCTTGATATTTTTGATCCCCAATCCTTCCTCTTTTTTGCTAGAGGCCAGTCTTTCCCATGCTTTATCATGCCAACCCCTACATCTCTTCTCACTACCATGCCGAAAAAAATCTGTACTAGATAAAATCAATCTTCCTTGCTGCCGTCTTCGAGATCCGAAGTATGGAAAGAAAATAAATAGAGAGACTATCTAACACTGATCTACATAGAACTAGTCTGCCTCCATAAGATAAAGCTCTAGCGTTCCACCCAGACAGCCTGGACTCGTATCTTTGGATGATGGGGTGCCAATCTGCACATCGAAGAGAGTCCAGGGTAAGAGGAGACCCAAGTAGGAGATTGGAAACTCACTATTCTTACAACCCAACAAGCAGGCCACCCTCAAAAGAGGCATATTCTTTATGTTGACCTCCACATGAAGACTCTTGTTAAAGTTAACTTTAAGGTCAGTGACCTCCTCCAGTAGCTCTAACAAGACCCTAGCCATGAAAAACAGTTGCTCGCCCTCTACAAGGAACGGAATGGTATCATCTGCATACTGCAAGTGGGTAAGAGACGGGACCACCTCTATCTACTTAAAAGCTTCTGATCAAACCAGCAGTCTCGGTCCTCTGCCACACCCTGCTCAGAACACTAGCCACAAGCACGAACAGAAGAGGAGACGAGGGGTCCCCCTGACGAAGCCCATGACCGCTGCGGAACCAAGAGGACAGCTTCCCATTGACTAGGACCGCAAAGATAGTCAAAAGATGCATGCCCTAACCCAGCGAATCCACTTGTCCCCGAAACCCATCCTCTCCAGCACATCAAAGTGACACTGCCAGTTAACCCTATCATAAGCGTTATCAAAATCTAGTTTCAGGACAACACCTTTTTTATTGTTGCTTCATAGCAAAAAAACACTTGTGCTACCAAGAAGTTATCCTAAATATGTCTCCTCCTAATGAATGCTCCCTGGAAGTGACTGACCAACTTGTCTATAATAGTGACCAACCTTCTTGCTAGCACCTTGGTAATAATCTCGTAAGTTCCATTCAGCAAACTTATAGGCCTGAAGTCTTGAAATTCTTAAGCGCCCACCTTCTTAGGGATGAGCACTAGGAGGGTTTTATCAATACCCCCAAAGTGAGCCCTCCCCTCATGGAACTCTCTCACAGTTGCTAGCAAATTACCCCTCGAGGACCTCCCAACACTTCTGGAAGAAGGCCAGTGAGAAACCATCCCGACATGGGGCTCTATCACCTGCAAGAGAGAAAACCGCCTGATGGACTTTCGCCTCTGAAAAGGGTTGGGAGATAACATCCCTATCCTTAGGGGAGAGGCAGGGGAGAAGATCAGGTGCAATTCTTGCCTGCAGTATTCGTCCTCTGTGAACAATCTAGAGTAAAACTCTCTCGCTTGGCCCCTAATCTCTTCGTCTGTAGAGAAAGAGAATTCCCCCACCTTGATCCAAGAGATGATATTGACCCTCCTCCTCTCAGAAGCAGTACATTGAAACTAAGTTGTGTTCCCATCCTCCGTTTTTAAACTTTTTATCCATATGCCTCTGGACCTCTGTCTCCAGTAGATCTCTTCTCTAGCAAGTATCTCATCAAACTGCTCCTTCAAGGTATCCTTAAGATGTCCTCATCATCTATAAGGCCTGACTCCTCCAAACAGTCAAGTCCCTCAAATTGTTGAAGAATCCTATCCTTCACTGCCCTCCCAAGAAGGATTTTATCAGCTTCTGAAGCCTGAAGAACCTGTGTAGTATGCCTCAGTCTTCTCACCAAAGTACCCATAGCAGAGGACACCGCCGGCTGAGCATATCAAGCCCCGGTGATAGTGTTCATAAAGTCGGCCTCTCCGAACCAAAATTGCTCTAGCCTGAAAGTGTAGCTCTTATCATACCCCCGCCTGCTGGTCTTCAAGAGAATGGACTTATGATCAGAAACAAATCTAGCCAATTGAACCACCTGTATATGAGGAAAGTGGTCCTCCCAATCCACAAACACCAGAAACCTATGCAAGCTAGAGCAAGAAGCATTTGCTCTCAAATTGGAACAACCATGAGCCATGTCAATGTCCACCAAAGTTGCCTGTTGAATGAAGTCCGAGAAATCCTCCATGTCTCCTACATTAGAAATGTCCCCTATCCTCTCTCATGGGGCCGCTACCGCATTGAAGTCTCTTCTAACACACAAAGGACGACCAAAAGAAAGAAGGTGACGAAGCAAAATCATCCCATAGCAGTCGCTTTTTCTCCTTGGGTTGAGGACCATACACCCCACTTAATTCTCAGGAGAATCCATCTCTTACGCTCTTTAAGTGCAAGGAGATAGCTCATTTGTCCACCACCTTGTCCTGTGACACCTCCTCCACCTCATACAGGTTCTCGAGGATCATAATGCCTCTAGACCTGCCGACTGTTGAGGAGGCAATCCCCATAGAAAGACAAGCCCCTCTGATCTTCCTCAATAGCGCAACTCCATCCCCCTCACACATCCTCTTCTGGATATAAAGAGTGCACTGCCTGATCAACTCCTTCATCACCCTCTTCTTCTCCACCCCCTTAGCCCCCTCACATTCTAAGATACTAACCTCATTGAGACAAAGGATTGGACCCCTCCTCTCCCTCCTCCTGAGCTCTCTACTGAGCCCTCTCTCTTTGTTGAATAGATGCACCCCATCGCTTCATGACTTTAGTGAAGAGAGGGGGCACATCTTTGTCCGCCCCAGCTTCAAAGGAAATCCCCGCTTTCTCAGCCAGGTCCCTCATGTGCTCCTTCGTACATTTGTCTATCACTGCCATCAACTCCCTCACTTCCTCCCTCCCCAGGAAGCTCCTCGTCTTCGATTCCTCCCCGACTGTGATCAGAGGAACATGCCCTCCCAATGTAGCTGGGAGTACTTCCACCCCCGCTGACAGATGTTCTTCCCCACAAACCTGGTCTTCGGACAGCTGGACAGCCCCACCTTTGCTAGTCAAAGGGGCGCTGGCAGGCAACGTAACGGACTGGGAGTCTTCAACTCCCACTGTAGGCAGGGCAAGCTCCTGTAGAGACAGAAAAGGCCCGACAACTACTGGCGGGGTTCGCAGCTCTGCTGAACATCCTCCACTGACAGAGCATCGACAATAGCCAACTTCCCCTTCCTGTCACCAATAGGGCAGAGTCGCCCTCACACTCTCCAGCTGAGGCTCGCTGGAGTTTGCCCCCACTCATCGGAGATCGCTCCCCACCACCACCGCGGCCCTCAACCTCAACAACAGGTACTGACTGACGACATGGATCTCTAATCGGCAACTGGGGTGCCGTAGTGGGGACCCCTCCACCCACCACTCCGACGGCCAAAGCCAACCCAACCTCGCCGGCGGAGGAGGAGTTCCTGTCGGTCACATGGACACCCGAGTTCCATGAAGAGAAGATGCAGGGCGGCAGGCTTCGAAGCAGTAATTAGGCAGTGAAGAAGCACAACATCGGGTCTCGCGGGCCCAAAGCAGGTAAGTCATCGAATTCAGGTAAGTTCCAAGTCTTAGAAGGACCCAAACTGTTCTCCGAATTTGAGACCCGCAACCGGGCTCCACCTGCCGACCCGGCCAAGGATATGACAGATTTGAAATTTGAAACCATCTTGGACCGGGTTTCGTACACTCTGATCGGGACACGGTGGTTGTCGACGTCCGTTATAACCTAGCGCTGTCAATGGGCTCGGCCCGGGCCGGGCTTAGGTTGGCCCGGCCCGGGTCCGACTCATCAATGTTAAAACCCGAGCCCGGGACCGGCCCAAGTTATGTCGGGTCGGGCTCAACACTATTAAAAAAATATAAAGCCCGACTAAGGCCCGACCCAAAATTTTAAATAAAAAATAATTAAAATCATTATATTTAATAATACAAAAGTTATAATCTCACTAAATTATTTAGAGTCTTGATGTTAATTACTTAATTTGTTTGAAAAGAGAGTTTTTAATTTTATAATTAAGTAAAATAATATAATTTTAACTAAGTAGTATTTAAAATTTGAAGGGAGAAAAAAAAGAGAACAGATTGGGTTAGCCCACGGGCCCAACTCAAAGTCTGAGCCCGCCCGGCCCGACTAAGGGCCCACGGGTCGTAAAAGGCCTTGTGGCCCGACCCGAAATCGAGCCAAGCCCGCGGGCCTATTGAGCCGGCCCGGCCCATTGACAGCCCTACTATCACCACCGCTGGAATCACCTTCAGGCTACTAGCTACGACGTCCGCCTCCAAGACATTCAAGTCCCCCACTGGGAGGACACTGACGGACCCAGGGACGACCACCCCGAACTTGTCGGCAAGGTAGGGGAAGCTGAGCTCATCACTCAGGATCAGAGGCACTCCGGCCATGCAAATCCTAACTTGGCAGGCCCTTGGGTGAGGATAGGTCCCCCGTAGCAGTCCCCAACGCACAACCCTCATCATGGTGCCGTTGGCCACGATAAGGCATTGATTCACCACATCGTCCGCCTCCTTCACAGAGGAGGCAACTGCCAAGAGAGCACCCCTATGCAGGCATGAGATCGACCAACCACCTCCACCCCCGAGCATATGCAGGACCACCTTCTCAGAGACCCTGCCTTCCACAGGCCTTACCTAGACACACCTCTCCGCCCAATGGAGACGAACTTTCACGAGTCCCGCCGGAAGGGGCGCCGCATCTACACGACCGTTCCCTGTCTCCCCCAAGCCACCACCAGGGTATTGAAGCACCTCCCCATAAGATCGCCTAGTCCGCAGCACCCTGTCGTCCACGACGATGACCCCCTGCAACACCCAGACAGTACCTGCAGAGATGGAAGATGACCCCACACCTGAAGCATCTGCGGAACTCCTGCGCGCTCCCTCCGACAGAACCCACCATGGCCCCCCTGCTACGACCGGCAACCCCCTGCGGGGCCTCTCCCTGCCGCGACACCTCCTCTGGACCACTGGAGCTTCTTCCCGCCGCAACAGCTACCCCAAGGCCGCCTCCTCCCACTGGGCAAGCCTGGCTCAGAGTTGCCGGCGAAGGCTGGCGAGGACCGCCACCCCCCAAAGGGAAGCGGTTGGGCCAGACCGGGCACATCTAACTCCCCTGCAACCCAGGTTAAAAAGCCAACAGATTGTGCAGTGACTAAAGCAGTGGGCATCCCAACAGACAAAAACTTAGAAGCAGGATTCGCTCGTTTTGTCCGCATTGCTGCTCCCACTGCTCCCATAAGTATTATGAATAGAGAGTTGTGATCATTAAATCCAGAAGTCACTTATTCTGATATATCCCGAGTGTAATTCATTTAACATAACTCATTCGATTATCAAAGAAACCCTTAGTCTGTTATGCTGATTGTTTCTTTTCAATTCAGGGGCTTTTGATACTCTCACTACTTAATGTGACTTCTTTAGCTGTATTTTGTTACGCACACAAGATTTTCTTCCCATAAATCCACGGCATATTTTCTTGCTTGAGTTTAACTTTATTTCGATTCAGGAATCTTAAGGTTATTTCTTCTTCATCCGGCTGCATGGGACTCCCAAGGCTGACTGTTTAGTTGTACTTGTCTCTTTCCTTTTCAAGATGGCGCTTTTATTAATATTTCGTCATATGCATGTTGTAGGTTACTGTGAGAGAAAAGCTGTATGAACTTTCCTGTAGTTGTTTATGTATAACATTCTGTTGTGCAGAATGTTGTGGTACCTTTCATAATATCCTTCATAAGTGAAATCAACTTTTCAATGAATATGCAATCATATTCAAGTGTATTTTGTTTGTCATCATGAAGAGGGATGAGCAAATGAACCGTCATGGACCTTATTGGGCCTCTCTTAATGCGGCTGGCTCTGGGTTGGGCCGATGGACCAGTGGGATGACTACTCTTGACAGAACAGTTGGTGGGGGGGAGGGGGTCTTCTTAATGGTCGAGTTGAAAGAGGGAATGAGAGAGAGAGAAGAAAGACAAGAGTGGGAGGAGAAAAGACAAATAGATAGGAGACAAAAAGGAAAAGCCAGGAAGAAGGGGGCGGCGTGGTTCTCGTTGAGGTGGGGATGAAGAAAGACGTGCAGGGAGAGAGGGCAGCATGCTTGGGGTGGAGATCGGTGGCGGGTGCGGCCAACCAGGGGTGCGGCTGTTGGGTTCGGTGCAGTATTCAGAGGGGGGGTGAATGAATATAACCCGTTTAAAAAACCTTTCGCCCAGTTAAAATATGATGCTCACTAGAATTACTAGTTCGCAAACTAGACAAGCTTAAAAGCTAATAATCAGTTGCAGAACAAAAACAAGCATACAGTGAGATCACTAGGATGCTAACTAGGCTGAATTAGACAAGGAGTCGCTCAACTAGAATTTCGCTCTCTTGACAGATTAAACTATTCTAAGAAAACTAATCCACTCTTCTGCTCAACCAGAAGCCAAACGCTTAGAGCGCCCCTATGCAATCATCTAGCGGAAGCAAAAGCAGATAAACCAAACCACAATGCACAAGGGTTTTTAGGTGGTTCGGTCCTCCAGACCTACATCCACCCCACACTCAACCCGAGTGTGGCTTCACTAACCGCTGGGCAACACAGCTTGCCAACAATCAGCTGGGCCTCACAGCTTGCCAACCGCTGAGCATCACAGCTTGCTTCCGCTGGGCAATACAGCTTAGCCATCGCTGACTCATAGCTTGAACCCGCTGGGGAATACAGCTTAACCCGTCCGAGACCAAGTCTCGCCAGCTGAGGATTACAGCTTTACCTGTCCAGTGGAAACCTCCACTGCCCGCTGAGCAACACAGCTTGCTGTCCAGTGGAATCCTCCACTGCAAACCGCTGACAAACAGCTTGAAGAAATGTATAAAGGAAAATGAAAATAGAACAAGACAGCAACGGAAAGCTGAAGCAATAAAGCACAAAATATAGCTCAACAATGAGCAACTTCAGATCTGGTTTTGAACCAAAGATCTGAGGAACGAACTCCTTCTCTCTCTCTCTTCTTCTTCTTCTCTTCACACTCTTCTCGAGCTCTCTGCCTCTCTTCTTCTTCTCTTCACACTCTTCTCGAGTTCTCTGCCTCTCTTCTTCTCCTTCTGCTCTTCTTCTTTCTCTTTTCTTTTTCTATCTGGATCGTGGCTCTCTGTATGAGCTTTTCTTCTCGCCAACTCGATCTGCGTTCATCTGTGGACGAAGGCTTCCTTTTATAACAGCAGCCAGCAGGAGGGCAGCACTGGGCGTGTGTGTCCTCCGCATTTCCCGCCCAGATATTTGGCCACGTGTCAGCATTCTGTCAGTCCTTCAGCCTCGGATCACGTGCTGCCCAGTCACGTGGAAATGTTCTTCCTCGGACCTGCAAGGAGATACAACCCATTAAAACTGAGGGCCACAGGAACTAAGGCTGCATGAGGTATGTAATAGTAATACGATGGCACTGTACTTGGAATGACACGAGATAGACAATGTGACTACAAAACGAAATAAGGAAAGAATGACACGAGATACACTGTAACAGAACAGACACAACGAAGAGAACGATACGAAGTGAGGTTATAAAACAAGAATGACACGAGGTCTAGGAAAGGCAACACGAAGACATAATACGGAAACGACACGAAGTTAAGTGAGAACAGCACGAGGTGAAACGACACGGGGTTCACTGGGAAACGAGACACAAGAGGGAAAACGACACGAAGACATAGACACTAAAACAACACGAAGACGATGGATGTTACAGTGCAATGTCTAGACATGAAGTCCAATGCTAACGGCTGTACAGACTTGAAGAATAAGCCAGTGTATAGACTTGAAGATTGAAGGCGATGTACAGACTTTGATGAACAGTCCAATGTATGGACTTTGAAATCGAAGACCAATGTGCAGACTTGACAGTGAAGACTAGTGTGCAGACTTCAAGTTTAACTGTGGATGTACAGACTTCATGAAGCGAAGCGATGTGTAGACTTGAAGCTCCTGAAGCAATGTACAGACTTCACGCGTTGACGCTGTACACACTTCCAATGAAGTGCGTTGACGCTGTACAGACTTTGCCTAAGACAATGCATGAACTTGAACGAGAGTCCAATGTATAGACTTGCATGATGCACAATTACACAGTCCAGTGTATAGACTTTGCTACCCAGACATGATATATGCAGAGACATGATATCTGACAGATGCAATGCACATATATAAAGAGCAAATGCCATCAATGCTAAACATCATCATTCATGTTGCTATCAATATGCAGAATGCATAGAAATCAAAATACAATATCAAATGCATCAAATGCACTCACTGTCTTGCTATCATCAAAACCAAATAGCATTGCTATCATCATTGCAACATAGCACATGCTTGTGCCTAAGGGGCACAACATTCTCCCCCTTTTTGATGATGGCAATAAACAGTGACAGTGAGTCACACACAAAATTTTCTCCCCCTTTGACATAATCGAAAAGGGAAAAACAGAAAAAAATATGAGTGCAAAGTGCAATATGCATGCAAATTCCTCTAGAACATTCTCCCCCTGAGTGTAAGACTCCCCTGAATTATTTCTCCCCCTAAATAAATGCTCCCCCCTTGAGAAGGAATATGAACAGATAAACAAGGTAGAGAAGGTAGGAGGATCACTTGATAACAGCTGAATCATAGGTTCAGAAAGGAAGCATGATTATAAACAACTGTTAAAGTATAAGAATCATCAACATACAATTTTCAAAAATTCAGGTTTAACAGTGATAAATCTAGAGTAAAACACCTGACCCCTGAAAAAGAGTTTTAGATTCCATTTATAGCAATGAATCTAGGGCACATGGTATTAATAGATAAGTCTGAAATAATACCCTTTTGTGTCTAAACATGGAAGTTCAAGAAAGGCAACTTGAATATGTATTGAGAAAAACAATTTTCACTCAATGACTTTTGATTTCAAGGGGTTACAGCAGTTTGATTTTCATTTTTCAAATTCCAGAGCCTGAACTAAGTAAATAGATCAGTGGCATTTATGCTGTTGACATTAGGTGTACACCTTGATCAGAGGCAGGTACCCCCAGTTACTAGGCATAAACTACTAGATCTATTTCAGATCAAGACCTACAAGGAATAGTCTTCACTTTTGACATTAAGGGTACACCTTGATTAGAGGCCAGTACTCTCAGTTACTTGGTGAGGACTCCCCCTATAGATTTGACCCTATGAACAGAGTTAGCTTGAGGCACTTCATGACATGTGAATTTTCCTGCTTCATTGGAGGAGTTCACAGTTTCTCAGTGCAATTAACCATTGCTCTATCACAATGTTCAGTTCTTTACATTTATGATCTTATTTACTGCTGCCCTTAATTCTTTTAGAGTGATTGTTTGAAAAATATTACACACTCTTGTTCACCTATTCTAGACATTTCCAGATTAACACATTTAGGCATTACAAAAAACTTTTTCTATTTTAGCTATGAGACAAAGATTAAGAGCTATAAAAGTTTTCCTTTTATCTCAGATTCTGAAGGCAGACATTTGACTCTTCAATTTATAAATGTTAAACCTTTAGTTCTTTTCAATTTGTGAGAGAGATTCTTATAAAATAACAATTGAAATAATCACAACTCAACGTACTAAACCAGAACCAGAACTGCTGTTCAGTGAAAAAGATGGGGAAAGGATAGCAATTGGCAATATGGTTCAATGAGCAACTGATGTCAAAGAATATGAATCATTTGAATGAGAACACTGAGAAGTGAATAGGATTCAATGAATTGAATAGAACTCTCAGCTCCCCCTGACATCATGATGCAAGAGATATGCTATGCAATCAGTTCAGCTTTATGCATCCAAGTCATGAGCATTTTTATCCTTTTTCAGTTTTTTCAAGATGTAATGCAGTGCAAATCAGTCTTATATGCATTGATCAATTTCATTGACAGTCATGCAAATGATGTATGCAAACACTAGACACATGCATTGACTGTGTGCACTAACTGACCCATTCAAGCTCAGTCCAAGTATGTAATCAAGCATGCAATGCATTGACACAAGACACAAGCATTATACAAAGTCTATATAGTGCATCAACTATATACACTAAAGACCATTCAAACTCAGTTCAGCAATTGGCAGGAGATGGCAACAGAAGAGCATCAGCTATATCCAAAGTAAAACTCAATAGCTGAGTCTGGAATGCAGACTGATCAGCTAGACAATAAGAGATCATCAGACATTAAACAAGCACATCAACATTTTCAGATGATGAAATTTAACACAAAGTTCAGAACTGACCTGAAATGGTGCAGTCATGGGGTTTTCATTCTTGAGTGCCTTGGTTAACCCCTTTCACTTCTCCCACCAAGGCACCTGCAGCATGTCAATCAAGTTGATCCTGCAGAGACCCAAGCAATCTTGGGTCCTGCACTACCCCTATCAGGTGTTCTAAACAGTTTCTTAGCAACATGGTCATCAAATTTCATCAGAAAATAATTGTCCATAGAGTGACCAAGTTTACCACAATATCTACATGAAACAGCAGATTTTCTGGTCCTATGATGCATATCAACAGCAGCATGAGACCTATGATAATGAGCATGAATTGTTCTATTGTTTACATGAACATTTTGTTTCTTGTTCTTCTTATCCAGCATTCAGCAGATTTGTGACCTGATTTACCACAATTAAAACATGAAAAATTCACAGGTCGTTTTGCAGAGAATTTAACAATATGACTTACTTGGGCATACCAACAGTCTTTGATTGTATGGCCATGCCTCCCACATTCAAAACATACATAATTCTTTTGAACATGCCAACAGTCCTTGACTGTGTGGCCATGCTTTCCACATTCGAAGCATGCTGGGATTCTTTTACCAGAAGCAGTTTTATTTGCAGGGAAATTTACAGGTTTTAAATTGACTTTCTTTCCCTGGGCATGCCAGCAATCTTTGACTTTGTGGCCATGCCTCCCACACTCGAAGCACCTTGGGTGCTTACCTCTTGAGCCATTAAAATCCCATGAAGGCCTAAACCAACACTCAACAGCTTTATGACCACGTTTGTTACAATTATAACAAATGATGTGTTGGTTTGAAGCAGACATGTTTCTTTTGGGGTGATGATGATTATTTGAGAAAAAATTATCATGCATCATATCATCACTTTTCATCACACTGCAATCATCCATATAATGACCATGCCTATCACAATAGTAGCAAGAGGCATCAAATTTTCTAGGAGCATGGTTTCTATCATATGATTTCTTAGATGCATGCGAATGAGTACAAGAAGCATCAGATTCAACAGAGCTAACAAATTTCAGAGTATAACCAGAATTATTTTTTGCCCTTTTTGTTAGACTCTTCCTTGTCAATTTCTGATTATCCTCAACAGGCTTTGTTTGTTTTTCAATTTTCTGAGCTTTAAACTGAAAGACAGTTTTTGAAGGTGACTTCTGATTTTCACTTTGTTTTGGGGATTGCCTTGAAGTACCAGCTATATCAGAACAGCAGTTTGTTCCTCCTTCAGAGTTATCATCCTTCCTCTTCCCAACAGTTTTTATTTTTCCTTTAATCTTGGCAGACTCAATAGCTGAATTTTCCAGATTATGAATTTTATCTTCCAAGCTAGCAATGTGAAGTTCATAACTGGCTATTTCCTGTTCACTGCAGTTAACACATTCGCTTAGAACTTGGTTTGCAGTTTTATACTTCTCAATTTCTTGTTCTAGACTGTTCAGAATTTCTGAATTTTCATCATAGACAGCTTTTCCTTTTTCCGTAGTGAGAAGTCTTTCAGACAAGCCAGTGTTCAACCACTTCAGTTTTTCAACTTCAACTTTTAATTCAGTGTTTTCTTCCTCAAGATTTTTATCCTGAATTCCATTATTAGCACATCTCTCTCTTCCAGACATGTGCTCTAATTTTTTAATCAGTTCATCTTCTTTTTCTTCTGCATTAATTTTCTCAGCGAGCAGTTTTTTGTGATCATCTTTAAGTGAGGCAATCTGTTTATTTAGCCGTTCATTCTCACTAAAGAGATCTTCATTTCGTTCTCTTAAAGCAGAGCATATTTTACAATCTGATTTAGCAGAAGAGGACTGTGAAACCTCATTGATTTCATTCATTCTGATAATAAGAGTTTTATTCTTCTTTTGAAGATCCTCATTCTCCAATTTCATTTTGTCCAATTCAGAATTAACTTCAGTTAGTTCTTGCATGCCTTTTAGATGCTCATTTTTCTTATCATTCAGTTGATTCTCAAGTTCAGACATTTTATCTAAGCATGTTTGTTTTTCAATTTATAGAGAATCATTTTGTTTCTTAAGATTCTGAACATCTAGCATGCATGCATCATAAGACTTTTTTATATTTGGACAGTTTTCACAGGAATCTTTCAGATTTATTCTATCACATTTCTTTTTCAACTTTTTGTTCTCAGATTTCAATTTCTTGGATACTTCTAACAAATTTTCATACATCTCTATTAATTCATCGAAAGAGTATCCTTCTGATTCAGAACTTACCTGAGATGAGATCTCATCTTCATCATCCCGGTTGGCCATCAAGCAGCTATCACCTTGCTGATTATGCGCAGAGACGACTCTGTCATATATCTCCTTTCCAGATGTGCACCTGAGAGCAAAAGAATATACATCAGTATTAACAGCAGCTCTCAAGATATTAAGAATTATGACATTATCACGGTTCTTAAACGTGTCCTCACTAGACCACTTGGTCTGGTCTTTGGGTAGTCGATGTGGGCCTTTGGATAGTAAACTCCATAGTTTGGGATCAATGGAATCTACATACACAACTAGGCCTCCTAGCCAATTTTCAAAGTTAGAACCATCATAAATTGGAGGACGATCCATTTGGACAGATGGCAAACAGAATCAACTTACTAAAACAACCGACAGGAAATGCAACAAAACCAAATGGGCAAGGTAAAGCACTAAACCGGTGAAACAAGACAACGAGCACAATGCATCCACTCTGAAAACGCACTAAACAGTTAGCAGGATCCTCTGCAGATTGTTAGACCTGTTAGATCAGAGACCCGCTCTGATACCAATTGTTGGGTTCGGTGCAGTATTCAGAGGGGGGGTGAATGAATATAACCCGTTTAAAAAACCTTTCGCCCAGTTAAAATATGATGCTCACTAGAATTAGTAAGTTCGCAAACTAGACAAGCTTAAAAGCTAATAATCAGTTGCAGAACAAAAACAAGCATACAGTGAGATCACTAGGATGCTAACTAGGCTGAATTAGACAAGGAGTCGCTCAACTAGAATTTCGCTCTCTTGACAGATTAAACTATTCTAAGAAAACTAATCCACTCTTCTGCTCAACCAGAAGCCAAACGCTTAGAGCGCCCCTATGCAATCATCTAGCGGAAGCAAAAGCAGATAAACCAAACCACAATGCACAAGGGTTTTTAGGTGGTTCGGTCCTCCAGACCTACATCCACCCCACACTCAACCCGAGTGTGGCTTCACTAACCGCTGGGCAACACAGCTTGCCAACAATCAGCTGGGCCTCACAGCTTGCCAACCGCTGAGCATCACAGCTTGCTTCCGCTGGGCAATACAGCTTAGCCATCGCTGACTCACAGCTTGAACCCGCTGGGGAATACAGCTTAACCCGTCCGAGACCAAGTCTCGCCAGCTGAGGATTACAGCTTTACCTGTCCAGTGGAAACCTCCACTGCCCGCTGAGCAACACAGCTTGCTGTCCAGTGGAATCCTCCACTGCAAACCGCTGACAAACAGCTTGAAGAAATGTATAAAGGAAAATGAAAATAGAACAAGACAGCAACGGAAAGCTGAAGCAATAAAGCACAAAATATAGCTCAACAATGAGCAACTTCAGATCTGGTTTTGAACCAAAGATCTGAGGAACGAACTCCTTCTCTCTCTCTCTTCTTCTTCTTCTCTTCACACTCTTCTCGAGCTCTCTGCCTCTCTTCTTCTCCTTCTGCTCTTCTTCTTTCTCTTTTCTCTTTCTATCTGGATCGTGGCTCTCTGTATGGACTTTTCTTCTTGCCAACTCGATCTGCCTTCTTCTGTGGAAGAAAGCTCATATATATAGCAGCAGCAGCAGCTAGGGCGCGTGTGGCTTCCACAGCTCCCGCCCTAAGAATTCGGACCACGTGGCAGTCTCTCAGCAGGCTTCATTCCAGCCTCGGATCACGTGCTGCCAGTCACTGGGGAATATTTCTTCCTCGGACCTGCAAGGAGATGAAAACCATTAAAACTGAGGGCCACAATAACTAAAGCTGCACGAGATATGTGGTAGCAGTTCTAGATGCACTGAGAACGACACGAGATACACAAGGTGACTACAGCACGAAGTAAGGAGAGAACGACACGAGATACACACTGTAACAGAGATAACACTACAAAGAGAACGACACGAAGAAGATGAAAACAACACGAGGTAAAAAGAAGAACGACACGAAGTGGTTGCAACAACAAGCAAGACATAAAAGATGACACGAGATGCAACTAGAGGACAGAGAGAAGCGACACGAGGTGGCACAAAAAGCAACACGAGGTGCTGCAATGTTCTGCACGCAGTGGAACAAAAACGACACGAAGACACAGAAACAACAGTAACCGACACGAAGTGTGGTTATTAAACAGGAACGACACGAGGTCTACAGGGAAACGACTCGAAGTTCATCAGAACTATTCGAGCTGCTTCAGAAACACAACACGAAGTTAAGTGAGAACAGCACAAGGTGAAACGACACGGGGTTCACTGGGAAACGAGACACAAGAGGGAAAACGACACGAAGTCAGATCAACACGAAGACGTAAACAACACGAAGACATAGACACTAAACCAACACGAAGACGATGGATGCTACAGTGCAATGTCTAGACATGAAGTCCAATGCTAACGGCTGTACAGACTTGAAGAATAAGTCAGTGTATAGACTTGAAGATTGAAGGCGATGTACAGACTTTGATGAACAGTCCAATGTATGGACTTTGAAATCGAAGACCAATGTGCAGACTTGACAGTGAAGACTAGTGTGCAGACTTCAAGTTTAACTGTGGATGTACAGACTTCATGAAGCGAAGCGATGTGTAGACTTGAAGCTCCTGAAGCAATGTACAGACTTCACGCGTTGACGCTGTACACACTTCCAATGAAGTGCGTTGACGCTGTACAGACTTTGCCTAAGACAATGCATGAACTTGAACGAGAGTCCAATGTATAGACTTGCATGATGCACAATTACACAGTCCAGTGTATAGACTTTGCTACCCAGACATGATATATGCAGAGACATGATATCTGACAGATGCAATGCACATATATAAAGAGCAAATGCCATCAATGCTAAACATCATCATTCATGTTGCTATCAATATGCAGAATGCATAGAAATCAAAATACAATATCAAATGCATCAAATGCACTCACTGTCTTGCTATCATCAAAACCAAATAGCATTGTTATCATCATTGCAACATAGCACATGCTTGTGCCTAAGGGGCACAACAGCGGCTACACTTGAGCCGGCCGTGGTGGTGGGCGGGCAGCACTCGGGGGTGGAGGAAGGCGCTGGTGGTCGGCGGCGAGCTCAGTCACGGAGGAAGGTGGCCGGAAGAGGGAGGTGGGACCGGCGGCATGGCTGTTGCGGCTGCTGGCTGGAGCGGGAGATTGAGCCGCGGCCTCTGCTGCTACTGCTGCATTGGGTTTGCCGCGGTGGTGCGGAGGTGAAGGAGGGAGGCGGCGGTGTGGGGGAGGCTGGCGCTGGTCGGTGGTGGTGACGAGGCAGTTGTGGGGTGGTGGAGGCAGAGGTCTGGCTGCTGCAGGCAGCTGGCCTTGGAGGAGAGAGAGGAGGCGGTGGAGCAAGGGTGGAGCTCGGCAGCAACGATGCAGTGGTGGCACGGGTGGCTGGCACTGACGAAGAAGGCGGCGGGGCTGTTCCAATGGGGTGCTGGGTGCCCCAGGGCGTGCTGCTACGGTTGGGGTGCGATGGAGGGCAGAGGTGTGCGGCTAGGGATCCGCAGTGGGGCTCGGGTCAGTGGAGGAGAGCAGGGTGGGGGGGACTTGCGGCAGTGGGAGAGAGAGAGAAGGTGGCAGAGAGAAAGGGAGAGGGAAAGAAGGAAGATGGGTGGTCTCTGTGCGAAAGAAGTAGAGGGAGGGCCGTACGGCCGCACTGGGAGGAAGAAGAAGGGGGGAAGGTCGGTACGGGGAGGGTAATGGGGGCCTCTCACCCCAGGGGCCTCTCACCGCATCTCGCTCGGAGAAACAAGTGAACTCTCCCAGCTCACACAAAGAAGGGAAGTTTTTCTAATTCATTCAACATTGTTTTCAAAATGGAGAAGTGCATGAGGGAGGAGAGGGGCCACGGGACTCAGCTCCCTTGGGAAGGATAAACTCCCCTAGGGAGTATAAGAAATCTGCTCCTCCTAGAAAACACAAGAAGTCATTATCTCCCTAGAAATCTAAGAGATCTTACACCCTCTAGAAGACATAACCTAAAGTCATAAAAAAAGATTACAACATAGAAAATATAGATTACACTAATGATGACACAAGCATTAAAACTAATAAACCCTTAATAGTGGAGATCTTCTCGGCCCGAGTGTGGTCGGATCGGAGTGTCGACGGGGCCGGCTCATTTGTGTATGGTAGAATCTCCGAGTCGGACCTGTGTCCTCACCACATCATCTTGGGAACATGTATTTTTCTTCTAGTATGTTGCATATTTAAAACTGGGATGTTTCGATGAGGCTTTGAAGTCATGTGGTGAGATTTTTATGGTTGAATTTTTCTAATTTTTTGGTATCTTTAATTCAGGGAAGGAGGCATCTATGGTTTTTAGTTACCTTTTTTTTTTTTCACATCGTATATTTTGTCTGGATTCCACTGGGAGCCAACTGGCCATTGATACACGCATGTTGCTCAACCTCCAAGCTCCATGTATCTGTGCGGCCTAGTCACTCATCTTTCAGATATTTTGCTTTTAAATTAACTATGGCCATTCATCTGTTGTTTTCACCAGGTTCTTTATGTAACTGTCTACTGCCCGAGGCACTTAAGGTTTCTGCAGTGCGTCATGAGCCGGATTATGAAAACTATGACGGTGAAAGGAGGAGGCTCAGAAGTACTTTCAGCTGCCTGTCTTCAATATCCATGCGACAAAGGCAACTGTCTGCATCTTCTCTCTTCTTACATTCTCCATTGAAAGGTTGTCTTCCACCATGGGAGTTGAGAAGGTCCGGCAGCCTTGCATTAAAGGAGAGGTAAGAGGTTTCTTGTTCGGTTGAACAACAAGGCTCACAAATGTCTGCAGGCATCACGCTACTGTTTTAAGAGCTGCTGAAAATATGGTGTTCCTTTGTCAATGTCGTAATTAGACTGATCTGTAAAGGTTGAGGCACTCGTGAAAGCAAGATTTTTTCATGCCCGGTGGCTGAAAGATGAAGCTTTCGGTTGTTGTATGTGATTGTTTTTGCTCAGGTGCTTCTCGTTGCCTTTGTAGCCACTGCCGTTTTCTGACCTGATTTCCTTGGTATTTCGCTAATGCTTCTCACTTAAGGTTTTCTTGTATAGTAATGCCAGAAGGGTGGTTTCTGATCTCCACTTGACCAGCTTTTGGCAGTTTCTTGTGTTTTTTCCCTTGATGTTTCGGGTGACTATGAAGGATACAAGTAATGCCAGAAGGGTGGTTTCTGATCTCCACTTGACCAGATTTTGGCAGTTTCTTGTGTTTTTTCCCTTGATGTTTTGGGTGCCTATGAAGGATACAACCGAAATATAGTTCATCTTTGTTATGTGCTGTTTTCTTCTTGAAGGAGAAAAAAGCTTTGTTACGTAGTTAGTAATAGACCTGTAAATGGATCGGATATGGAGCGGATAGTATGATATCGGAATTCGTATCCGATTAATAATCGAATTATCTAATTAGTAATCGAATTATTTGTCGGATATTTTATTCGGATAATTATCGATTAATATGAATTCAAATTCGGTTCGAATTTTAAACGGATAATTATTAAACCTTTTTAAAGGTGAGTCATGTGAGTCATGTGAGAGTGTCGTATATTATTTTCTTAAAAAATAGAAAGAGTGAAAATTATTTTTTTATTTTGGAAGATGTTATCAAAAGATTAGACATCATTCTAAAAAATATGAGATAACTTATCAAATAGGTGTAATTGGATTTTTTATTTTTAAATTATATTTTGAGACAAAAAGGATAAAAAGATTAATCAGATAATATATTAAAATTTGAGTTAATTATATATATAGAATATGTGTATCCTTATATTTTTATCTAAGAGTTCATATTCGGTCGGATATTATTCAACACGAATATCTCAATATCCGAATTCGTATTCGATCAATAATCGGATATCCGATTAAATTATCTGTGGGATATCTTATTCAGATAATTATTTGATTAAACGAAGATTAAATGAATTTGAATTCGATTCAAATTTTAAATGAATAATTGTCGGGTCTAATTAGTAATATTCTTAAAGTTGTAAGATATCATTGTTGCAATTGATATGGAAGGCAACTTGGAGGATGGCAACTAGAGGAGAGATTCATTAAACAGATTTTAGGGATTCTAATCATTTGAATCTCCATCTCTTTAAAAGTATTTTTAAATATCCTAATGTCTCGTCAATTTTTATTTTATACAGATTTCGAAGTTGAGAGAGATGGGGAGAAAAAAGAGAGTTCAAAATTTTCAAAAACTGTTTAAAGGTAATTTCTTCTCTCTCTAGAGATTTTAAAAAAATCTCCGCACCCACTATTCGTTCTAAACATGGCCCGAGAATACATGACCATTCCCTTCTTCCAAAATATATATTTAGGGTTTAGGGTTTTAGGATTTTAGGGTCGCCTTGCCGTTGGAAAGAGGAGAGACTTTGAGGGTCATATACTCAATTCGTATATGAGTTTAGCTATCGAAGGGAATACCTTTATTCTCTGAACGGTTTATGACCCAGTTAAGTTTTGAGTCGTTGTATTCATCATAAATTCTTCGGTAAAAAATATTTTTTTAATGTGTCAAATCTGTGCTATTCATATTGTAAACCATCATAAATTCTTTGACGAAACCCTAAACCCTAAACCGTCGAGTCTGTGCTATTTCTGACGGTGATATAAAACCTAAATCTGTGGCAGTACGTGCTCCTGACCTGGGGTTACATCGTTCGCCTAAACCCTTATTTTCATTGGGATAATGACTTGGGGTTTAGGGTTACCCTTATTATACCCTATCGAAGGGAGTGAGAATAAATGAAGGGGGGTGAAAATAACAAATGATCGGCGAGGTTGAAAATGCAATACATCGAAGACGTTATGATGGAATGGGTGACCCAAAATATGAATGAGTCCATAATTTTCGCACGGTTGAACAAATGGCTTCAATCATACGTGAGAGAAGGCGTAAGAATAATTATTATAATAAAACTGATGAGAAGGGGCAAGAATAGAGGACGGGGTGGAAATAGCACAGATTTGACATATTTAAAAAATATTTTTCACCGAAGAATTTATTATGAATAGAGCGACTTAAAACCTCACTGGGTCATAAACTCTCTCACGGTCACGCGGGTTACCCTTATTATATCCTATCGAAGAGAGTGAGAATAAATGAAGGGGGGTGAAAATAACAAATGATCAACGAAGTTAAAAATGCAACACATCGAAGACGTTATGATGCAATGGGCGACCCAAAATATGAATGGTCCCACAATTTTCGCACGGTTACACAAATAGCTTTAATCATACGTGAGAGAAGGCATAAGAATAATTATTATAATAAAACTGATGAGAATGGACAAGAATATGGGAGGGGGTGAAAATAACACAGATTTGAGACATGTTGGATGGATGTGAATCAGAAAACTTATAGTGCCACAATCATTTTCATTTCCAATCCACTTGTTGGATGGATGTGAATTTAATTTATGTTGTAGTTCTGTGAGTCCTCTTTCCAACGGCAAGGCGACCCTCCAGTCTCTCCACTATCCCCATTTGTGATCCGGCGATTAATTTACGTGCTCAGTCCGACGAGGAGTACCTTCAAGCATACTAAACCCTAAGATAGAAATAAACCATCAGGTTATGGGATTCCATTGATTTAGGGTTTAGGGTTTAGGGTTTAGGCGGTCCCACATTTCTAAACCCTAAATCAATGGGCAGGGTTTAGGGTTTAGGGTGGTCCTTTATTTGTGCCACTCAAAACCTCATGGGTCATATACTCTCCCACGGTTATGCGGGTTACCCTTATTATACCCTATCGAAGGGAGTGAGAATAAATGAAGGGGGGTGAAAATAACAACCATAAACCCTAAACCCATTGGGACAATGACCTCGTTGGGTTTAGGGTCTTGGCAGTACGTGCTCCTCGTTGGGTTTAGGGTTTAGGGTGTCCCCAAATCTGTGCTATTCATATTGTAAACCATCATAATTCTTCTCATACTACAACAGCAGTAGAGTCCAGCCCCTTCATCTCTCTCTCTTTCTTTTTTATTTTCTTCCTTTCTATCTTTTTTGTGTTTCTTCTCTCCTTTTCTCCCTTTTTCTTTCTTCTCTTTTTTTTGACTTCGAGCCTCCACGCTTCGGACTATATCTTCGAGGACGTCGTGACGTCGCTTGATTTTATATTCAATTCGTCTCTTGGAACGTAAATTCATGATGGCACGGTGCCGTGTACAGGATGCGGTCCCACCTTCACCAGAGTTGAAATTCGGCCGCCGAGGCCATTAGCTTTGTCTCTTATTGTTCTTCTTCCACCGAAGGCTTACTACAAACGCGAAAATTTGGGTGTCCACAGCGCTCTGATTATATTGCTTGCTTGCAGCGTACTAGCCGGTTGTTCACGTTCTCGAATATCTTCCGTTGTACTTATATCTCGGGGCGTGACAGTTTAAGTGATATTAGAGCCTAGGCATAAGTAAGTCCTAGGAAAAGAAAAAATGTGAGGTCATAGGTTAAGTCTAAGATTTAAGGACCCACACCTATGAACTAAGGAAAGAAATTTCCCACTTATGAGAGATTGGGTAGAGCTCGGGATGAGATAGTTATTTAGAAATTATCTCTAGGATAACTCTCTTTTAATTCCACAGGAATTAATTACTTGTTTATTTCTTCAGGCACTTCACCCTTACAATGGCCGCTAAACGTGCCGCAAATCGTGTTAATTGGGAAGCGATGCAACAAATAGTTGCGGGTCTTACCCAGACCCTACAAACTGTGGCCCAAGCTGGTGCAAGGGCTGGCACGGAAAATCTGCACGGGAATTTTTGGAGTATGAACCCTCCAAGGTTCTCTAGGTCCTCCAACCCAGACGAAGCGGAGAATTGGATCGACGAGATGAACCGTATATTCGACGTCATGCAATGCTCCGACCAAGAAAAAGTCTGTCTCACCACCTTCCAACTGAACAAGGATGCACGTACATGGTGGAAGGCCACTTCGGCACAGCAACAAAATGATCAACTTACATGAGAGGAATTTCTTACACTCTTCTGTGCAAAGTACTTCTCCGAGCACGTCAAAGAAAGAAAGGCCGCTGAATTCGCCTTTCTTCGCCAAGGCATGATGTCCGTGGCGGAGTATGAACTTCAATTCTCTCGTCTAGCCCCTTATGCCCCACGCCTGGTGGGTACGGATATCTTAAAGACAAATTGTTTTATGGACGGGTTAAGGCCTGGCTTTATTCAACAACTGGGACCTCAGAATATCCGTACTTATACGGAAATGGTCCAACGGGCACATCTCTGTGAAAGGACCTTAGAGAAGGTCGAGAAGTTCAAAGGCAAGAGCGAGGAATCAAGCCACAAGTTTGACAAACGCGAACGAAAAGTAGAAAGGTTCATCATCACGGGCACTTAGTATTTTAAGAAACAAGTTAATTATGAGATGGGACAACACCTGCTCAGTATTTAGATAATTAACTTCATTCTCAAATATTGTGTTTTGGAAATTCGACCACACCTACTCAGATCCTGCTCACTCTATTTGCTGAACTGTTCTTGAAAGATCCTATATTCTGCATGTTGCCATGACATCCCTCCTAAATTTATTCTTGACATACCCCTCACCTTACACTCTTGAAAACCTTATTTCATTCTAAACAAGGAACATTGTATTATTTTCAAGGAGAGAAAAGGTCTTGTCTAGAATGCATTTCTTGCTTTGTAAAGGGGGAAATTTTCTTGTGATCTTATCTGCTTATGTCAAAGGGACTTGCTTAATTCTATACTTAATTATGCATGCTTGAGTGCTTGACTGTTTGATCACTTGTGTTCATGCCGTACTTCATTCCATCTTGATGCATATTGCCCTTCAAATCTCATCTCTTGTTGGTTATTAGAAATTTGGTACGGTCCATTTGAAACGAACTTTGAGTTTTGGACCGTCTTGGAACTCTTAAGTGGATCACTTGCATTGGACTGCTAAGGCAGTGTTTATTGTCTCCATGGGATGGGTCGACCCCATGGGTCGACCCCTGGCTCCTTGAGCCTGGTTCTTTGTTTTGATCTCAACTAAAATTGAAATGCCTTGTATTTAATCAAGCTGGTTTCATGTTTAATGAACTTGAATTTCTGGACTGTGCAGGAACAAATTGCACGGAGCCGGTTCGTCATTGCACGGACCTTGTTTTTCATTGCACAGACATCATAAAATGCATTGTGTGATTCTAATGTGTTTTAACATGAAACTGAATTTGTTAACTTGCAAGCTCAATTGCATCACATTCACTTGGTTCAAGGTAAGACCTTGTTTTGTTGTTATCAATGGCATTGACTTGAAAATGTGTGTTCATTCATGCCCACATAATCATTCCACCCCTATAGCCTTAATGTGCCACTCATGTTAAAACTTTCACACTTGGTTTAAGGTCGTGTCTCTAGTCCCCACTTTTTGATAATGTCAAAGGGGGAGAGAGTTTTGGTGGCCACAATATATTGTCATCATCAAAAAGGGGGAGATTGTTGGGTTATGTGTGCCCCTCTTTGTCTTTGATAATGATTTTGATGATCACAATATATTATGTGAAATATTGTGTGCTTGATTAGCAAAAAACGTCTTCATGATAAACGAACTCACATGCTGATATCTTGCTTTGCAGGTACTGCTACAGGGTTAGAATACATGCGCCTTCATGCATGTTTTAGTGTAGGAATGTTGAGACTAATGTTCTTGTTCTTTTACCCATACTAGTGTGGATTCATTGAGTATTCATTGATATGAATTGGTTGCATGGCATTGTGTAAAATAATTTCCATTTCATTGTTTGTCTTTGTTGAAAGGATCATCATCTTCCTTTCACTCATACAAAATCATGCCTCAATGGTAAGTGTGCTTTGATTATGAACTTTTGGACTGAACATGCAACTCATGTGTGCTTAACTGAAACCATTTATGAGATGTGAGATTTTGTAGTAATTGAATTCAAAACCTTTGAAACATCTTCAAGTGTGGTGTTTGTTCTTTTCAATTGCATTGATTAAAGAATGACAAAGTTATGTCTTTGATGAGTGCATGATCTAAATACTCTCAGATGATTGGATAAATGTTGCTCTGGACTTAAGTTGGAACTCATATGAGGTTCTTGAGATGAAAATGTGTTCAAAGCATTTATGTGCCTCATGCTAATGCTTTCATAATCATATTTCATGTCATTTGGGTCTTTGTCTCAAAACTAGTTCCATATGTTAATGCATGATCCAAATATTTTGATTTCGATCTAACCTCTTGTTTCATTATATTTTTCAGGGTAAGAAATCATGTTAATCTTCGTAGAATTATGGTAACATCTAATCACTTTTATTCCCTTGGATTCATGGAGGTTTGAAGTATTTTTCTAAGCCATTCTGGCATGGGTCATTGTCCCAATGAAAATAAGGGTTTAGGGTATAATAAGGGTACCTCGTTAGGACAATGATACCATGTGATTTTCCTGACCTCACAGGGTTTAGGGTCTTAATTAGAGAATGGTTATTAATACACCTTATTATAAACAATATAGTAAGGGTTAAATCCACTTATTATATGAATTGACCCTGTTAGAATAATCATGACGAGGTACCCTTCGTATATAATTAGAGAATAGGTTTATAATACACCTATCCTCGTCATGATTGTCCTGGCAATTAAAATACCCTAAATGGTTCAGGCTTTAGTTCCATCCTCGTCATGCTTTTAATGCAGATCTCCGTCCGAATATGAAGTGGTCCATGAGCGACCGACATGACCCGAGCGTTTACGCCCCAGTGCGGGGTATTTCAATGCGGTTTCGTGAATTTAATCTTTTCATTTAATCAGCTCAGGCCGTAGGGCCCTTATTCCTGGCTATTAATCAAGAGTATTCTCTCCTCCGGGGAAATGTAAATGACGTCGTGGCCTTTTTGGCACGACAGGTTTTGGTCCTGACACGAACACACAATCGTCTGACCAGTCAGACGGCGCGCACCTGTGGCTCTTCGGAGCCCTAACAAATTGTCACTTTGTGACTGGGACTCCCACGCACTTAATAAACAAATAAACACCACGAATAAACCGACTTAAAGAATAGACGAATAGAGCGTGTCGAAAAGTGTGTCCACAAGTATGGCACGTCCGGTGGGACTTAAATCACCCTTCATCTCCTCGCTAGAACTAAGGGCCCTACGGCCCCTTCTTAAAATACTAAGACATCAAAGCTCAATTTTTCTCATAAAATACTGAGCAGGTGTTGTCCCATTTTCTTGTGGACTGGACTTAGGGTTTAGGGTTTAGGGTTTCGTCGTTGGGTTTAGGGTTATTTTGAATCTTGTCTGTGGGGTACCTAAACCCAGGTCAGGAGGTAGAAATAAGGGTTTAGGGTCTCTCACTACTAGTACTACCACCTGCAAAGTATCGTGTAACCACTGCCCAATTAAATGAGCTACATCACAGGGTCATATACTCTCGCACGGCCCTCGTTGGGACACCCTATTCTCAAGATATTTCCCACGGCAAACCGTGGCTACGTGGTACCCTTATTATATTCAATCAACGAGGTATCATACACAGTTATTAAAATTTGCCAATGGCAAGGTGTTGATGTTTTGAGGACAGATTCGACCAAACTCTAATATACGAATATATATATATATATATGAGTATTTCAAGGGTTGTCTAGTGATGCCACGAGAGGTTTGAATGTCAGCTGAGATGGGTGGACCTCATTGGGCCAACTGGGCAAGCCCAAGTCTGTGCGCAGGGCCCACCAGGCTTCCTGATTGAGCGCTTTCCCTCTTGGACCGGAGGCCCATTTGATTAGTTTTTCTGGTCCAGCTAGACCATGGACCAGGCTTTTGTGGCTCATATGGTCGGTCGTCAAGCCCGTCAGGCTGGTTCGGATCTGGGCCGTACTGCCCATATACACTACATCACATGCAGTAGTAGCTTGGCAAATGTACAACCAGGATGTGATAGATGTTCTACTTGCCGTTTACCAATTATGATACTTAGAACATCTGATATATTCTTGACGTGGCTGTTTCGGTCATGCTTACGTACATATTTATGCCCCTCTTTATTTCGGGGTTAACTCTAGGTTACCTCTTTTTAGCCCATAGTTAACTCTTTTTACTTCGATAAGATCATATTATGATAATCAGATGAAATAAGAGTTAATCTGGATTAATCTATCCCACCTTCTCAAGTGGGTTAAGCTAACCCAATTCTATACCAAAGCAAAAATGAATAACTCTGGATTAACTTAACCTACTTATTTTTATCCGGGCTAACTTTAATCCCCAACCAAAGTGGGGCTATATAGAACTATGGTATTGTTAACGAGATATTGAGGCCGCATTTGGAACGGATGGTCACGGTTATTTTTTTTAAATCTCTTCGTCGTATATTGTTGAATCCACAAAATCGCGGTGTTGAGATACATAGGCCCAGGATCATAAGCACATGAACCATAACTCATTTAACCAATACGAGACTATTGCCCAAGGGGGACTATGCCCAAATATTTCAACACTCTCCCTCACGGCCAAGATGGGCCGTGGACATTAATCGGGTGGAGGTGACAAGAGGAGTTGGGCCAAGATCATACGGGACTATTGCCCAAGGGGGACTATGCCCAAATATTCCAACACTCTCTCTCACGGCCAAGATGAGCCGTGGACATTAATCGGGTGGAGGTGACAAGAGGAGTTGGGCCAAGATCATGCTCTGATACCATGTTGAATCCACAAAACCACGGTGTTGAGATACAAGGGCCCAGGATCATAAGTACATGAACCACAACTTATTTAACCAATACGGGACTATGCCCAAATTTGAGCATTCCTCTTCACGGCCAAGATGGGCCGTGGACATTAATTAGGTGGAGGTGACAAGAGGAGTTGGGTCATTTGACCTGCTCTGATATCATGTTGAATCCACAAAACTGCGGTGTTGAGATATACAGGCCCAGGGTCATAAGCACATGAGCCATAACTTATTTAACTAATACGGGACTATTGTCCAAAGAGGACTATGCCCAAATATTCCAACATATATGCATCAGATGTGTTAGAGATTTTTGCAGAGAAAAATTACATTTGAAGCACCTCCACACATTATCATGTCAAACTCTTCTCATCTCACGATAGGTTTACATAATTATGACATTAAACTGCTGGTTAAATGTTACATGGGCATTAAACATGGCATTAACTGATGGATGTTCATTCCATCCAAAAGTTCTATGGAAGGAGTTTCTGGAGATTTTTTAACTCTCTTCTTCATGTGTCTTTCTCTCTCTTATTAAAAAATTTCTCTGGAAGTAAAAGTCAAGATCTAGATGCGAGGATAGATGATGTATTTGATTCGACTCAAAATTTTATTAAAAAATTTTAATGATTAAAATCTCCAAATAAATCTAATCAAACACACTTAAATGTCATGTTGATAGACAGGGAGGTCTACATCTTCGAAATTCTAGTCTCGACGATTAGCTGATGAGATAAAAGTTTGATGATGACGGGCAGTGGTGACGATGATTGGTGTTCTGTACGGTTCTCTTTTGTGTGCACACATTTAAACTGCGGGGTCTCTCCTTTTTCGTACGTGATAGCATTTGCCATGGTTATGATGCCGCAGGCGACAGGCGACAAAGGAGCTGATGCAATTTGTGCACAAGGGTAGAGGGTACCTGAAAGGCAATGAGACTCTTGGACGACGTTAAGTTCTCTCTCACAGTGCCCTCAACTGTTCTAAAAGTAGGGTATATGGGTGAAGTTTACTACCTATGTTTGAGTGTTAAATAAACGTGAAGGACTCTACTTTGTTTTATAAATTTGCTTCATTTTAGTATGGTAAAGTCGAATTCAAGTTTGGTCAGGGTCTTTTTTGAGCACAAAACAAGCTCTATCCTCTATATATATCTTGCTAATAAGCCTGCCATGTGAGTTATTCAACTTTAGTCAAAAATGACATGCCTATCTCTTTCTTATTCATACATATTAATAAAGTCATTAAATAAGCGCTCGTGTGTTAATGGAACAGGATAGCGCATTCGACTCCTCTCGGTCGAATGCGGTATCCGACCCCGAGTAAGAGAGTTGTGTGTGAGACGCCGGTAGACTCACACTCTCTCTCACCCCGAGTAACGCATTCGCGCTATCTTACCCCGGTAACAAATTGGAGCTAAGAGTACTGCTACTAAACGAATGAAGGGATGCTAAAGAAGTTCATTATACCAACATCAAGCTACTATCAAATGAAAACGATTGAGCCTCCCTGGCTATCTCTGACAGTAAAGAGAAGAGCCTACTTGTGTATGTTTCAAACTCAAAACTCTCACTCCTCACACAAGCTTAGAATTTTATGTTGGGATCCTCCATGCACGTGGCTACAAAAACAAAGTCAAGCTGAGCATTCAAACGAATTATTCACGCACTTGTTTCTTCAGTACACTGGCTAGTTTACTCAGAGCCTTATCCTAAAAGGTGTGGCGTGGATAAGCATGCTCCTGCCCGAATTGGAAGTACTTCCCCCACTCGCTTACGACACTTAGTTGTGGTACGTGCCCGACAAGGGTGCATGGCCCATCTTCTTCCCCAAAACAGATCACCCCAAGGACCCCTCCTCCCATGGCAGCGGCACACCAAGTTATAGTGTGAGCTGATTCGGAGAGCAATCCATTCACCCACAAAAAAATCACCAATTAATCCATTCTCTTGCAGGTAGCTAGCAATCATACGCATTGGGGTTGGGTCGTGTTGGAATATTTGGGTATAGTCTTCTGGGCAATAATCCCGTATTAGTTAAATGAGTTGTGGTTCACGTGTTTATGACGCTGGAACTGTGTATCTCAACATTACGATTTTGTGAATTTAACATGATATCAGAGCATGGTATTGGCCCAACTCCTCTTGCCACCTCCACCCAATTAATGTCCACGGCCTATCTTGGCCGTGAGGAGGAGTGTTAGAATATTTAGGCATAGTCCCTAGGCAATAGGCCCGTATTGGTTAAATGAGTTGTGGTTCATGTACTTATGATCATGAGCCTGTGTATCTCAACACTGCGGTTATGTGGATTCAACATGATATCAGAGCATGGTCTTGACCCAACTCCATATATTTCTTATCTTGTGACCTCCACCTAATTAATGTCCACGGCTCATCTTGGCCGTGAGGGGGAGCGTTAGAATATTTGAGCATAGTCCCCTGGGCAATAATCATGTATTGGTTAAATGAGTTGTGGTTCATGTGCTTAGGTATCAGAGCAGGTCAAGGTCCACTATGGTATTTGCGTCATCTCTCTTCTAATCTAATTTTTACGATTCATCTTAACCGTGAGGGAGAGTGTTGGAGTCCCGAATGAGAGATAAATCTCATATCAAAAAATACATGTGAGTTCCTTGAATTTATACTCCCGAACCCCTTCAACTTTAACACCTAAATTTTAAGGTTTATAAGAGGCCGAATTCAATCTAATCTTCTCTGTCAATCTGCCGTGTTTCCTCACTTAAATTTACGTGTGGGTAGGCATCGGACAGTTTTCAAAAAGACTCTTTCACGTCGAACTATTTTAAGACTCTTTCACATCGAACTATTTTGAGCAGATCATAATAATATTTCTTGAGTGGCAGTCGGGAGAGGGATTGGGACGAACTCAAACACATTCTGTATCCAATAGCAAGCATTAAATTCATCTCTCTCGCTCTCTCTCACACACACCACACACACACAGAGATAGAGAGAGACACACACACGGAGAGAGACACTTGCTTAGTCAAAATAAACGGCTACGAATCGTACGGAACTGCGCCGGAGGCTCACCACATGACAAACAATAGGTGGAGTTGGCTTTGACGACTGGGAAAATGGTGGAAGCCAAGCAGAAAAACCATGGCACCTAGCACCTGCAGCTCATAATTTAATCTCAGTAACTTGAAAGAAACCCAGGCCTTTCATATACTCTGGGTGCAAGTGGAGAAGTAATCACTCGCTCCCTTTCGCAGCATTTTTTTTTATTTTTAAGACACTCGATCGATCGGTTCTTCTTTTCTCCGGTAAAGATGAGGGTTTGTTTGATTGCGGTAAAAAATAGTGTAAGAACACTGAAGAAGTACTATATTGTGTGTATTAATTAAGTAGGTATAGTGTCTTACAATGTTTTACAGTATTCCACGTCAAACCAAACAACACATCAACCCGTCGCCACAGTAGTTTACTTCAAAAAGAGTCACACCACCATGTGAAGAAATTCAGTTCATTGGTGATCACAGTACTACTATTACACAAAAATCTACAATAATGGCTGCACAGAGATCGAGGGTTCATGGGTCAATAGCTTACAGGATGATCAGGGGCAAGAACAAAAGGGAAAGGACCGAAGAAGAGGACTTAAACTAGCTAGCTAGACATCACTAGATATATAGATATATATATATATGCAGGGGTTAGTGGGAAGATTTATATATATATAGGCCATCAGAATAGGAGCAATTTACACCAAATTAATACTCACATATATGAATAAGTCGATCCCCCCCCCAACCCACCCCATCATCAAATCCCGTAGAGGTTCATCCAGTCCATCATATTAACAAAGTTGTCGTAATACTCGTGCACGTACATGAGGTCTGCCCCTCCTTCCACCCCGAGCTCTCCAAGGAAAGGCTGTTGAGCTTCCATGGAGAAGGAAGAGCTCGGGCTGCTGCTCCTCTCGCCGCAGGACACGCCGTCGGAGCTGCCCGAGACCGAGAGCTTCCTAATCTCCTTCTTGGCTTCTGAGAGCTGATCCTTCAGTTTCAACACCTACGACAATATAAATATTGTAGTGAGCCTAGCTACCATCAGTAACATATCTATATATATATATATATATAAAGCGATATTATTAAGTAACGCGCATCGACTCTCTGTTGTTGACATGGAGAAGAAAGTGTTCACTGTGTAAGGGGCTTTCTTTGGAAGAAGATGTTTGATTCCCTTCTTCCGAAGCCCAAGGTTAATTAAGCCGACTAATTAACGCAAGGTTAGCGCTTAACCATTAACCCAATTGCCTAACTGGAGCTAACTCATGAACACCACATCCACCCAGTGGCATTAATTTAAAAAAAATGTGGCAGCATCTATGTATGATGACAGGCATGCATACGGAGAATATCGGCTGCTTTGGCTCTCCATGAAGCCTGACCGTGCACTAGGAAGAAGACGATCGAGCAACAAGAATTCCATGGCCGGGGAGGAAACCCAACAGGGGAATATGATCAGGAAGCATCATAACACCATGCACAGAAGTTGGAAAACAGGAGGACGGGGGAATGACCGAGAGGGTGGTAGCTGAAACAGAGTTAACGTACTCACCTCGGCTTCGAGGTGGCATTTCTCGACGACGACGGACTCGTGCATGCTCTTGAGGCGGACGTACTCCTCCTCCAGCTGCTTGCTCTTCCACCGCGCACGACGGTTCTGGAACCACACGGCCACCTGCTTCGGGTCCAGCCCCAGCTCCGACGCCAGGTAGACCTTCCTCCCCGACTCCAGCTTCCGCTCCCTCCCGAAGTTCATCTCCAGGAACTTCGCCTGCTCGTCGCTCAGCCGCCGCTTCTTCCCCTCCCCCGCGCCCTCGCCCTTGGGCTTCTTCCGGCGCCTGCGGGCTTTGCTGCTACTACCCATCTCCCCTGCGCAGAGGTGGGTGTTCTGTCAACTATACATGATAACACACACACACACACATATACTCGGGTACACTATTATATACATATCTAGAGATTTCCATGTCTCTGGGAAGCAAAGGAGCAACGGGGTAGTACGTATATATATATATAGTGTTGAGGAGGAAGGCTGACCTTCGGACACTTGGGTGTAGATGCCGGAGCTCAGAAGAGAGGAGAGCAGCATCTTCTCGTCTACTTGTGTCGTCGCCGCGCTCATGCTTCACCGCCTTGCTGCTGGGGTTGCGTGGTCTCGCCTCCCTTCCCTATACTGATGAGAGTCCCGTAGGTGGGCGGGCGCGCGCGCGTGCGCCTGTCTCCACCAACCACTACGGCCAGTACTGCCCCTCTCCCGGCTCTATGCTTGCTAGTTATCGGTGCTACAGGGAGTTTCTATCCCCCCCCCGTCGTCCTGGGTAGGCGCAGGGTGGGGGTTGCCCTGCCGCTGTTTCAGGTGGTATGACTTTCCCGATCCTTTTTCTCCCCGCCCCCTCTGCTGCAGGTTGGCTGGAGAGAGAGAGAGAGAGGTGGGAGGGGAAGGGAAGGGTGGAGAGGTCGGTTTCGAATCCCTTCGGGCGAAGGTGTCGACGCTTATTTATATAGGAGTGAGGTACCAAACTACCCCTCGAGAGCAACCCAAATTACCCGGCATGCCACACTCTCTCTCTCTCTCCGGGATTGTTTGAGATCTGAGGGGGTGCTTTTGGGCTAACCCCGGCCCAACCCCAATCCGGTTTCCCGAAAGCAGGGTTGACCCCTGACGTCATTCCCTCCTGTATATCCTCCATTCTTCCGAAGCTATCATGCTGGCCGGTGAGATTTCCCTGGAGAGCCCCTATTGGATACAAAAAAATCTATACAAGAGCGGGGGGCAGGGAGAGGAGCATATTATTGGCAAGTAGATGGCTAGCTAGAGGGGAGGCGTGACGGCTGCCTCCTCTCCTTCCGCTGGGCGAGTATATATATAGAGGGGAGAGAGCATTAATTTGGCGGAGGAGCAAACCATTGTTTGGGAGAGGAGACCTTCTGTGCAGTGCGCGCTTCTTGCATCAGTGTTCAGATCAGTGTGGTGTATGAAGAAATAACAGTTTCATTGAGTCGCACGCATTTGATAATTAAAATGATCTTATGATGGAAATTAACAGTTTTAACTTGCAATCTAATTGATTAATTTGAACTCTTCCTTTAATTCTCTCTCTCGTTCTCTTTGGACCACTCGCCTGGCTGTAGTCCACTGCCAACTCTCCACGCTCAACGTTTCCCACATACTCCCGTGAGCATCCTGGGCTATACGGGGACTCGGGGAACACGCCAAATTTCTATTCCCATTGTGGAGCCAGATCTCTTCTGGCCAACTTATTAGTAACAATGGCGCCGTACGGACGTACGTAGCTTTTCCTGCGCATGCTCGTGGGGGCCCCAAGCTTCCTCGTCTCTTCCCATGATGTGGTCGTGTTTCTGAAGGCTTTGTGTTGTATTGATGCGAGTCGGTAGACTTGTATTTGTATCTGTATCGTACATGGGAAATTTTAAGTTATTGAATCATTGGCGTGATACGGGTTCTCTTGTCGAAGGAGGATCGCAAAAAAAAAGAAAAGAAAAAGAAATCACAAAGATCGGGTTGGATTGACAATGATGGGCACGGTTCTATGTTGTAGAAATAGAGAGAGAGAGAGAGAGAGAGAGAGAGAGAGAGAGACTTGCCGCTACTGCAAACTATAATGCCTTTTGATCCTCCTCTCTTGAACATAACCACCCCCTCCCCCCAACACACACACACACACACACACACACACAGAGAGATTGCTAATGACCCAAAATTAAGGAGGAGCAGGGGGGGAGGGGAGGAGATAAAATGGGGATGTGCGTTAGGGGTGACACCTGAAGATTCCTTGTCTGCACGGAGATGGTGATGCTTAACCCGAAAATATGGTGATGCAGGACTCCAAACCGGCGTTTTCTAGCTAGGGACCGGACTGTAATACATATTCGTCGCCATCACTCTTGCACAGGGCTCGTGGGGAGACCTGGTTGGTTTGTTGTACACCTGTTACACAATAATAGACAAGGTACAAACTGTGCAAGTGATTCCGCTGCCAACCCGTTAGCGTAGTGGAGCCTATGCGTTTGTAGGATCCAAGAAAGTACAAGTGGATAAGCTCCCAATATGGTCTCTTGAATTTGGAAATTTGGGATGATTTGGATGGCCATGTACTTGTAAACATCTGTGGGCCGGGATGAGCTTCTCTGAAGCCACACGTTCAAATTATCCTCACGTTGAGAGATCAGGTGGTCTTGAGACATATATATGCATAAATATTATAAAGACTCGGCTTACTCAAATATTCATAGCCGTTAATTGAGAGCTGTCGTTATCAGGTCCTCGTTAAGCCGGCCCCCTTCCAATGGAATATTGGAATCCTCTATATACATCCATGCTTTCCACCTATATCTAAGAATCAGGGGATGAGTTGTGGTTAGGGGTGAACGACACTCGAACCCAGAGTTAGTTGGTTCTCCCCGAAATGCGTTGAGACGCAGCAGTTGACTGGACATCTAGGAATAAAATATTATTTCGGTGCGGGCCATCGTATTTTCAGAATGTGAGATTTTTCGGACAGGTCACCCATCTCATTACTACTCTCCGTTAAATAGTTTAACTTCGAAATTCTTTTTCAAGAACTGAACAGATACTTCAAAAGACGTCTCGGTGATATAAAATACAACTTAATTATATTTGAAGGTGTTACAATCTACCTCGTTTTCTCACAAAAACTCACTCCCACATACCTACTTTCGTCATTGTCCCAAAAGTGTTTGATCTGGACTCTGGACACAAAGGTCCTTCACTAAACAGTAAACTAACTAGTAAATGGTTCATGCGTGTGTATAGCGGTGGACCTAGATGCTATAGGTATAAGCACTAAAGAAAACAAAACAGAAAGACCTGTCCTGTCCCTCCATTCCATAGATAATCAGTCTCGTGGCTGAAGAAACCCATTTCTGAGCCACCTTGGAGCTACGCACCCACACCCATGAAGAAACCCGGTGCGTGTGTAGGGACCATGCGCGCATGCATTTTATCAGAGATTCAGCGTCTAAATAAAACCGAGACCCAAAGTTGTAGTGTCAGTGCATAATCCCCATCTCTCAGCCGGGTTTCACTTTTTAGCGAAGTCACGCAGAGACACCATCACGACGATGTGACTATGAACTTGTTGAGCCAAAAGCAACGCGCAGTTCCACCAGTAACTCTCGTTATCCGGTGCGCATGTAAAGGAGGATGTGCATGCTCGGATAAGAAAGTTTGCTGCAGCACACCAATCCGGGGACAGTACCAGCACCTGCAAAGCCAGCCCAACCTCATCATCCTAACAGTTTCTCCGTGTTGAAACTACACAGATAGCCCTTCCTACGCTCATACTGCCCAGGACGTCTCGTCTCCTGCCTTAATTTGTCTCTATTGACATGTACACATACAAGAATATCCCAGCGTAAGCAAGAATATTCCCCCGGCTGCACTCATTTCCATTACTAATAGAAAGTTTATCTATACGTACGTACATACATATATGTACGCATATATACATGTATGCTACATATGAAGTTGGCCGTATGTCCTCATCACTTTGGACCGGACGTGTTTGTTGATAGGCCGATGGCATGCAGTACGCGAGAGGCCAATCCTGGGCTTCACAGTTTGGCATCGATCAGAACCCGACCCCAATGATATATATGTATATATATATATATATATATATATATATATATATATGTATGCGCCTTGGTTTGTTTATGAGCATTATCACTATTTTCGCATGCAGGTTTATGTATTCATTTGGGGGGAGGGTTGGAGGCAGAGCTCTAGCTCTTCGGAGGGCCGAGCAACTTTGGCTGGGGTGGCGGGTGGTGGCGGCTCGGCTGCAGAAGAAGGATAAACTTACAAGGAACAGGGGATGGCGGCACATGGGCGTGCCCCCATATATCGACAGCCGATCGAGCTAGACTTTTTTTAATTACCCGCCCTGAACATGCCAGTGGGGGAGCACAGCCCCCACACGTGTCGAACCTTGAAGGGTGCCGAGGCCCCCAGGACCACTCCCAACACCCCCCAATCCCAACCCCATTCATCCCCCTCTACAGGATCGGTCAACATCGCCCAAAAGGGGTGGGTGGCAGCCACAGCCTTCCTTTCCTTAATTACTTCTATCCTTTTGTTGTTGTCGTTGGTGTGGTTGCGGTTGATATGTCGATGTTCTTATTCTTGTTGTTGGTGCTCTTGTTACCGTGGGATGACGATGGTAGAGGCTGAACTATGGTGTCTCTAATCTTGTATCATATTTTTATGATTTATTTTAGTGAGAGAGAGATCAGTCGATGTCGTCCCGAGAAAATTTGTAAGAAACGAATAACATGTCGTAAGAAGTTATGGGCGTGATCTCAGGGGATCACAACCCTCCGATATTTAGGTTAACAAGATGTTCGGAAGAAGGGAGCAAATGCTCGGAAGAAGATAGAAAGAGATAAGTAGGAGCATATGGCAGAGCGTCTGGTGGTAGAAACGAGTGCTCGGACGAGAGTTGAAAAATCAGAAGAGACAAGAATAGCTGGAGTGAGTAAGTATTGTGTAACGTTCTCCCCTGTAGATCTGTCCAGGGCCTTATTTATAAGATCTTGACGAAACTCGTCCGTTTCGCCTGTCTCCAAACTCAGCGGAGAGTGGAGTTAGTGAGTTATCCGATCGTGGAGTCGCCAGTTATTCCCTTACCCGTTGTGTGAGAGACGAAGGGGCGGAGAGGGTGGCGATCGACACGGGGGCGTAGGTGATAACCCTTCGTCTAGCCGTTGCCTAGGATAACGTCCGCTATTATTGTAGTAATGACTACCTGGTAAGAACGTGAGACACGATCGTGTGCAGAGCACGTGCCTGTGTGACTGAGCCAGTCTTGAGTGTATCGTGGATCTCGATTGATGACGTTTTCGAACTATGAGTCAGTTGATAATAGGTCATAATGTGCTTGAAGAATTCCTCCCTCCTCAATGATGTACTAGTTATATGACAGCCTCTATACTCGTTTGTCTCCTATATATGATTTCACCACCATTAACATTTATCCTACATGAAGAAATGATTAAATAAGGACGTCCGCACTATAGCGCGGACGTCTCTAACTTCTTGATTATTTTTCATATATATATATATATATATATATATATATATATATATATTTGTGGAACAAGGAATAACGTGGTGTGAATCAGATTGATAAATAGGCGTCGCCCTGATGAGGTGAGGACGACCGTGATGGCACAGGAAAGGATGTGTGCCGACAAAGGAGCCAATGCCTTGCCGGTGCAGGAGTTGTTTGTTTATGGTTAAAAAACAAAGAAGAGACGAAGAAGGAGAAGAAGAGAAGTCATGCGGCCGAGTGAGTCTGTCAAGGGAGCTTTTAGTGAGAGCCAAAGGTGCGGCCGGGGAGGGGTGTGGACTGGGGACACCTCACCCCCAACGTGAAGTGCGAAAAGGGGGGACTTTGGGAAGATTAGTTCATACCCACACCATCGTATTCATAAAACATATTAATGGCGAGATTCTCGTGGTGGACACCCTGAAACCGATGCTTATCCCCTCCACCGATTCCACTTCTAGAAGCTTTCTTCCCACATTCTTCCATCCTTCCTTCTTCTTCTTCTTCTTCTTCCCAAAAGACTCTGCTGCTGCCTTCCCCTTCACCTCGCGGAATGATGTGGTCGCGCCCTTCACCCGTTCCGGCAGTGTGGGTGGGCTCGGGTGGTGAACGTGGGCATCATTAATGGTGGCTTGAATCGGACAAGGGGAACCTACAGTCGTCTCGAGAGTTGTCGGGGGGGTTGCAAGGGGGTGCGCTTCCTGGGTCTGGGCCGGGCTTCCACTTTGTAGCTTTCTACCTTCCCCAGAGTGGTGGCGTTCCTGATGGAGACGTAAACCGGCGTGGCGTACGTGCATGGCTGGCCGGCCGGGGTACGCGCACCGCAGCCACCAGCCTGACACATAGCGATATACTCTTCTTCCTTATCACATCGTCACTCCTCTTTCCTGAGAGGAGGATGACAGCTATCGCATGCAAATTAATCCGAGTTTTCGCTCCAATCCATGCATGGCCTGCTGTTGGGGGGTGGGTGGGTTTTGCTCCGCTCAATCTCTCTCATGGCCACACATTGGGGAATGGAGTAATCGACAACTTCCAAGGCCAGGCCTCAGTTTACCATTTTGGCTAGAATGGTTTCACACTCTGGTAAGAGATAAGCATCATTTGCTTGTTAGGGGGGGAGAGAGAGAGAGAGAGAGAGAGGAGTACTAAGTCTCGTTGGTTAATAACTCATTAAGGGTGAGTACTTCCCAAGGAGGGTGATTAGTTTAATGGGGGGGTTGGAACGGTGGAGGAATCGGAAAGGGCGAGGTGAAGGGAGATGGCGCATGCTCTGTGGGAGGATTCTCTCACATGCAAGGGGGGGGGGAGCTCTTTCTCGAGATCATCACCCCGCCACCCCCACCCTTGACAAGCCTTAACTTTGAGCTTAAAATAATGGTGCTGTCCTTATCGCAGACACCCACGACCCCTGTTTCCCAATCATCCAACTCTCTCGACTCATCGGCAAGTGGCCGAGCTGCGCTCCATTGGTGGGTTCCCTGCCCTTGAATCCCGGAAATAGCTGCTCAAACCCTATCGATCCCGGATCTAGGCTTATTAATTACAAGATTATGCCTAGCCGACCCCATCTCCACCAATGCCATTAACACAGATACAGAGAGGGAGGGAGAGAGATGAAGAAGATTTGGCAGGGCGATCACCTGACCTCTACTGGGAGGGATGGTCAAGTATGGCGCTCAGGTTTTAACGTGTTTTCTAAATTAACCATGCCTCAGCGTCGTCCATCGGGATGTGCATGCCCACTAGACCCGTGGCGTACGACAAAGCAACCCCATCCATCAATCTTTTTTATGCTTGTCTCTTCCCCTTTGGTCAATCTTTCACTTGCAGTAACACCGAGGACAGGTAATAACCCAGACCCCCAGGGCACTTCGCACTGTAGTTTCCGCCAAAAGCAACCAATCCCCGGTGGTTCTTCTCCGAGAACCAACGAGAGGGCGTAACGTGTGGGATCGCAAAAAGACAAGCCGAGGACTCATGCTAAGTTCAGCTCGTTTCTTTACTGCAATCGATCTCATTTTGTCGGATTCGAGCAGGGCCCCTGGGTGGGGGGGGGAGCCCCCCGGTTGGCGGAGCCAAATGGCGAGTGCAGACGAGCCTCGGCAATCCTTGGATCCCGCCATGATTTGGGCCATTATTTGTGGGGTGAGGGAAAGAGGAGAGCCTTTGCATGCAAACCGAGACCCAGATTTCAAGTGTCCGCAGGCCTGAGAGGGATCCATATATAAAACTAATCTGGATGGGGGGGGGAGGGGATTCTTACCAACGGCGTGGCGAGCCCTAGCTTGCCCATTAGGGGGGAGGGGGGGGGGAGGCTGGACAACAGGCGTTCTCCTCAAAGTTAAACAAGGAGAAAAGGAACACAAAGATTGGGGCAGGGCTCTTGTCCTGTTATTGATAGGGAGGACCTCGGAACGTCCTGTGAACCTGGTCACGGCTAAAAACAACAACTAAAGTGCACCCCCTCCCCCCCCCCTCTCCTCTCCCCACGGTTAAAAAGGAGATCCCCCTAGCACACCAAAGTTGAAGATTAGTGAGACTTAACAAATGGCGGATACTACTGGCCCAAACCCATGGTTAGGGGTATTAAATGGGGGCATCAGGCGTGGGAACGCGACAAGTAACAGTGACTTCGGAGAGAGACGTGGCCGGGGTATCTCCTTTACTTTGCTGCCTTTTGCAAGCTCCTAGCTGTCCTGGATGGAGCTCTTCTTTTCTCTCTTTCTCCACCCCCCAACTCCCCCCCTCCTTTCCCTTTCAAATTTTCTCTCCCCTTTGGAGGGCATTGTTAAATGGGTGCCCCCCTTTGTATATTGGATGTGACATACGGCGTGACGTGTGTGAGAGACACGTTTGCTGAGGTGCCCCCGAATTGTGCTGTGGCGGGGAGTTCGACATGGTTAAGGCACAGTTACCACTTTATCCGAATCCAGAGACGTCATTAGGCCTCAACTGCCCCTCTAATATTTTAATTACTTCCACCTCCTCCACGGGTAACTGGGTAAGTAAAGTAAGCAGCTTGTGCGCAAACAATGAGAAGAGGAGCACGGCCGAGGTTGGTGAAAAAGCTTCCGGTCTTCAGACTACTTCTAACTTATGCAAAGTTGTGTATCATTTTCTTGAGGTTATATATATATATATATATATATATTTTTAAGTTAAATGGAAAACTGTGGATCCACAGTTTCACCTAATAAGATTAAAGTCTCGAGACTCCTAAAAACCAAAAGAACATGACCGCCCCTGAAAAACTATTTCCCCCTTTACAGGTCCTGTTGGATACTCTACGAGTAGTTGGGTAGACCGCGTGCGGACAACAATGCAAATCGAGCACAAGGACCCATATCTTTCAGACGCTTAAAATACCCAACACCAAGTGCCACTTTTATCTTTCCTTCCTTTACGTTTTAAATTGGAAGGTCGATCGAGAAGGAACTGGAACACGGGTCTTGCTGTACTGCTCATGATTTAGCTGGAGAACGTGAGGAAGGACTTATATTCCCAAGTACACGACACAACGAGGCAGATGGCAGTGAAAGCAAGGTGAAGGATAAAGCACATGGTGCAGACACAACGTGCAAACTTAGGAAGGGAGGAGGAGGGTGGGGAAGGGGGGGGGGGAGGACCGAAGAAAAGCTGGATAAGAGAGGATAAGGGTGGTAAAGTGAGTTATTGTACTAGAGTTGCGGGCGGGGCTCCTCCTTTTCCTATCGACGATGCCCTTACCAATGAGAGTCCTGGATCTCTGTCGATGCGTCCGGCAGTTCACAAGTGGTGGGGGGACCAAGTTTTACTGGACACGTTAGAAGTTGAAGTTACCAGCCTTCCTCTCCCCCTCCCCCTCCCTGCCGGCTCCGAATGGTTCCTTCACAAGTGATTTCGGCTTCCTGGGGAGTTACTCGAGCGTTGCTGCATGATATAACCGGATGTCATCCTGCCCGCATGTTTGGAGGGGCTTCGAGATTTCCAACTGGATGTGTCACCTGCGTGGTCTGATAACATTTTGGGGGATTAAAAATGCCATAAATTTGCTCGTAGGGAATATTGTAATGGAAAAGACGACCTTTGAGTGGGCTTGCAGAAGGAGACGCCGCCGATGCTATAGTCCCTTCCCGACTTTTCTTTCTTCCTTATTCGTCGTGTCCACATCTATTCCAAAGACCCGTGGCAAATGTCAATGCACCAGCCTCTGCTTTTGTGTGCGCGAATGTGTGCGCTCGCTTTCGGGGGATGGGTGACTTCAGGGTTAGGCCAGTCGGGTTGCACCCACGAGGCCCAAAGGAGTGTCCTACACACCACCACGCGCACACCACTTACCCTACATCAAGCTTTTGCGTGGTTCATCTGCGAGCTTGTCGAGTCCGTGGGTGTCAGTGGAAGCCGCGCTATCAAACGCCCGCCAAAATATGAAAAGCATGAACCATGTTGCTTCAGTTTACGGATTATCAACTTCTTCGGATCTTTCTTAAAAGTGCCCAAAACTAGTCTGATCCCCATAAACAGCACCTCACCAGCGTTCTTGAAAGATGTACTCTCATTGTTGAAAGAACTCTACGAAGTACATATCGTGATCGATGAAGGGATATGGTCTCACTTTACCGGAATGAATTTGTTTCTGTGTCCCTCATAAGAAAGTGTAAAGAGAAACAGAGAACTGATTTTCCTCGTTCTGCAAGTTGAATTAAACGATAAAAAGGATGGTCCAGTTTCTTCTCCAGTTAGAGGTGGTGAAAATAATGACATCCACTCGAGTAACCGAGTAATAATCTTGCATGCACTTGATGTGGTTACGAGTAGTACAACCATCACGGAAGTACTCGTCTCTAAAAAAAAATACTGCTTCGAGAGGTTTTTGAACCAAAGAGAGGTATATTACCGTGAGGTTTTAAATAAGATCATCAAGGGAACTCAAAGGAGTGTGGGAAAAGGAGCGTGGAAGGAAAATAGCCGACTTCAAGGGAAGAACGTTAGTAGTCCAATCAAAAATAACGTTTTGACAGACTAGAAATCCTAGATTGGATGGTAATATTTTCATATAACTAGACAGTCACAAGATTTTACAGATCCCAAACCAAAATTAGGATTGACAAAATAAACCTGCATGGTGGAAAAGTAATGGCAGATATAAACCATCTTGAGCAAGCATGTAAAAACAAAATTGCAGAACAATGGCTTCAAAATGTTCACAATAAAAACACAATTCGATGTCACATGGCAAAGACATATTACGGTGCATATATATGCCAACTACCTTATCGGGAAGAAGAGAGAGGGGGTGAGGGGGAGCTTAATTGGCTAAACGCATCTTGGAACAGACAAGAAGAAATAATTCATCTTTCTTATGAAAAGCACACGAAAGCCTATTACCATGTAGGGCAGAATGGTAGCCTCGCTTCTCGGTCAGCCCAATATCCGAGTGTCAGAACTCCCTGCAGATCACCTAACTATTGTGACGAGAAAGAGTCTCCATGATAGTAAAAAATGGATTGTGATTCTTAAACACAGGCAAGTCACAGGGAATCTCATTTATAGTTGACTTTGTGGGTGTTTTGTGGGGAAGGAGGAGAATTTAGTCCCACAAGGCCACACATGGAACTGAGTCATAGAAATGAAGGGAACAAGAGAAATGTGTCCGCATGCTCATATCGGTGGTTCGACTGTCTATTTGTTTGGCATTGTTCTTCGCAATTTTAATTGGTTTAAAAGGAAGACAATCTTCATACCTCCCCTTGGGAGAGGGCACAGTGAACATACTGGACAATACAAGGTTAGGTGGTTGCCAAAATAATCCCTGCATAATTCCAGGCATGAGTCAAAAAGCTATGGGTGCTAGAAATATGACGAGTTTCTCGTGTATCCTTTTCCTTGTTTTTTTTAAGTGGTAGGTATCACAATTGTATAAAAGAAAAGAAGGGATTTACATGTATAGAACAGTGTATGCCCGAAGAATCCCTATACAAAAAACCTTCACACTAAGACAGTGTGAGCCCCCCAATGATACAGGAAGAGCTTTGAGTCTACATTACAAGGCTAGCCCACTCTCTCACCTTCTCACAAATGGCAGGAGACCACCCCATCTGAATCATTTGCTTCCCTTCTAAAAATTTTGTTGTTATTTTCTCCCCATAATGCTCAGAGAGTGGCATGGAGAATTAGCCACCAATGAATGTATCACCCTTCAACAACGATATTCTATGCCATTCCCCTAACAATTGCTACACACTCTCAAGCGAACTAGGCGCACACTGAATCTTTGCTGTGTCCTGCGAGAAGGAGCATTTGGGAGTCTAGATCTCCAGTGAAAAGGTGGTCAAGGGTCTTGGCTCCACTCCGCATAGGCAGCAGAGGGTATTGAGATCCGTGAGGAAGGGAGCCAATCTGTCACTCAATAGCCTGCCATGTGAGATCCTCCAGATTAGAAGTTTCAGTTTAAGTGGACTTTTGGGAGTCTAGATCTGTAAAGCCAAGCGGTGACGTAGACCGCTGTCGGATATAAGGTTGCATGCTAACCAAATTGAAAAACATCCATCTTTCTCCCATTTTCAATACTATTAGTCCTTGCTGCGCTCTGGTGCATAACCAAAATGCAGAAGTAACCTTTCCATCTGATCCATTTCTTCCTCCTTGAGATTCCTCTTGAAAGATAGTGCCCAAATTCCTCTTGGATGGTGTGTCAAAAAATTGGGAGACCACAGCCAAAGGTGCAGATGAGCTGGGATAGAGTTACGGAAACATGTCCTCAAAGAGTATAATCACCGCATCACCGATCTTTTCAAAACAGACACTTCTGATCACTCCCCAACTTTACCCCGATGCTTGCAACAAATGTCCCTACACTGCAAGATACCTCTCCAAATGGGTGAAACGATATGTTGAGAGGATGGTGAAATATACCATACCCTGATCCTCTCATGGTAATCTATGTTAGATGACTTGTAGCCTGTTTTCAACACAAAAATATTTGAAAGTATAGGCGCACATTTGAAGCTATTTAAGTAGTATGCACATTGTTAATTCCACGAATTTAGGTTTATCAGACGATTTAGGATTCAAGTACTGGACATTTCCTCATCGACCGTAGTCAACATTTATTTACATCAACGTAAAGTCCGAATACCCTTGATTAACTATCAAATATATCTTTTCGACCTCTACAATATCCACTGTGATATTGAGAGTTTTATCTAATGGACTCGATCGAAGGGATGTCCATTAGAGATACACACATGCAAGAGGAAATTGAATATTTCATTTCTTGGATTCATTTTACATAGTACGTGAAACCCCAAATATATGGTAGGGTCATTTGATTTACATTTGACCTTCATTCCGCTATCGGGACAGACCGTTGGATTTGATATTCAACCGAGATTAGGCAATCTTGTTTGCTTTTCGGACTATTAGATTTTGCATCTAGTCGAGATTAGGCCGCCAGATGATGTTTTCGGTTGAGATCAGACGATCGGAATTGCTCTAAGTCATAATCTGACAGTTGGATTTGAATTTGGTCTAGATCCGACCATCGAACATACTTGTAACTTGTGACCCGTTTTGGGTATGTTTGCTATTTCAAACCCCTTTTGGGTTCATTTGCAATTTCAAACCCTTTTGGAATTTATTTGAGATTTTGAACACTTTCTGAGTTTATTTACAATTTCAAATCTTTTTGGGTTTATTTGAGATTTCGAACTCTTTCTAAGTTTATTTGTAATTTTTCCTTGAGTATGAGTTTGCTCACAATATCTGAAAAGGTTCATGGGTATTTTTGTAATTTTGGATAGATCAGAGATATTTTTATAATATCTACACTAAACAAGGATTTTTGTGTAATTCCAACATAAGGCACAAGCCCTTCTTTGGTGGAGGCGCATCAAGTATAAACACTTAAGAGATTGCTTCTCCTACTTGAACTCTCTGGGCTACGATCCATCTCCACGCGTCCGTCAGCGCACCACTGTGGATCGACCTGCGCGGTCAAGTCGCAAGGGTCAAGGGGACAGTTCCCCTTGCGGGGAGTTTTCAGGGGGCGACGCCCCCCTGATGAAAATTTCCAATCTGATCCCTCTCCAAGAAATGCACAAGGGGTATTTTCATAATTTTAGAAATTCTAAGATTTCCCAAGAAATTCACACGGCAAGCGGGCAAATTAACCCAAATGCCATTACAAGAGTGTTTTTGTAACATAGCCTAAGCACAGGGCTACAAAGACACAAACTTGTTGCCCGAAGTTGTACGTCCGATGTCTTCTTCTTCTTCTTTTGCTTCTTGTTTGTTTTTGGACCCTTGGGGGGGGGGGCGTCTTTTATAGAGTTTGGGATGAGCAAGGTTAACCCAAATCGGGTAGCCCCTTGGGGGGGTCTACCCAGACCCACTTGCTTGTGCGAGGGAGGGAGAAGGGTAGGACCCCACCATTTTACATTTTCTTGATTTTTTTTGTTGTGCTCTTGTCATGTGGAGAAGAAGATGACGCCTCCGGGGTTGCTTTGTTCTTCGTCTTTTGCGCTACCGTGTCGGGATTGCCTCCGCTCTTCGCATGACTACTACGTAAATGCCACAGAGTATCCTTATGATCGCCCACTTGTTGTGAGACCTCATTGCTTCATGTCGTCACTACGGCGGGATCTCCGAGACCTGCATTTGACCCGAGTATCCCAGTGGCCTCAGCTTTGCACCGTTCTTGACCTTCATAGTATTAATTCCCCCTTCGTTTATCTTGATTATTTTGAGAAAATAAATTGGTGCAACATAGCCATATTCCACTCTCTTCAAAGCCCAACTTCACAACCATTTACACAACAATGTCAAGGAAGTCTCTAATACTCTTGACACCCACTCTTCCCATCTCCTTACTCTTATATACACTCCTCCATGCAATATCATGCCGCCTCCTCCTATCTCCACTCTTATACCAGAATAATTTAGCATGAATAGACTATAGCTTCCTTGCAATCGTCTCGGGGATTCGAAAGATGGAAAGAAAATACACTAAGAGATTGTTTAGCACAGATTTGCAAAGCACCAATCTTCCCCTATAGGAGAGAAGCCTCACCTTCCACCCAATCAATCTTGATTCATATCTATGCACCACTACTTACCAAGCTTTGCAGTCTAAAGACCCCAAAGATAGCAGAAGCCCCAAGTAGAAAAAGGGGAAGCTGCCTACACAACATCACAAGATAAACTCTACTCTCTTGAGGGCCTATTTCACGTGGAAAAATAACGAGAAGTTGTGTTTATTTACTGAACAAAGATGTTAGAATGTACATGATTGTTTCCGCGTTTTGTGTTTAACAAACGATTTAGGATTTATGTATTGGACTTTTCTTCATCGATCGTAATCGGTGTTTATTTATATCGGCATAAAATCCGAACACCTTTAATTAGCTGTCAAAGACACCAAGTCCTGCAGTCTAAAGAAAGTAGAAAAGGGGAAGCTGCCTACACAACATCCCAATATAAACTTTGCTCTCCTGAGGAACTATTTCACGTGAAAAAAATAACGGGAAAATTTATACGTTTATTTACTGAACAAAGATGCACATTTGTTAGCTATTTGATTAACATGTACATGATTATTTCTGCGTTTTGTATTTAACAAACGATTTAGGGTTCGTGTACTAGACTTTTCTCCACCGACCGTAATCAGTTTTTATTTATATCGACGTTCGAACACCTTTGATTAACTGTCAAAGACACCTTTTGCCTCTATATCTGTTGTGATACTAATGATCTTGATGATCACCCATTACGGGTACATACTCTTACAAGAAAGTTTGAATACTTTTCATTCTTTGAATATATAAAATCTAAATTATAATCGATCTTTCAAGACCTTTATATTTGGTCCCGATCATGTAATCAGGTCTTCGGGTTTACATCCGATCGCAATCCAACCGTTGAACATATTATAGTCTTCAATTGGACCTTTGAATTGACTTATATCAAAATCAGACCTTTGAACTTGCTTATACCCTCAATCGGACGGTTGAATTTGGATTTCATCATGATCAGACAGTTAGATCGTCAATATCATCACTATTGATTTGTCGGATCTGATTTCGATCACGATCTTACAATCAAATTTGTTCCTGATCGAGATCTGATCGTTGAATTTGCTTTGGATCAATATCTGACCATTAACTTGGTTCCTGGTCTCGATCCAACTGTTGAATTTGAATATGATCAAGATTCGATTATTGGATTTACTCCTAATCGACATTTGACTATTGCTTTTGAGTTTCATTCCAATCGGACCGTTGGATTGCAAATATGATCATTAACGGGCCGTCAGATTAACCCATGGTCATAATCACTCTTTTGATCCTCATTGGACCATTGAATTGAGTTGACGTCCTTAACGGAGATTTGCGCACAAGGCAAGGGCATATTGTAATTTTTTGACTCTTTTTGGGTATTTCCCTTCCCGAGTATTTCTACAATTTTAAGCCCTTCTTGAGTATTTCTACAATTTTAGACCCTTCTTGAGTATTTCAACAATTTTAGACCCTTCTTGGATATTTCCATAGTTTTTTGATTTCCAGAGACATATCTAATCACGAGGCACATGCACAAGCCTACATGCTTAATCTCCATGGCCGGCCCATGATCCTTGGACTATGCTCACAGAGCTGATGCGCTGCGACTTCAATGTGCGGTGACGGAATTTGGGCCGAAAAAGACCTCCGGATAGCGGCGGCTCCCTTAATCCCCAAGTCCGACGAGGTATCGACGATAATGTCTTTACCTCTGTCGCCAGCAGAGGATGGCAGCCTCCCCTGCACACCCTGAACATGTTGGAGAAGAGGGTCATCCAACCCTACTAGAAGACGCCGCCGGGTCGACGTCGGAGGGGAGCCGGCGGTGATGACTGGCCGGTTGGCCACCAGCGGATTGGGGAGCGCCTGCGACCAAAATCCTATCAACGAAGTCGGGCGGGGAAGAAGCGTCACACCGGTACCCTGAGACCCGATACGACGCAAGTTGTCGGGTAAGTCATGGGCCTACTCGACCGGCCCGTCTACCTGATCCGCCGTTGAGACTGTGACCAGCTCCCCACCCGGTCCTCTGCAGCTCAGTCCGGATGAACAAAATAGGGCGGTCGATTCAAATTTGCATCGACCGCCAAACCGTTCGCAAGCCAGTCTTCTTCCACCTCTCGCCTTCGACCTTGCAACCCTAAGTCGACCGCCAGCAGCGCCGTCTCCTCCTCTACCAGACACACTTGGACGACGACCTAGACCCCTTCAAGGATTACAGAGATAACCGTCGGAATATCAGACGGGCTGGCCACCTGCACACCGGCGACAATAGCTATCCTAGAGCTCATGGGAAAGAAGGCTAAGGTTCCAACCTCCACCTGGTCGAACCCCCTGGACAAGAGAGAGAGGCCACCGTGATCACAGAGGTGCATGGGAACACCTTCGAAGACCACCCTGCAACTCCTAACAGGCGGGTTTTGGAAAGTCCCTTTTGTCATCGACCACCACTGGAGGCGCACCAGAGCTCTCCCCACCGACAAACAACCCACGTCCACCAACCTTAACACCGTTTCTTCCTCATCCTCCACCGCCAAGAATGAGGATGTCGTAATTCTAACGACCTCCCAACTACCACCAGACGATTCCTACCAGCCTCTTCTGCAACAGCTTTACCTTCCAACATGGAGACGTTGAGACACCTTCGCAACCAAGCTAACCTGACCTACAAAACCTCCGTCATGAGTTGGCCTGCATCCGCCCACCTCCTACTAGCCATACTCAACGCTGGTGTACCAGCCCTGAGCACATCTCGGTAGGAACGGCGGCCCACACTGCCACCGGTAACTCTCCCAGGACGCCGCCTCAACTGTGGGCAGAAACACCTTAAGTGGCCACGACAGCCACAACAGAAGCAGGTAGGGGGGTTACCCGACATCCACCCCCCTGCAGGACGAACACCCCTGCCTGAACCCAGCTCCAGCTGAGAACGGCGAAACATGTCCCCCCCCCCCCCAGCTTCCTGGTGATGACTTTTGGGAAAGGATTAATTTCATTAATTGAAAGAAGGGTATTAATACCCAGGGTACAAAATGAGGACAATAACACATAAGCCCCTACTCTTATTTATTGTAACACTCTCCCTCAAGCTGGAGCATATATATCAAACATGCCCAGCTTGTTACAGAGTGCCTTAAAAACGAGAAACTCCAAGTGCCTTTGTAAACAAATCTACTAATTGATCATCTGAAGGAGTAAAAGGAGTACAAATCTGTTGTGACATAACCGCATCTCGCACAAAGTGACAATCAACCTCAATATGCTTGGTACGTTCATGAAAAATAGAATTTTTAGCAATATGGATAGCAGCTTGATTGTCACAACACATCTCCAATGGCTAAGTATAAGTAACCCCAAAATCAGATATCAAACTCCGTAACCACATCATCTCACATGCAGTTTGTGCCATAGCCCTATATTCAACCTCAGCGCTAGATCGAGCAATCACACTTTGTTTCTTGCTTCTCCAAGTGACTAAATTCCCTCCAACATAAGTACAAAATCCTGTAGTAGACCTTCTGTCTAACTTGGATCCTGCATAATCAGCATCAGAAAAAGCTTCAATTCTACATGACCATTCTTTTTGTAAAGCAACCCTTTTCCTGGAGAGGCCTTAATATAACGTAAAATCTGCAGAGCAGCTTCCCAATGGCACACCTTAGGCTTTTGCATAAATTGACTTATTACTCCCATTGCAAAAGAGATGTCAGATCTAGTAACAGTCAAGTAAAGAAGCTTCCCACACAATCTCCTATATCTTTCAACATTTACAAACTCGGGGATGTCCTCATTATCAAGATCCTGCTGTGGAACTGTGGGTATGTCAGCTGGTTTACACCCAAGCAAACCCATCTCCTGAAGTAGATCCATAGCATACTTTCTGTGTGAGAGAGAGACACCAACTTGACCATGAGCTATCTCAATACCCAGAAAGTAACGTGGTCTACCCAAGTTCTTGGTAACAAAATGCTTTTCCAAGTACGTTTAAACCTCTTTAACACCTTCTGTGTCACTATCAGTAAGCAACATGTCATCTACATAAACAATCAAAATAATTATGCTAGTAGATAAATGACGGACAAAAACAGAATGGTCAGCCTGACTTCTCTTCAGTCCAATGCCAGATGCAATTTTGCTGAATTTATCAAACCAAGCACGTGGACTTTATTTTAAGCCATAAATAGTCTTTCTTAACTTACATACCAACTCCCCTTGAGTCACATATCCTGGAGGTTGCTCCATGTACACCTCATTTAGATCTCCATATAAGAAGGCATTTTTCACATCCATTTGAACCATTGACCATCCTTGATTAATAGTAAGAGAAAATAGGATTCGAACAGAATTCAAGCGTGCCACGGGGGAGAAAGTTTCAAAATAATCTACCACATAAGTTTGTGTGAACCCTTTTGTCACCAATCTTGCTTTGTATTTATCAATAGTGCCATCTGGAGAGTATTTCACAGTGAACACCCAGCGACAAGAAACAGGAGTAACATTAGTTGGACGGTGTACAAGGGTCCATGTGCCACGAGAAAGCAAGGCACGCAGTTCTTCATCCATAGCAGCTTTCCACTCTGGTTTAGTGAGGGCCTCAGATACAGTCTTGGGAATAGGGATTGCTGAAAGAGCCAAAGTAAACTGATGAAAGGATGGAGTCAAGGATGTATAGGAAACAAAATTAGCAATGGGGTGTTGATAAATGCACTTACAAGATCTCGCACCTTTTCGAACAGCAATAGGAAGATCAAGATCCAAAACAGGTGGAGAAGATGTCTCACCAAAAGGGGCAGGTTCCTCCAACGAGGTAGATGATGGTGTGTGGTCATCACCTAGTGGTAGCGCGCGCCGCATCTAGACCTGTCCATACATGCGATCTGTAGTAGGTGGCTCAGAGACTTCATTATTAGTGACAACAGTTGAGTCAGAAGGGAATAAAAGAGATGGAATAGGAACATCAAGAGCAATAAGAGAAGTTTGTACATCGGGTGTGGCAAAAAAAGGTACAGACTCATAGAAAGTAACATCTGCAGAAACAAAAGTCTTCCTGGATCGGGGTTCAAAACAACGGTATCCCTTTTGTGTTCTTAAGTATCCAAGAAAAATGTAGGGAACTGACATGGGAGAAAGTTTATCATGGCCTGACCCGAGAGAATGAACAAAGCATTTGCATCCAAACACACGAGGAACCAAGAAAAAGGGTGTACCATCAGGATGCAGACACGAAAAGGGCGATTGCCCATTAAGGACCTTGCTGGAAACACGATTTACAAGGTAACACGAAGTAAGAACCGCATCGTCCCAATACTGTTTGGGAACATTCATGTGGAACATCAAGGTACGAGCAACATCTAGAAGATGACGGTTCTTTCTCTCCGCCACACCGTTCTGTTGTGATGTATAAGAACACGAGGTTTGATGGATAATCCCCCGAGAAGAACAAAAAGTGGCAAAAGATGTCTGAACATACTCCAATGTATTGTCAGTACGCACAACTTTGATAGAGGCAGAATATTGGGTTTTTATTTCAGTATAAAAACTTTCAAAAATATGAAGTACATCAGACCTTGACTTGAGTAGAAACACCCAAGTCATACGAGAAAAATCATCTATAAAGGTAACAAAATATCGAAAACCAAGTCTGGAGATAACTAGAGAAGGTCCCCAGATATCTGAGTGAACAAGATGAAAGGGAGCAGTGCTTCTTTTATTTTGACTCAAAGGAAAAGACACTATATGGTGTTTGCCTAATTCACAGGCATCACAATGAAACTTATTGATTGTAGATGGAACAGACACAAAATCTCTAAGCTTCGAGATAGAAGGGTGACCCAATCTGCAATGCCACTGATAAGAGGTGTCACTAGCCGACAATGCATGATGAGGCTGGAAAGGTCTATCTACAGTAAGATAGTAGAGACCACCAGATTCATGCCCCCCACCAATCGTCTTCCTCGTTTGGAAGTCCTGAAATACACAATAAGAAGATAGAAGGTCACTGAGCAATTCAAAGAATGAGTCAACATGCTGATAGAAAGAAGATTAACATGAAATTTTGGAACATAGAGAACATCATTTAAAGTGAGATGAGACAATGAAACAATGCCTTTTCCTACAACAGGCGATTTAGAGCCATCTGCTACAACAACAGGTGCATGAGAAATAGTGGAGTCAAGTGAGGAGAATAGGGAGCGATCACCTGTCATATAACAAGGGGCTCCCGAGTCCACAATCCATGAGGAATTAAAAACTGCAAAGGCACTACCTGAGTGGGAGACAGCATGAAAAGAGGATGAAGATGTTGCAGAGCCTTTTATAATTCGTTGAATTGCCTCATACTCCACCCGAGATAAAGTTACTCCCCCTTCCTATCGTACAGATGTAGGAGTACAATCTGTTTGCAGCTGCTGTGTACTTTGGGCAGTCTCTATAGTGGTATCTGAAGCCACACCAAGGTTAGCCACATGATTCAGCTTGCTTCCTCCCCTTCCGTACTTCTTCTAACAAAAATCTGAATGATGATTTGACCGCCCATAGTGCGAGCATGGTTGACAACCACATCCGCGTCCCCGACCACGGCCACCAGCAACCAGCAACTAGCAACCAGCAACAAGGGCAGATGCACTCCCCAAGTCATTGTTTGAAACTGTTGATCCAGTTGTAGAAATACCAATATTAGAAAGAGATGTTGTATTGGCCCGTAAAACACGTGAAAAGGCATCGGCCAATTTCGAAATAGCTGTATCAGCCAACAGATTATCTCGAACATGTGGGAGACTATCATCGAGACCATAGAGAAATTTTGCAACAATGAATTCATCACGTTGTTTTTGTATTTTCGCTGCGTCTGTGGTAGAAGGGTGATGTAGTTGAAGTTCATTCCACAATCCCTGCACTTCTGAGAAATATTGTGCTATGTGCCGCCCATCTTGTTTGATTGCAAATAGTCTGGAATAAAGATTATAGATGTGTGAAACATTGGTTTCACCGGAGTAGGTTCGCTTCAAAGACTCCCACATTTCTTTTGCAGTATCTAAGAAAAGAACATTATTGAAGATGTGTGGCTCACAATTATTTCCAATCACCGAAATAACAGTTCCATCATCCGCTTGCCAAGCTTCATATGCCTTCAAATCTGATTTATCTGGAGCATCTTCCTCGATATGACGTAACTTTTTCATAGACATTAATAAGAACCGAAGGTCTCTCGACCAATGATGATAGTTCGTACCATTCAACTTTACAGAAATTGTCAAAATGTGATTGGAGATAGGAGCCTGTCTGGTTGACGAAGACGAGGAGTCCACCATATCGGACAAGAAGCAGATGATGGAATATAGAAAACTAGAACGTCGCCAGAGAGCTGAGTTGTCACTGCATAAGGATATAGAAACTAGATGAGGTCTACACACTGACCATAGTTGACGACAAGACGCTATCCCCTAACGGGATGACGACCACAACAGGTTGTGGTTGTTGGCACCCCTGTATGGAACGCTGCTGCGGCGGCGGACAGATCTCGACTGTTGGCACCCCGTTCTGGGAGAAGAGAGGCCACTGCGGCCGCGACCCACAACCGAACCACCGGACGGCTCCCCGGTGAGACACCCCCACCACGCGCGCAAGAGCCGCGCGTCCAGCCGGTTGCTGGCGGAGGAGGCGCGTCCGATGGGTTGCTGGCAGAGGAGGGAGCCGGTGCTACTTCGCGCAAGAGCCGCGTGTCCGAGGGGTTGCTGGCGGAGGAGGCGCGTCCGGCGGGTTGCTGCGGGCGGAAGGAGGAACGTGGGAGCAGGTGCTGCTTCGCGAACACCGGAGGAACAGGATGGGGCGGTTGGAGCCCTAATCCGGCTCTGATACCATGATGACTTTTGGGAAAGGATTAATTTCATTAATTGAAAGAAGGGTATTAATACCCAGGGTACAAGATGAGGACAATAACACATAAGCCCCTACTCTTATTTATTTTAACACCTGGGATGGATGATTTATGATTAACGGGCAAACGAATTACCTCCATATAATTTACAAAATGACAAAGAAGCAAAATAACATGACGGACCTGCAAAAAAAAAACAATCAAATTCTTAGACCATTAAAAATAAGTTCTAACTCTACATATAACAGATATAAAAAAATAATTACTCAAAAAGAAAGTTCTGATTGGAGATGTATGTGGAGATGACAGAAAGCATATAAATGTTGTTAAGAGTAATAGTCATGTTTCCCTCCTAGAGGATTCCCTATTAGGCTTTCCCTCTCTTAAGTCTTTCCCTGTATTAACCTTCCTTCTTTCATAGGGCTTCTTCTATTGCTCTTGCTCTATAATAGTGGGTAAACCCTATATAGGGGGCCTTCCCTCCATTGAATTCACCTTTCTATCAAATACAAAACTGCAAATTGTATGGTTTCCAATAAGGGTAATTTAAATACAAATATAAAATACAATACAACTAACCCCCCACCCCTAACAAAGAGAAAAGGATACTTTTGGGGAGGTTAAATATAGATGAACGTAAGATACTAGAATGATTTTTACCTTGGTAACTACTAAGAAAATTGTATTGGGATCGCAATGCAAGTATTTATAATCAATCGCTAGTTTGACTGGAGTGTTAGTTTTTCTGTAGTGTTAGTATTGAATATTGATACCAATATTTTTAGAGTCTGAAATTTCAATATTGTAATTACTATGGGAAGAAAATGGAACACGGAAGCTGGGGAAATGAGACTTAGGAGAAAAGCAGGTATAGGGGAGGAAGAGGAGAGAGGATCTTTAGCACCTAAATTATAGTGTTATAATATGAACTCAGTAGTGTGTTCAATTTGTTATTACAATGCATTCTTCCAGTACAATAATGTCAAAACTGATTGAACATTACCAAACACCAATTAGTAAATCAACTACTGATGTCTAATTCAGCAACCAAAGATCTCATAAAGTAATAATGCATTTTCATGTTCCCAATGGCACTCGACATTCAGATATAAACACGTGACTTGCCAGCAAAGTGGTGAGCAAAAAGGTAGATTAAGCACTGTTGCAACCATTAATCTTTCTCGAGGAAAAAATTCCGAGATATTTCCCTCGAGTTGGTCGAGGTTTGATATTTGGCGTACCGCCGTCCCGGAGAATATCTCCGCACTTCAAAGGGTCATAACCTGAAAACTATCAATTATGAACCTCTCGCAGCAAAGGAGGTGGTTGAAAGCCGAGTTAAATCCACGACGATTGTCAAAGTCATGTGGTCTCGGGCAAATCCAGAAGCAAGGATTCCCTCCTCGGATGTCCATGGCGGATAACGACAATACGAAAAAAGAAGACCTCGTAGCAAAGAAAGAGGGCAAAGGAGAGGGTATACACACCTCCCGCGAAGTCCAACACACATGTGCCACGTAGCTCGGACGAACACAAGCCTCCTCCACTCGGCCGATGGCGCGAAGAAGACGACAAACGAACAAGAGACGTGCTTCCTCATTCCTCTATGCAGCGTGCTGCGAGCAAAAGTATTGAAAAAAAGCCTAAAGGACGGGATTTAAGCAAGGGGGAGACCCGAGGGAACCCGCCCGGGGTCTGACGGACCCACGCGGGGTGACCCAACCCCGGGCCAACCTGAGCGCGACCGCGGCAGGCCCCCCCGGGGTTGCCCGGCCCCGGGGAGACCTGCCCAGGGTCGAGCGACCCCGGTGGGCCCTGCCCGGGTGGGTCCTCAGAGCCATTTGACCCCGCTGCCCTCTCCCACTCTCAAAAATGAAAAGGAAAGAAAAAAAAAGGCCCGCTGCCCTCTCCCACTCTCAAACATAGCCCAAGGTCGAGCGACCCCGATGGCCTTCCGACTTCTATAAATAGATCTCCCGGGGTCCAAGAGGAGAGAGAAGAGATCGGAGATCAAGAGATCAAGTCATTTTTGAGAGCAAGTTTGTTTGTTGTTTTGGCCCACCAAGGGTATGTAAAACCCCGAGCCTTGTATTTATGCCCCTGAGGACTATGTTTGTAATTATACCCCTTTGAGGGCCAGGTTTGTAATTTGTTATGCACCTGGGACGGCTAAATTATATAATTCCATCACATAACGAGGGATTACAAAAACGTTCTTCCTGGGACTGCAAGAAAAAAATTCAAGTCCTGTTGTTTGTAGTTTTACCCTACAACTCTATAATTGGGGCTACGCCCCTACGTCCCGCGTCAGCACAGAGACCCCTTTCTCTTGTACAGCTGACAACTCGCCGACAATCCTTATATTCATATAGATCATAAATGCACCCAACTGTTCTTTTATGGGCTGGTCAAGAAAAATTGTAAATAAGCCCCGACCCTCGAGAAATGGCCCATACGCCCCTCTTTTGCGAATCAATGCACGAGCATCTCCTATGAAACTCATTGTTGCTAAGGACCTTGTCAGCTCAACATGGCCCCCAAATATCATCTCAAGCCTAAGTTCGTCTGGGATCTGGTAAAATTATCAGAATACCCTTGTGATCTAGAAACGGCCCAAGAACCTTCAAAACCTCCCGAAAATTGCCTTAGCATCCTGGGAAGTCAGAGATTTCACCATACTCTCCCTCCAACCCGAAAATTCGAGAAATAACCTTGGTCTGGTAAAATTACTAACATACCTCTGAAAATCAGAATTTACCAAAATATCCCTGGAGTCCAGAAAGCCTTCTGGCATTCCAAAAACGCCTACGGCTCTTGCAAAATTGCAGTTATATCTTCAAATTACAAGGTTTCTTACCCAACCTGGTGGCCTTTGGTGAAATCCTAATACTTCGGTGGTGAGTGGGAACTAGCTTTGAGCCGTGCAAGCAAGCCTTCCCTTAGTATCAGGACCCTTATAGAGTCTTTGACAGTTAAACAAAGGTATTCGGACGTTAGGCCAATATAAATCACAACACTGACTGCGGTCGGTGGAGAAAAGTCCAGCACTCGAACCCAAACGTCTGATACGATGCGCACCCACGGAATAAACCCTGCACAGACCCTTTATACAGCCCCTCTATGTGCAATCCTTACAACATTCTTTCAAAAGAATATTCCGTGACCAACAAGCACATAATTGCTATGTCATAATAGATGTGAACACTCACATCAAGTCAATTTCAATATCATAAGCTCTCCTCAATAATTAAAGAAAAGGACAGGCAGAAGATAGCAAAGATGGAACAAGCACAAACATCTATAGCTTGGTGCCTTATGGGTCAGAGGTTAGCTGGCAGAACATGTTTTACAGGAAATAAAGACTCAAGTTCAGGGAAGCTATATGGATCCACTCAATGCATATCACGACCAATAATATCTCAATAGAAAACAACTAGCCATCAAACTTGAATCAAGTCTGCAGGAGTTAGCAAACAAATCTATAGCTTCAGGTCATTTGCCAGACTAATGTTGATCTGCAAAGTTCACATTCTTTGTGCATACATTGCCAAGTAAAGAATAAAAGGGAGCATTTAAGTCACACCAATGAAGAACTCGAGGCCAAATGACAAGAATGAATAATACCGTGTGCAGGTAAATCTAGAGAGGTATGTAGTTCATCTGTTGGCCAACTGGGGCAGGCCTTGGCCCATTAGGAGGGACATGACTATTCGGTGGCTTATCCTTCATGCCACCTTGCGGACGTTGTGGGGGGAGCGGAACAATTGGATCTTCAAGAAAGAGTCTCGTGCTGAGGAGACAGTTGTTTCTTTTGTTTGTAACAGAGTGAGGGGATGGGCTGTTATTCTTTGTAATGTGAATTCCCTTGCTTCTACTCTTTTGACTGTTTGGGGGACTAGTTTGATCCACACTGCCTTTGTGTGGCCTTTTGGTGTATAGGTTTTTGGGTCTGTATTTTTTGGGGTTTGCATAGCCTATACTTGTACTTTCATTCTCTCTTTTATTTATACTTCCGTGGTACTTACTACCCACTTTTCAAAAAAAAAATGTTGGGTGTTGGTACCACTGTTCCCATAAAATAGGACTTAGGGAAACATATTTCCAAAACAATATGAACTTCCTAAAATCCATTAATCTAGAAAAAGAAATATGAATCTAAAAAATGATGACACGTGAAACCTATACAATCCTTTAATTTAGACCATGTGAATTTAAAGAGGCATGTGAAAGGATGCTGGGTGAGTTTCACTCTTCCCATAATGCAGGGGAAATTAGTCCTCGGCAATCATGTTTCCAAACTAGCAGAACATCCTATGAAAGCCTCCACTTATAGTGCGGGCTATTTTCCCAATGAAAACTGTTAGAAAGATATTGCACCTATGCCCTTTCTGATGTTTAGGAATGCCCTAGTCCCAGTTGTATTAGGAAATATGGTTATTGCCCCAATGATCAATGAAGAGCTTCCATTATTCTCACCTCTGCTCATAACATGGTACCAGAGCCTGAGCCCATTTCTTAATGTCTTCAATGGTTCAGAACTTCAGCATCTCAGTCAGGCTTTTGCACTGCTGCTTTGGCCAACGAAGATCACCATCAAGCTTCTCTCCGGCACGGAGTTTCCCTTATGACATCTCTTCCCCATGTAATGTCTGGAATTTCTCCATTGCATCTTTCCATCATTGTTCTTCAAGACTTGTTTCTTGTAAGTTTATACACTGATCAGTCTCAAGGGACTGACTGTACTGCAGTCCTTCAGATTCTAATCCTAGTTTATTTGTATTTTAGTTCCAACTTCCAACAGTGTCTCCGGACTACAGAATTATTTTGGCTTCTGCCAGCCAGTGCCGTTGATAACACCTGCCATTCCTGTTGCAATTGGTCTTCCTATCAGTCTCGGTCATCATAACCGTCATATTCGTTAGTCTACCTCCAACCTACAGGCCTATTAGGGCTTATATTGTGGGCTTTCATCTTCCTCACTGCTGTCCATTGCCACTACCATTGACGGGACCTGTTGACGAGACCAACACATCATCAACCTTCCTCAACTGCCCTGGCATCTGAATCACTGTGTTGTTGCTCCTCTTACCGCCTCAGCATCTGGTTCCTAGGGTTCCCCAGGATTTCAGCAGAGAAGGCATTTATCTGTTACTGTTAGCACTTCAGGACTTCAAGTTCTCGAATCTGCATTAATCCAGAACCAATTGGCTAAAGGGGGCAGTTCATAGCATGATGATTTTAAGGTGATTCTTTTAGATAAATTTTTGCCAGGGTCAGTCGCATAAAATTTCCAATTTCTTGATAAACTGAATGAAGTATTCCTAAGGAAGATGACACAATCTTGAATTGTGGTCCTAAAAGTGGAACCATTGTACTTTTGAAGAAATGTAAGAAGCTAAAAGTAAGCTTACCCCAGGTATGCTGTCCCAGGCTGGGCTGAATCTCTGATAAGGATGTCTTAGAATTACTGGAAGTACTGGAGACTTAGCTAGAAAGGCACCTGTCTTGAAGGGGAGGAGGAAATCTCCATTTGCAGTTGTGCTCTCTAAATTTGAACAAGAAAAATGAAAGGTGCAGGGTAATGCACAAATACTTTTATTTTCCAGAAAGTATATAAGTGCAATTTATCAATGGAGTTACAATCTTACAGAAGAAAAATGAAAGAATCCAAGGCTTTTCTATTCCTTTTTTTTTAAGTGAGGAAAGATGCCTCAAAACACAATAAAAATAAAAATATGCAAAACAATTGACAGGTTCAGTTTTCATAAGTTTTCATACACCTTCCAAAAAAATTCAGTTTTCAAAAGTCATGGATAATTTCAAGGGGAAAATAAAGAGCAATGCAGTCATTGATTAGTGAGGAGGATAAAACCCATACGGCCCATGCGCGGCCCGTTAGTGCCAGGCCCGTGTCGGCCCAAGGTCTGCGAAACGCGTAGCGGACTCCTGACAGTCGACGGCCCACGCCAGGCAGCCCACTAAGGCCAGTCATCGGATCCGCCAACCCACGAGGGGCATCGACCCAGGCATATCGGTCGCCGGATAGCCCTCCGACGACCGAACGTTACTCCCGCCATCATCGGCCTCCACTCTGGTAAAGACAAGCAAGCCACACAAGTGCCGTAAGACTCGCCTAAAGACCGCCCGGCCCCGGATGAATGGGCACACAACGGGAAACTCCCCACGATCGCGGGGAGACGTTACCCCACGACTCACGCCCTTCCCTGTTAAGGGATAGGTCTCCACCACTAGAACAACCTCTATAAATAGACCTTCGACCAGGGACAGAGACACGGTGACACGAAAAAAACACACAGAGACAGACTGATAGCTACAGACTCCTACAGACAGAGAGAGAGCCATCTACAAAGGAGAGCCCCGACCCGCTTCCGAGCACGCCTCCCAACTAGCGAGCACTCTCCGAGCACCCGCTGGGTGTAGCGAGCACCTTCGGAAGCTTAATCCTCACTCCAGGTTTGATCACTCTACTCTCATCCTCCTCTCTCCTCTCCATCCTCCCTTGATCCCCACGTAATAAGGTCATGACTTAAGCATCGAAGGGTTGTCCCCTGGGGTAACGCCCAACGCTCCTTCTGACGCCGTTCTTCTGGTGTTTGCAGGCTCTCATGGGTGGCTGGACGATCTTCCCCAACAAATAAATATTAAAAGTGTGGTACAAGATTCGAGAGACCATTTTCTCGCCTCTACACTTTTTGGCACCGTCTGTGGGAATCGAACCCACGACCACATTGAATGAAGTAATCGATGGCGACGATGAGGAACTTCTTCCTCCCTTGAGCCTCTGGGAAGGGGTCCAGTATATCTACCCCCCACCGAGCAAATGGATGAGACTCCATCAACGCGTGCAATTGTGTAGCCGGCTGGTGATGTAAGTTCGCAAACTTTTGGCACCGGGGGCAACTTCGGACATAGTTGAGGCAGCCTTGCTGCAACGTCGGCCACTAATATCCTTGTCGGATGAGACTCCTTGCGAGTGCTTGCCCACCGATATGGCTTCCGCAGAGTCCTTCGTGGATTTCTTGAATTGCCTGCTTGGCCTCCGTGGGGAATAATCACTTCAACAGTGGAGCAGAGAGTGATCGCCTGAATACACTGATCAATCTCAAGGGACTGAATGTACTGCAGTCCTTCAGATTCTAATCCTAGTTTATTTGTATTTTAGTTCCAACTTCCAACAGTGTCTCCGAACTCCAGAATTATTTTGGCTTCTGCCAGCCAGTGCCGTTGATAACACCTGCCATTCCGGTTGCCATTGGTCTTCCTATCAGTCTCGGTCATCATAACCGTCATATTCGTTAGTCTACCTCCAACCTACAGGCCCATTAGGACTTATATTGTGGGCTTTCATCTTCCTCACTGCTGTCCATTGCCACAACCATTGACGGGACCTGTTGACGAGACCAACACATCATCAACCTTCCTCAACTGCCCTGGCATCTGAATCACTGTGTTGTTGCTCCTCTTACCAAGTCAGCATCTGGTTCCTAGGGTTCCCCAAGATTTCAGCAGAGAAGGCATTTATATACAGAAACCTTGTTGTTTATCTGTTAGCACTTCAGGACTTCAAGTCCTGGAATCTGCATTAATCCAGAACCAATTGGCCGAAGGGGGCAGTTCATAGCATGATGATTTTAAGGTGATTCTTTTAGATAAATTTTTGCCAGGGTCAGTCGCATAAAATTTCCAATTTCTTGATAAACTGAATGAAGTCTTCCTAAGAAAGTACAAGATTACAAAAAGGAAGATGACACAATCTTGAATTGTGGTCCTAAAAGTGGAACCATTGTACTCTTGAAGAAATGTAAGAAGCTAAAAGTAAGCTTACCCCAGGTATGCTGTCCCAGGCTGGGCTGAATCTCTGATAAGGATATCTTAGAATTACTGGAGACTTAGCTAGAATCCCACGTATCCTTACAACCGACAACGGTAGGCAATTCGCAAGCTCTTTCTTCCAGGAAAAGTGCTCGGAGCTGGGGATTTGGAATCACTACACATCTGTAGGTCACCCCCAAGCGAATGGCCTAGTGAAAAATGCCAACAGAACACTTCTTCATGGTATCAAGACCCGCCTGGAACAGGCTGGCGAATCTTGAGTTCATTCCATCCTGAGTGTCATGTGGGCACACCGTACTACTGCTCAGACTGCCACGGGGGAAACGCCTTTCCACCTCGCATATGGAGCGAAAATAGTTGTTCCAGTTGAGATATCCAACCCGTCATTACGGGTTAGCCAGTTTGACGAGGCTAGAAACAACCAGGCGATACGAAAAACCTAGACCTACTCGAGGAGAGAAGGGAGCGTGCCCAGTTGAGACTCGTGGCCTATCAATAGAGACTGGCACAATATTACAATGCTCGCGTCAGAGAGCGCCACTTTCTCCCTGGAAACCTCGTGCTACGACTAGCTAGTGTGGCGGACCCCAGAGCAGCCATGGGAAAAGTGGACCCAAACTGGGAAGGCCCTTATCGGGCGACAAAAGTGCTCGGCAAAGGGGCTAGACTAACGACGTTGGATGGGCCAGAAGTACCAAGAACTTGGAACACTGTAAATCTCAGAGCATTTTACCAATAAATTGATTTTATTATTCCTTCTTGCCGTTTCAAGACCCGGACAAGGGAATCATTGTCAGTCGCCCACCGAGCCCAACTATGGTAGCTTCCGAGCTCCCAAGAGGCGAGCACCAATGCTCCCCTCAGAAACGATGGTGGCTTCCGAGCTTCCAAGGGACGAGCACTCATACTCCCCTCAGAAACTATGGTAGCTTCCGGACTTCCAAGAGACGAGCACTCATGCTTCTCTCGGAAACGAAGTAGACTCTTAATTCCTAGAAACGGGCAAGAATCCTCTCCTCTTCAGGAAGAAGGATGTACGCTCCTCTACGATTGTTCAAAGGTGGCCCCTAAGCCACTAAAGGGAGGTAAGAGTCTTGACCTTCTCAGGAAGCAGGGCGTACACCTAGCCAAAAGTAAGCAAGAATCCTCTCCTCTTAAGGAAGAAGGATGTACGCCCTTCTACCATTGTTCAAAGGTGACCTTTAAGCCCCTAAGGACAGGTAAGAGTCATGGCATTCTCAGGAAGCAGGATGTACACCTAGCCTCACGGCGCTAAAGGTGGATTTGATGGTGAGTCTACCTACCCTCACAAACACCTCACACGGGAACGATTTGATGAAATCCATATAACATTCGTCTAACGGCCCCAAGAACGTGATAAGAAAATGACAAGAGCACAGTGGAAGGAGAAGATCATGCTTTTATTGATGATACAAAGCCCTCAGTCAGAATCTACATAATCGCTCGACCAGCGTAGAGAATCGTGGAAATGAATTGGGCACATTAAGGCCATGGCGGCGTTAAAACTGTCAATGTAGCCAGCCATCTGACCTCGCTCAAAATCGTTGTCCAGAACGAGCGGTTCGTGGGAAGTAGCTGGGGCCGAAGCAGACTTGGAGGTGGCACTGCCCGTCGACCTGGCATCCACGGGGGGCGCCAGAGACGCTGGAGCTCCGACCACCGGGCCTGTAGAAGGAGCGCTCGTCCCTGCTACAGCGACAACTGAGGCACCGGAGACCCTTCCACTGTGGATTTGGGAGATGACTGAGACATGGCAGCAGCGAAGACAGGATGGAAGAAGGTACACGATGCCTTAGAGCCTTCGACTGACCCTATTATTTATAAGGGAAGACTTCCCTTCGGAAGAGTAATCCCTACCTGCGACGGATGGTATCCTCCATTGGGGACTCGCACATCATGGGGAAGTGTGGACCCATTAACGGCAACCAAATCACGCAAAGAGCAAACATCCATCACACAAGGGAAAGAGGTTGCAGAAAAGGAAATTTTATTGATAAGGGGGGGTACAAGAAGTTAAGCGTCCTCTTTGGGATGGAACCGATCTGGTCGGAGGCTTAGCACACCCTTGTTACAAAAAAGGCGGTTCACCTTCGCCAAGGCATTCCGCCAGCCCTACAGGTACCCCTGATTGTACTCCTCCGAGACCTCACCGTTGCTACCCTCCCCCGACGGCTGGTCCGGCGCCGACAGTGCCTCCTTCGGAAGCAGAGCCTCTTATAGGGGGCTTCCTCGGCGAAGATTCGATTTCTCAGATGACATCTCTTGAGCATGCTTTTGACAGTCAAGGAACTAAGGATGCCCTTAGGGTTCCCACGGGTCTCCATTTATAGAAAGGAGACGAAGCCCCCAGAAGGGGTCAAAAGGGTCTTCACGCCTTCCCACTTTGTGAAATCGAAGCGACGGGATCTCGAAGATCGTGTCCTCTCAAACCCTCAACGAGACTTCGGCCGCCGGTTCATATCCAAGGAGGATTTAAAGCAGGGAAAAGGAAGTATGAAGGCTACGTGGAAAGTACAGAACGCTCCAGACAATAGAATTTGTGAAGGAAAGGCAAGTATTCATTATGAAGCAAAAAGCAGCATACAAGGAAAGGGCTACGTCTACTCGGACGTACCCGATAAAAAAAAAGGAAGAAAGACAAGGTCAAAACAATGGCGAGCACGCCCTCAAGTGCTCGCCCCCTCGGCGGCGGGGGATGACGCCAAGTCCTGAGCTTCGGGCACGTCTTCGGGAATGGCCGCGGGGGGTGGAGCATCGTCAATCAGGTCGACCAACTCTTTGCCCACCGAGTGCTCGCCCCTAGCAGCACGCTCCGCGGTGCTCGGCTCCTCCTCGCCAAGCTCCTCTTTGCCCTGGCTGGCTGCATGCTCGAATGGCATCAGCGGAGACGGCAGGGTCGGCACTGGGACGCCCATGCTGTCAGCAGCAACTTGGACGGCTGCCAACCATCCCTCCTGGAAGCCAAGGTCCCTCGCTGGACCATAGACTTCGACAACGACCGCGTTCAGCTCAGCCTGGTATTCCGAGGATGCCCGGAAGCACTCCACGGCCTCCTCCCCAATCGTGGCCATCGCTGCCTTCAACCCGACAACCCGGGCCTCCGCCGCCTAGGCCCTCTCCTCGGCCTCAGCCACCGAGGTCCTCAGCTCGGCCACCCGAGCGTCAGCTATGTCAGCCCGCTTGGCCGCCTCTCGCAGGGACCCCTCAAGCGTCCGGATTTGGACCTGGAAGGCATCCCGATCACGCTTGGCCTCAGTCAAGACACGCCCTTGCGACTCCAGGAGACCCTGGAGCTCGGTGTGCTCGCCCGTTAACCTGCGGAGTTGGGTCCACAGCTCCGTCGACGCCGCGTTGCTGTCGACCAGCTGCCAGGCGATCCCATGGAAGTGGTACCCCCACAGGCCGAAGGCCCTGGCGACCGAGCACAAGTTCTTGGCCGCCAAATTGTATAACTCCACATGAACTTCGAAGGAGAAGACTCCAGTGCGGTCAGTCAACCGCACGCCCTTGTCCATCAGGACGTAGGCCTCGAGCTGAGCAGAGACGACCCCCGGAGCGTCTTCGGGCGGCATAGAGCTGGTAGTTGCGTCGGGACAAGACCCCTTGCCTTTGTCAATTGCCCCCCCGACAGGGACCGGCGGGGCAGCCCCTGTCTGCGACGGGCAGACCGGGGGAGATGGTACTGGAACCGGCACCCCGACTGGTTCGGGGGCCAGAGGAGTCGCAGATCGAGGACGGGGTGGCGTTCGTCCGCGAGGAACTTCGGCAACAATCCTCCTCCTCTTCCCCTGGCGATCCAACGCCACCACCGCAGAAAGATCCACCCGACGACGTTGTTCCATCACCATTGGAGGAATCTCGACGGGAGTGCTCGACGAACTCCCGGAGGCGACCCTCTGGCTAGCCGCACGGGTGCCCAACTGGCGCTAGGCACGGGGGCAGCAGACGGCGACGCAGGAGGGAGATGTGAGCACTCCACTGGGATCGCCACCGAGAGAGGATATGGCAAGCTCCCCGGCTTGAGGACGACTGCTTGCCGGGGAGCAGCGACAGAAACCTGGTCGACACCAGGCTCTATGTGATCAAGAGGGCGAGGGACGTTCGCCGACAGCTCAACTATCTCGAACTGCAGCTCCGACGACAACGGCGTTCCTGTAGCAAAGCACGAGAAGGTCATCACAACAGCAGGCAGAAAGACCAAGGAGACAACAAAGCTTGTACCATGGGACAATGAGGGGCTCAACCCCAACTCCCGGAGTACCGCTAGGGTCAGTCTCGCATCGACGTCCCTGAGGGGGTGGCGAAGGATGGCCTTAATCGCCCTCGCCTCCTCAGTATTGGAGTCAGCAACCTGTCAGCCCTAGGGGGGTAAATGTTCGCGGCGAAACTCCAGTCCGTTGGGTGACCGCTACCCCCTACCTTCGTGATAAAGACAAAGCGATCGGACAAGCGCTTGATGTTGGAGACGAGGGAGGAAATATGGATGATAGTCCGATCATTCCTAGCCCGAAGGTAAAAATTGACAACTCAGCGCCAGGGCAGTGCTGGAGGCTATAAAATTGACGGAAGAGGAAAACATTAGGTGTGACCGAGACCTGGTTACAGATATATACAAAGGCGCACAGGATGCGCCAAGAATTATGGGAAAGGTCCCCTGGGTACCAACCATAATAATGGAGGACAAACTCCATGAAGGGGTGCACGGGGAGACAGAAACCTGCCCGAAAGGATTCTATCGGGACGGTAATACCACCCGGGTAATGACCCCCCAGGCAATCCTCAGCATCAGGGAAAACAATATCGTAGTCGGCAGGGATCTAAAAGTCCTCACGGAGGCCGCGGACCACCCTATAAGCGACTAAGGGCGGAGAGCGAGGACGACTGGGGCCGGCACCCGAAGTGCTCGGGACACCAGCATGACTGACTTCCTCCTCTGCGGAGGATACGGGATCCGCACGAAGAATCCTTCTACGGGGCGCCATGGACCTGGAAGCAAAGAAGGATGGAAGAATCCTCACCAGGGCGGAAGGTGAACGATGAGGACGTGCCAGACACCCACGCCAAAGTTAAGAGAAGCAAGTGAAACCTCCCAAGGATCCCCACGCCAGTACTTATAGACTTCGAAGGTGGATCGACCACTTCGAGGCGACACGAGGGGAAAGAAGGCACTCATCACCGCCAAAGGCGGCCACCAAGCCCAGGCGACCGTTCGCGCCCGCGCCCCCAGACAAAAATGGCAACGTCGTGATGACAGCAATGCCGCTTGACATCTCGACTAACGGTGCCTTGCGCGCCAAGAAGCCGAGTAGGTGGCAGGGCCCACCTACCCTGTTGATACGAGGATATCCTCCTAGAGACTCCCCCTCGACAGGCCCAACGGGATTGCCTCTCAGACCCCGAAAGTGCTCGGCATGTAAGAGTGGGGGGCTAGTGAGGAGGATAAAACTCATACGGCCCATGCGCGGCTCGTTAGCACCAGGCCCATGTCGGCCCAAGGTTTACGAAACGCGTAGCGGGCCCGACAGTCGACGGCCCATGCCAGGCAGCCCAATAAGGCCAACCATCAGATCCGCTAACCCACGAGGGGCATCAACCCAGGCATATCGGACGTCGGATGACCCTCCAACGACCGAACGTTACTCCCGCCACCATCGGCTTCCACTCCGGTAAAGGCGAGCACGCCCCACGAGTACCGTAAGACTCGCCTAAAGACCGCCCGCCCCCGGATGAACAGGCGCACAACGGAAAACTCCCCACGATTGTGGGGAGACGTTACCCCACGACTCACGCCCTTCCCTGTTAAAGGATAGGTCTCCACCGCCAGGACAACCCCTATAAATGGACCTTCAACCAGGGACAGAGACACGGTGACACGAAAAAAACACACAGATACAGACTGACAGTTACAGACGCCTACAGACAGAGAGAGAGACATCTACAGAGGAGAGCCCCGACCCACTTCCGAGCACGCCTCCCACCTAGCGAGTACTCTCTGAGCACCCGCAATCCTCACTCCAAACTTGATCACTCAACTCTCATCCTCCTCTCTCCTCTCCAACCTCCCTTGATCTCTACGTAATAAGGTCCTGACTTAAGCATCGAAGGGTTGTCCCCTGGGGTAACGCCCAGGGCTCCTTCTAATGCCGTTCTTCTGGTGTTTGCAGGCTCTCATGGGTGGCTGGACGATCTTCCCCAACAAATAAATATTAAAGTGTGGTACGAGGTTCGAGAGACTATTTTCTCGCCTCTACAGTTAGCACCAAGCCCATAGAGATAAAGAAAACAATCAAAGTACATCATGTTTCTCCCACATTTGTACAGAAACATTAAAGAATGGTCTTTATCCTAGTAATAAAGATGCAATTATTCAAAGATAAACTGACGTTGATGGATAAATGCATGCATGAGGTATAAACATCAGACTAGCATTCAACCAGTATAGTCATGTGATAAGAAAATGCTTAATCAGTACCCAGATGTAGGTTCATTGACACCACACCAGGTCTTTTTTCTTTCATCTGGAGGAGAGGGACTGATCTTGGACTTGCCAAGAAAGAAAGAGTTAGAAACGTAATGTAAATTGGCAGGAAAAGTTTCTTGAAAGGATACCAAAGACTAACTCTTAGAAATTTTCCGGTTGAAAATGTGTCTATTATGAGCTTTCTCCAACTATCATCTGTTTTAAGAAAGCAAAGGTAATAGATGTTGTGGTGCACATCACGCGTTCAAATTCTTTAGGCATCTTTTACCTCAAAAGCTCATCTAGAATACTATAAAACTTTGTTACATGGAATGAAAGTCTCAAAATTTGTGGGTATTACACCAGATTTGGCAAAAAAAAACTTAGACAGGTCAATTGAGCATCACTTAAACAATACTTTGTCTAGAAAATATTATTAAGACACTGCACTAGCTAAAAATTGTGTAATATTTGAATGACATCTTAAAAGGATAAAAATAAGATATACTTTGGAATAATGCTTAGGATCTTTCCCATGGTTTGAACAAATCTGGGTGGCTTCTTCGCTTTACAATATGACAATTCTAAGTACAAGAATACGCAGGTGTCCAACAAGAATCCAGAAGTGCCAGATACAATGTTTATATAGAATTTGTTTTGAGAAATGAAGAACCCGTGCAACATCTATCAAATAATTGAGAGTGATTAAGGAATAAAGAAAGTCAATCAAGTCAACCAATACTGTAGCGGTTGACTATTAACTTCAAATAATTATGCTACAGGTGGATAACATATCAAGCAGGGTACCATGCACAAAACACAGAAACATATTTAACCCAAATCATAATACACATTGTGCATTGACCTGGAAAAAGCATCACAAAAGATGAAAGCCTGTTTTGATGAGCTTCTGAAACTCTTTCCATGATAGCACCTGCAAGAAACAAATATAACAATGGCATTTTTGACAGTGAACATAACAATCTCAAGACCTGAAAGGATAAAGTTTTGAAGATGAGGCTTGCAACACCAATGGTAAAAAACTAAAGATTAAGATAGAAATACTTTTGAAGAGAGACATAACCTACGACATTTAGTATAAATTTGTGGAGAAGAAACCTATATGTTAACAAACCCAAAAATGTCTCCTAGATAGAAGAAATTTGATCAGGTTAATTGCAACTTGGGCAAACTATGAATACCACCTTGATGGAACCACACACAGAGTAGCTAAGAATAGTAAACAAAACTTTTTCTAAAATGCTATAGCAAAATTGTTACAGAAAAAGTATCAGAAAACAACAAGATAAATACAGACTTATAAACCAGAGATTCCTTGATAAACAATTTGGAAGGAACAAAACATAACAAATGGATGACACAAGATGAATCTATTATAATTCACAAGTTTTTTCCTTTTTTTTCAAAACTTTGATTTACCTTCCAAAAAAATCTCATTTTCTCCCTTCTACGAAGAGTTCTTCATCTTTAATTTTATTTCTCCATCACTATAAGCCCGGGTTATTTCTAAAGTTAGCAAAGAAACAAGTCATGGCGTGTGGGCATGCAAGCCCGGGGTTTTATGGCGGCGGTACAAAAAGGGGTGGCTTGATGCGTAGGGTGAGACTCGAACTCGGGTGGCCCGGTAATCGCTCAGCTCTCCGTACCACTCCGCTATATTCCCCGTTACCAAAAAATAATAATAATAATGGAGAAACACACGCAGGACAGAAATTACAGTAGAAAAGATTTAAAAAGCTACTAAAGCTTGGGATATGCTTTTTCCACTGTACCTGAGACACCCTTACAATCAGATGACTTTTTTGACTCCCTCTGAACATAAGCACAACCTAGGCACTTACTGAAATATGAAACCAGAAAAAAACTCAGGAAGTCCATCATTTGGAGAGAGCTCAGATATTTTCAATTAAAGCTAAGGTGACAGCATGAAAGAGCGATCTACATTGTTAAGTACAAAAATAAAAATGGCTCGTCTCTTTTTATTTCTCAAGTGACAAGGAAACAAGAGCATGTTTTTGTCCACTCTGTTGCTTACAGTTTGCAAGAAGTTCAGATGTAATGATACTTATGTCCTATTTGCAACTTTCCCTCCTTATTTAGGCTCTTTCCAAACTCTAGGAAAATCTTAAAATAAAGTTTCATGCTTGCAAGAAGTTAAATCATGCAGCCCCGGATGCAGGTTTCTGCTCAATTGGTTTTGTGGAATTTTTGAAATCAAGTAGTTTTCTGCTCAACTGTTTGTCCTTGTTAAAAATATCTTTGTTTGGGGTATTTTTGTTATTTTATTTTCACTATGTGTCTGGCCCCTAATTGTGGGTTCCCAGTCACATATCTTGTAATCTCTCTTTGAATCAGACATGGAAATATCTTTTTGCCCTAAAAATCTTCACATGGTATCAGAGCCCGCGATGTAGGGACCCTCCACCGCGGCCCCTTCCCTTCACCCCCACCACCACCGCCGCGACCACTTGCCTTCGCCCCGCCCCCCCCACCGTCGCACCGCAGCGCGTGTTAGATACCAGCACTCGCCGCGCGTCTGCACCGGCGCACAGGCTCCGCAGCCGCCTGGTGTTGAGGCAGAGGCTCCGCAGGTGAGCGACGGTGCGACGGCAGCAGCCCATCTCTTCTTCCCGTCTCGCGGTGCGACCCTCCGGCGTCGTGTGCAAGGCGCGTCGGACGTGAGAGTAGCGACCTGTTGCCTTGCGACCTTCACCGGCGGGTGACGCGGTCCTGTTCTTGGTGTCTCCCGTGAAAGGGGTTTGAAGTTTCTAGCATCCTTTGTTGGTAATAAAGCTTACCCCTATCTTCTAACAGAGTTCTCTCCGGACCGGCTCGTTCCTTTAGGATGGTCAGCGCATGAAAGCTTCTAATCTTCTCCCTATGTGCTGACCCTTATGTTGCTGTAAGAAGATTGTTTGACTCCTTTTTGCGCAGCAGAGTCCTTGGTTGTGTGGTTTGTTGTCATGGCAGAATCGTCGGAGTCCACCTCTATCCCGACTTCTGATGGAAAACTTTATCATATGATGTCTACTGCTACAAAGTTGAATGACACTAATTATCCTCAATGGGCACGGTCTTTTCGCCTCCTGCTGCTTTCTTTGAGAAAACTTCGACATATTGAGCAAGACCCTCCAGAGAAAACTGATAAGAAGGCATATGAAGCTTGGGAAGTTGATGATGGGATGATACTTTCAGTTCTGAATAATAGTTGTGAACAGAGTATTTTCAATAGTATTGTTTTCCTAGACACCGCTAAAGAAATGTGGGATACTCTGAAAAAGATATATTCTGCAGAGCAAAATATTTCTCATATTTATAATATTTATTCAAGATTGTTCACTCTAAAGCAAGAAGGAAGACCTATTTCTCAGTATTTTGCTGAAATCAGGGTCTCTGGAGTGAATTAAAACTGTTTCAGCCTAGTGTTGTAGATGCCGCTCAGCTGGAGAAACAAAAGGAAGAGTTTATTGTTGTTAAGTTTTTGTCTGGAATGGATGATAATCTCGGACATGTTAGAGATAATTTACTTGCCGACACTCAGGTTCCTACATTGGCTGGTACTTACTCTCGTGTTCTTAGAGCAAGTACCAAATTGAATCTGACTGAGACAACATCTAGTGAGATTGGAGACTCGGGCAGTGCTTCAGCTCTTGCTGCAGGGGGGCGTGGCCGTGGCCGTGGTCGTGGCTCTCCATGTATTCATTGCAACAAAACTGGACATCAACCTGATTTTTGTTGGAAGAAATATGACAAAGGGGGATCACGTCTGCGACCTGTTGCTAATCTGGGTGCCTCTAGTGATTCCTCATCTCTCACTCCGGAGTCTATGCCACAGCCTGTGCAGCAGCCACCTATAGGACCACCATCTGAGAAAGGGGTTACACTGTCTCCCGAAGAGTACGAGGCATTTCAACGGCTCTTAAAAGGCTCTTCAACACATTCTTCGTCCTTTCATGCCACCACATCAGGTAGTGCCTCTGCAGTTCACCACAATTCCTCCTGGATTGTGGATTCTGGTGCTTCTTGTCATATGACAGGTAGTCGTTCCCTTTTCTCCTCTCTTCATTTATCTAATACTCACCCTTCTGTTACTGTAGCGGATGGGTCGTATAGTTCTGTTGCTGGAAAAGGGACTGTTCATACCTCATCTCTAACCCTGAAAGATGTCCTTTATGTTCCTAACTTTCCCATTGGCTTGTTATCTATTAGTTCTTTAACCCGTTCCTTAAACTGTTCAGTAACATTCTATCCTTCTTATTGTATATTTCAGGATCTCCAGACGAAGAAGCTGATTGGTGGCGGTCATGAATCTGGAGGATTGTACTACCTCGTTGATGGACCTCTCCAAAGACATAAGGCTTCCTCAGCATCTGATACTTCTTTTCAGTGGCACTGTCGGCTTGGACATCCATCCCTTTCCAGGCTACGCGAGATTGTTCCCGTTTCTTCTTCAACAAATAGATTTTTGTGTGAAGCCTGTGAGCTTGGGAAACATCATAGGGTCTCCTTTCCTTCTAGTAATAGTGAAAGAGCATTGCTCCATTTCACCTTGTACATTCCGACATCTCGGGACCGTCTCCTATCACCTCCAGACTCGGATTTCGATATTTTGTCATTTTTGTTGATGACTTTTCTCGGATGACCTGGTTATTTCTTTTGAGAGCTCGTTCAGAAGTATTTGATGTATTCAAATCTTTTTATTCAGAAATACAAAATCAGTTCTCCACCTCCATCAAAATTTTGCGTACAGACAATGCCAAGGAATATGTCCAGTCATCCTTTGCTTCCTTCTGTTCAATGCATGGAATTCTTCATCAAACATCTTGCCCCTACACCTCTCAACAAAATGGGGTTGCTGAGAGGAAGAATCGGCATTTACTTGATGTTGCTCGTACTCTTATGGTTCACATGCATGTTCCAAAGTACTATTGGGGTGATGCTATTCTTACCTCATGTTATCTTATTAATCGGGTACCGAGCAAGGTGTTAGATAACAAAAGTCCTTTTTCATGCCTATATCCAAATGAAGATCCTTTTCCTCTAGTTCCTCGGGTCTTTGGGTGTAAGTGTTTTGTTCACACTCTTGGACCAGGACATGATAAGTTGACTCCCATATCTATTCTTTGCATCTTCTTGGGGTATTCTCGGACCCAAAAAGGGTATCGATGTTTTAACCCTCGGTCCAAGAGGTCATTTGTGGTGGCTGATGTGACCTTTTTTGAGTCTGTGCCCTTTTATGATTCTCCCACTTCTCCACAGCCTTCTCCTGCACAGACTTCTCCTTCATCTATTCCTCTTGATCTTGTTTCTCTGGATGTGCCAACTGCAGGTATTGATTGTTGTGTTGAGCCTCGAGATGCGGATAATAGATTTGGACAGGTCTATCAACGACGGACCAATAGTGCGCCGCCTGCCGTCTTGCCACAGTCAACTTCTTCACTGGAGGCTCCCCCTCCCACTGGTGAGACTTCACTTCCCGCTTCTGATCTGGATCTTCCTATTGCCCTTCGCAAGGGAAAACGATCCAGTACGAAGCATCCTCTTGATGACTTCATTTCGTATCATGCTTTGTCCCCATCTTTTCACCAGTATGCCTTGTCTATTTCTGATGCTCACCCTCCAAAGTCTTTCTCTGAAGCACTATCCATACCTGAATGGAAGGTTACTATGGATGAGGAAATGTCTGCCTTGCTGTCTCGTGGTACTTGGGTCCTTGTACCTCGGCCAGCCGGTGTTACCCCTATTGCTTATCGGTGGGTGTTCACTATAAAGTACACTCCAGAAGGTTTCATTGACAAATATAAGGCTAGACTTGTGGCCAAGGGTTTTAACCAGACTTATGGAATTGATTATTTCGAAACTTTTTCTCCTGTTGCTCGACTTAACTCTGTTCGGGTGTTGTTTTCTCTTGCCATCAATCAAGGATGGAATATGTTGCAGATGGATGTCAAGAATGCCTTCTTGTATGGTGATCTTAAAGAAGAAGTATATATGGAGCAACCTCCTGGGTATGTCACTCAGGGGGAGATGGTGTGTAAGCTACGAAAGGCAATTTATGGCTTAAAACAAAGCTCTCGAGCATGGTTTGAGAAATTCAATCAGATTGCTTCTGGGGTTGGATTAAAGAGGAGTCAAGCCGATCATTCTGTGTTTGTTCGCCATACCTCTAATGGTGTGGTGATTCTTATTGTCTATGTTGATGATATGCTGCTCACGGGAAGTGATAAAAATGGTATTAAGGAAGTTCAGAAACACCTTCAGTGTCATTTTGTTACTAAGAACCTAGGGAGACCGCGCTATTTTCTTGGGATTGAAATTGCTTATGGTAATAATGGTGTCTCCTTATCTCAAAGAAAATATGCTCTAGACTTATTGCAGGAGATGGGAATGTTGGGGTGTAAACCTGCTGATACACCCACTGTTCCTCAGTCTGATCTTGAAGTGGAGGATAGTCCAATGTTCAATGATGTTACTCAATATAGGCGGTTTTGTGGAAAGCTGATATATCTGACAGTGACTCGCCCAGATATTGCCTTTGCTGTATCAGTTGTTAGTCAGTTTATGCAGAGTCCAAAGTTATGTCATTGGGAAGCGGCTCTAAAGATCCTACGTTATGTCAAAGGAGCTCCTGGATGTGGTCTTCTATATAAGAAAAATGACTATTTATCTATTGAGGCTTTTTCTGATGCAGATTATGCAGGATCTCGGCGAGACCGACGATCCACCTCTGGTTTTTGTACCTATGTTGGTGGTAATCTTGTCACTTGGAGAAGTAAAAAACAAAGTGTGGTTGCTAGATCAAGTGCTAAAGCAGAATATAGAGCTATGGCTCAGACAACTTGTGAAATGATGTGGCTGAAATCTTTGATGACAGATTTTGGGGTTACTTATTCCGAACCTATGGTGATGAGATGTGACAACCAGGCTGCTATTCATATTGCAAAGAATCCAATATTTCATGAGCGTACAAAGCATACTGAGGTTGATTGCTATTTTGTTCGGGATGTCGTCATGTCTCATAAGATTAGTACCCCGTTCACTCCTACTAAAGACCAACTTGCTGATCTCTTCACAAAGTCGCTTGGAGTTGGCCGATTCAGTGCTCTATGTGACAAGCTGGGCATGTTTGATATATATGCTCCAGCTTGAGGGGGAGTGTTAAAAATATCTTTGTTTGGGGTATTTTTGTTATTTTATTTTTACTATGTGTCTGGCCCCTAATTGTGGGTTCTCAGTCACATATCTTGTAATCTCTCTTTGAATCAGACATGGAAATATCTTTTTGCCCTAAAAATCTTCACAGTCCTATTTGCCTAACTGGTCTCTTGGAACATGGTTTGTCATCTCTTACGAGATCTCTCTGAGATCTCTGTGTCTCCAAGGTTTACGAGAAACGGAGCCCCCGAGATTGAGATCTTCTTCCCCCCTTCCCTGTCTGTCTCCCTCCCTCTCTCCGTCATAGGTGTGTGACTCTATGTGTGTGTGAGAGAGAGAGAGAGGGAGAGGGAGGAAAGTAGTGAGATCCCTTCCCCCCCTCTCTCTCCCCGATTTCCTCCTTCCTCTCTCCCTGTCTCTCTCTTCCCCGGCCCCCTTGAGCTCTCTCTCTCTCCCCCTCTCCCCTAGACTCTCTTTTGTCTCTCCCTCTATGACACTCTCCCTCGGACTCTCTCACCCTCTCTTTCTCTCTCTTTGTCTCCCACCCTCTCTCTCTCATTCTCTCTTTGTCTCCCACCCTCTCTCTCTTTCATTCTCTCTCTATCTCCAACCCTCTCTCTCTCTCTCTCTCTCTCTCCCCCCCACATGTGAATAGATTTGTTATTGTTATCATTACTCTTTATATTGTAAAATTGAGTTGTCAATTAGAAAAATGCTTGTGAAATTGAGTGGTTAGTACAAAAAAAAAGGATTTTCTTAGAAATAGGCTATATATATGAAGAAAATTTTGAAAATCACTAAACCCAATCTCTTGAGATTTTTCCAAGATCTCTCTGAGATCTCTTCTCCTCCGCCTTTCCAAGATGGAACCGATATTCGAGACGGAAAACCTTGCTCGAACTTCTTCACAGACCCTTCCTTGTCCAAGGTTACATGGATCAAGTAGTTGGTACCTCCTTGTAAAAGGTGATGTCAGATACAGCAACCAGACAAACAGACTGAACAAATATGTAGATTTCAGCCAACCCATGTTGATGGGATAAGGCTTGTAATGCAGATGGTGAAGAACAGATCTAGACTCTTCTCTCTTTCTCTATTCTCTTAGACTCCTTCCAAAATCAAGGAAATGCTCAAGGATTAATATTTTGTGAACTTCAATTGCATAACTAAGAAGGTAGATTTCTACCTGCCAACTAATCATAGGACTTTTGACAGACCCTCCCCTGTCCAACGTTATCTTGATTCTTGACCTCATCCAAGCACCAAACCATATAAAGGTGATATCACGCAGGTAGGCCGTAGGCAGTTGTCAAACATTACCATTGGATACTTCATCAGATTGAATTGGTGCCAAACTGAAGGTTGATGAAGATAAAGATGTGGTGATGATGACACCAGCCATAGATAAAAAACAATGATCTGACTGTAGGAGTGGAATAACATTGAATGCTACTGTATTACCCAATATCACATCAGTAGCTTTAACTCTACCAGATATGATGAGAATTATTGCGGGAGGGAATTGTAAAGTGCCTGACATAGGATTGCAACAAGGGTCTAAGTGCATCTTTACCTTGGTTTTTTTTTTTTTTTTGGAAAGTGGGTAGTACCACTAATATATTAAAAGAAACGGAAGAATGTACATGTATAGGTGGGCCAAACCCAAAAAAAAGCAGCCCCCAGAACCTTATATAACAAAACACACACCAAAAGAGTGTGAAACAATTAGGCCCCCAAACAGCCAAAAAGAGGGGAAACAACAGAATTCACATTAGTAAAAGTGACCGCCCATTCCTTAACTCTAGCCCATACAAAATCAACAATAACATCCTCCGTACATGACTCCCTCCTGAAGATACGGTGGTTCCGCTCTCCCCACAGCGCCCATAACGTGGCGTGAAGGATAAGCCACCACATCGTTCTATCCGGTTTCAGGGGTTACGACCCATCCCACTCCCGAATCAAGCAGCGAACCTCACTCCGTAGGTTGATGATGCAATTGGTCATCCGAGCAATCTCCATCCACACCCCCTAAGTATAAGAGCAATTGACAAAAAGGTGGTCGAGGGACTCATCATCGGCGCCACAAAGACAGCAGGTAGAAACCATATCCGACAGGAACCGTGGCAGCCTATCTCGAGTGAGGAGTCTCCCATGGGAGATTCTCCAAACAAAAAACTTGACTGTGAGAGGGCTCGACGGTTTCCACACCTGATCATGAAAGCCATGACGCACACCTCCATCTGAGATAACAGCATATGCCGACTTGACTGTGAAGAAGCCTTTCTTCTCCTACCTCCAGATCCAAACATCCTCACCTCCGCGAAGATAGAAGGAAAGGAGAAAAGAAAAAAGGCACAGGAACTGCTCCAACTCCTCCTGGCTGAAGTCACGCCTGAAGGTCAGTGCCCAGGATCCACCAAGAATGTGCTGATCTAAAGCTTGCGCCACAGTGCCAAGAGGTGCCGCGGCAATCACAAAGAGACTAAGAAACAAGGACTCCAAAGGGGAATTCTCACACCATCTGTCCTTCCAGAAGAGGCACTTATGGCCATCTCCCAGTTGGACCCAGACGCCAGCGACGAGAAAGTCCCTGCAAGAGAAAATATCCCCCCAGAGAGGAGAAGTCTTGTGACGTGGAGAAGGAGCTAAGTCCCAAACCCTCCTCGAAGGGAAATAGCGTTGTCTAATCACCTAGGCCCATAGTCCCTCCTCTCCACAACCCAACTGCCACAGTCATTTGCACATGAGAGCCAAATTGAAGTTTCTAACATACTTCAGCCCCAAACCTCCTTATTCCTTGCTAGTGGTCATCCTACGCCAAGAAATATCATGCCATCCTTTGCACCTGCCACCATGCCAAAAGAATCTGCACTGAATAGAGTTGAACTTCCTGACCACCGTGCTGGGAATACGGAACATAGATAGAAAATAAGTAGGGAGGTTGTCCAACACAGAGCTGCATAGAATCAGTCGGCTCCCATAAGATAATAATCTAGCCTTCCAACCGGCAAGTCTAGCCTAACATCTCTGGATAATGAGAAGCCAATCAGCACATCTGAGGAAGCCCGGGAAAAGAGGGAGGCCCAGGTAAGAAATGGGGAAATCCCCAATAGTACAGCCCAGCAAAGTGGCCGCCCCCAAAAGAGATCTTTCCTCCATATTTACCCCAACCAGGAGACTTTTAATGAAATTAACCTTCAGGCCGGTGACCTCATCCAAAAGTTCCAACAAGAGCCTAGCCATAGAAGGCTGCTGCCCACCCCCATTAAGAAACAAAATAATATCATCCGCATACTGCAAGTGAGTAAGAGAGGGGCCATCTCTGGCCAATTGGAAACCTCTAATCAGGCCAGCAGCCTCAGCCATCTGCCACACCTCGCTCACGACACTAACTATACGCACAAACAAGAGGGGAGACAAAGGGTCCCCTTGGCGTAGCCCCCGATGTGAAACCAAGAAGTCAACTTACCACTAATAATAACAATAAATGACGCTGAAGTGACACAAGCTCTGACCCAACCAATCCACCTGTCCCCAAAACCCATCTTGTGCAAGACATCAAAGAGACACTGCCAGCTCACCTTGTCATAAGCCTTCTCAAAGTCCAACTTTAAGACCACCCCACTCCTCCTCTGTTGCTTCATAGCAAAAAACACTCATGCGCATCCAAGTTGTCCAAAATATGTCTCCCTCTGATGAAAGCACCCTAGATCCATCACAGTGACTAACCTCCCAGCTAACAATTTGGTGATGATCTTGTAGGTACCATTGAGTAAGCTGATGGGCCTTGTTGGAATATTTGGGCATAGTCCCCTGGGCAATAGTCCCGTATTGGTTAAATGAGTTGTGGTTCATGTGCTTATGACCATGCGCCCTTGTATCTCAACACCGCGATTTTGTGGATGCAATATGGTATCAGAGCTTGGTCTTGGCCCAACTCCATATATTTCTTATCTTGTCACCTCCACTCAATTAATCTCCACGGCCCATCTTGGCCGTGAGAGGGAGTGTTGGAATATTTGGGCATAGTCCCGTGGGCAATAGTCCCGTATTGGTTAAATGAGTTGTGGTTCATGTGCTTATGACCCTGGGCCCTTGTATCTCAACACCACGGTTTTGTGGATTCAATAGGCCTAAAGTCCCGAAAATCTCGAACACCCGCCTTCTTAGGAATGAGTACCAGGAGGGTCTTACTGATGCCCCCCAAGTGAGCCCTCCCTTCCTGGAACTCTCTCACTACCGTAATGAGATCCTCTTTGATCACCCTAGCACTTCTGAAAGAAGACTAAGAGGAAACCATCAGGGCCTGGGGCCCTATCCCCTGCCAGAGAAAACATAGCCTGGAGGACCTCCTCCTCCGAGAAGGGCAGGGAGATGGCCACCCTCTCTTCAAAGGAAATGTAAGGGAGAAGGTTGGCAGTGATCCTCGGCCTGTAGAAGGACTCCTTAGCGAACAGAAAGGAGTAGAAGACTCTCGCCTGATCTCTGATCTCCGCCACGGAAGAGAAGGAACGGTCCCCCTCCCTTGATGCAAGAGATGAAGTTGACCCTCCTTCTCCCCAAAGCAAGCCACTGGAAGTAGGTTGTGCACCTTCGTTAATTCATTTGTCCCTGGATCTCTACCTCCAATAAATCTCCTCTCTAGCTAGTAAGTCATCAAACTTACCCCTCAAGGACTCCCTCAAAGCCTATCCTCGTCATCCATAAGGCTTGCCTCCTCCAAGCAGTCCAAACCCGCAAGATGCTGAAGAATCCTATCTTTGGCCACCCTCCCAGGAAGGGTTTTATCAACTCCCCAAGAGTGGAGAATCTATGCAGTATGCTTAGTTTCCTCACCAAAGTACCCATAGTAGAGGGGCTAGCCTGAAAAGCGTTCCAGGCACCAACAACAGTCTCCAAGAAATCAGCCTCCCTGAACTAGACTTGCTCAAACCTGAACCTGTGAGACCTGGTGAAATCCCTGCTAGTCTTCAGAAGAATGGGCTTGTGGTCTGAGATAGACCTCACTAGAGCCGTCACCTGAACATGAGGAAAGTGATCCTCCCAATCAATAGAAACCAGAAACATGTCTAACCTAAAGCAAGAAGCATCATGTCTCAAATTGGACCAAGTGAAGTAGCCCTGAGACATGCCTAAATCCACCAAAGTTGTCTACTGGATAAAGTCAGAAAAGTCTTCCATCTCTCCAGCAAAAGAAGTGTCTCATGACCTCTCCCATGGCGCTGCTACTACATTATAGTCCCCTCCAACACACCATGGACGGCTCGAAGAAAGGTGGAAGTGGATCAACTCATCCCAAAGCAGACGCTTCTCCACCCTGGGCTGGGGGCCATATACCCCACTGAAGTCCCAGGAGAAGCCGTCCCTGGCGCTCTTGAAATGTAAAGAGATGGCCCATCTGCTACTCACCCTATCCTGCACCACCTCCTCCACCTCGAATGGGTTCCAGAGGACCATAATCCCCCCGGATGTGCCCACAGTTAGGGAGGCGACCTTATGGGAAACCCAAGCCCCTCCAATCTCCATGAGGAGATCACTACCATCCCCTTCACACTTCGTCTCCTACAAGCATAAGATGTCAACTTTGCGCCTCCTAATCAGCTCCCTCACTATCCTCTTCTCCACCCCTCCCAACCCTCTCACATTCCACGAAACAATCCTCAATGATTAAAAAGAGGACCCTCTCCCCTTCCTTTTCCCTCCTCACCAATCCTACCAGCCCTCAAGGGAGTGTGCCCCACTCCGGATGCTCGCACTCCAGCGCTTGTTGATCTTAGAAAAGACTCCCCTCAAGTCCTTCTCCGCCGCCCCAAAGGAGATCCTGACCTAGTCTGGCACCCCCCTAGCACGCTCCATAACCAAATCTTCAACTTCGATGACCAACTCTCTCACTTCCTCAACCCCCAGCCTGTTACGCCCACGCGTCGCCTCCCTCTCCTGCAACACCAATTCCCCCCACCACCAGTGCCATTCCCCATCAGCCGAAGCATTCCATCAAGAGGGGGCTCCTGGACCAGAGCAAGAGCAGAGCCCACATCCTGTTCCCTGGACGACCTAGGTGGCAGATCGTCCACGGGGTTAGTCTCGCGAAGAAGCAGGGCTCCCTCCGTCTAAAAGGCCTCCCTGCTGTCAGAAGCGCAACCTTGAGAGGGCCCCAGACCACCCTCCTAATGGTGGTCAATCTCCTGGGACAAGGGGGAGAGAAGAGCCCCCAAGCCTCGGGCAGGAGGGAGAGAAGAGCCAAGGCCTCCGTTGAGTCCCTCACTGCCAACGGAGGGAGAAGAGGGTGTCTATCCCTCTCCATAGGGACCGAAGAGAGAGACCTCTAGGAGTGCTCTTTCCCCTGGAACCCGGCGGAGGGAGGAGGGACCACCAGACGAAGCAGAACGCCGCCCGCCGGCAAAGGGACGAACGACATCCCTGCACGAAGAAGAGCCGCCGACGGGGCAACGGGATGAAGCCTCTAAGCACCTGCAGCAATCGAGCGGGGGAGACGGTGGTTATCAGGGCCAAGCAACCCGATACGTAGCGAAGCGACAAATTCGGAAAAGTGGCGGGTCTGTAGAGGGGACCCGACAACCCGGTAACCAGTCGAGCCGCTCTCCCCATCCACAGGCCACCGCACCCAATCTTTCGGATCCCTAGCCCAGCCAGCTAGGGTGTTTGAATTTGAACAGCCCGCGCTCGCCCCGCCGGTCCGTACATTGTCAACCTCCGGCAATCCCCCTGGTCGCCCAAACCTCGACGGCGGCTACTGTGGAAGCTCATCCTCGATCCAAAGCCACAAGACCACGACGACTCCAGCGAGATCCAACGACACCACTGTTGGGATGGCCGCTGAAGAGGGGACTTGCAAAGTCACCATTAGCACTGTCCTGGAGCCCACCGGACAGAAAACCAGAGAACCCTTCTCGACCTTCCCAAAGCTCCGAGTGATGAAGCCCACCGCTCCTTCACAGAGGAACATAGGAATGCCTTCAAAGTTCACCCTAAACTGCCTCGCCGAAGGGTTAGGGAAGGACCCCCTCCACTACGTCCACCGATGTAGCCAGAGGACAACACCCCCCACCGCTACCAGACCAGCCTCCGCCAGACGCGCCGCCACCTCAAGGCTCTGCCCCACCACAAGGAAGGAATCACCAGTCACCCGCAGCACCTCCCAATCGCCCTCGAACACCTCTACCAACCTACGCCGGACCTCCGCCGCCTCTGTCGAGCCCTCTAGGAGCGAAGCAACAAGGCACCTAGACATCCAATCCAACCGCCCTGGCAGCAGCTCCGCAGGGAACTCTCCAGCATCTACCCATCTCCTACTCACGGCGGAAGGCAAAAGCGGCAAACCCCGTACAACCTGAGCACAGGAACGACCGTTCCCCTAGACGACGCGCGGTGCCACCACGCCGGTTGGAAAGCCCTGACAGAAACGGCGGATGTGACCGGTCCGGCCACATCCACCACATCCAAAACACATGGGAGCCAAAGTAGCATCACGTACCCCCGTCCGGCAAGCACTCCTACTAGGGGGCGAGGCCCCCCCATCGGAAAGCCATGAGAGCCCAATGACCCAGAGCTTCTCACTATAGAAAGGGGCTAGAGAGAGATTCTCCACCGTGATCCTCCGCATCTTTACCTTGGTTATAAATGATGAATAGAAAACCATTTACACGATAAAATTCTCAAGTGCACAATATTTTTCAATGATAATTTCTTAATTGGAGATTTTAGATGGTTTAAATGTAAAAATAGATCATCGAAGGGATGCCTTAGAATTGAATTTAAGTTTGGATATATCAAGTCAGGATAGTTTTCAGTAACATGCCAATGGAACAAAAGGATTTGGTAGACAAGTTTTTCCTATAATAGAAAATTTCAATGTTTAGGATTTATAATTCAAGAGAATGGAGAAGTAGAAGAATGTTGCACAGAGGGTTAAGGCAGACTGGTCAAAGTAGAGAAGTGTTTTGATATGGCAAATACCGGTACCAACATGCCCTCAAAAGAGGGACCCTTTAAAAGAGCCTTAACACAAGTACCAGTTCTAAGATTTGAAGATAGCCCCTAGAATACCAGCATTAGTCTCCTCTCCTCCTGTCAGCAGCAGAGACTCGTTCCCTTTGTGAACATATGAATTGCTTATCTCTTTAATGTATTCCGTTGTCAATATGACTTGCCTGTGCTACTCAAATATTTTCTATCGTTTAGTTCCCCACAATAAATCTGGCATGGACAGTTGTCATCCTTGGTAGTGGAACCTTCAATGGATTCCATAGGGATCAACAAACCTTTGGCTGTTTGCAATTATAAGTAAAATCTATGTATTAAGAAACCCGAAAATGCAGTATTCTCCACCAACACATTTACATGCGCTTTGATATCCCTTGTGCCTACGATAGAACAATGTAACTGTGGCCCTTGCATTACATCATTACATTGTAACACAATCTCCTGATTGTCCTCATCAAAACTGCCATTATAATTCAGTCACATAGTTGAAGCTTGCACTCAAATAAGATGCAGCAGGTTGCGTAACTGATGTTGGTCAACCAAATCTTCTAGATGCCTTTTTTGTCATCATTACTCAAAACTAATGCAGTTGTTCTAGAACTACTGCTGATTAGTTATATATTTCACGACGTGATGATTAGTTGGTAGTTATGTTTTGCAATTTACAAGTAGATGTCCCTTGCCCCCCCCCTTCTTTTCAGGTAGCTAGTACCAAAACTGATAAATGAATATATAAGTCTAATTAGTCACCCAAAATAATTTTATTTTACATAGATCATTTTAGAAAATGATAGAATTTGATATCATGTGGACATTCAAATTGTAGATGCATTTTTTGGTCTTTCATGAATCACTAACTCAGTAACTACAACAGATTAACAAAATGACTATTGGCAAATGCACACAATCTCAATGAACTAATGAAGTAAACAAACTATCAAAAAAAACTGCTACCTGATGAGACCAACTAAGGGAAGATTAGTCACTGATTTCTTCCATCAACAATATCGAGGATTGAATTTGAGGAAAAGGGGGAGAAAAAGGAGAAGTCAAAAATATGGTATGCAAGAATGCCTGGTCAATTCTCAAGAAAGTGTATACAAGGGGGAGACATTTGTTACAGTACTCGAGGAGAATAACTTTGCTACAAATCTGGGAAAAGAAGATGACATATGATACAACATATCCAAATATGTGACATGATTGGACACAATAACCCCTGGTCTGTCAGGTTCATCAGCATGCTCCTTGGACATAGCCTGAGTAAATAGATTACAGCATAATAGTCAAGCAAAAGTGAGGTTAGTAATGAAATTCCATCAAATTTATGATGTTAGTATAGACAATGAAAGTAAATAAAAAGTAAACAATGTTGATTTGATGGCATTTTCAAATAAAAAAATTATCAGTATTAAATTTATATAAAAATTACTTTAGAATAATGGAACATAGTTGTGGACTTGCGGTGAAAAGTGATCAAGGGCCAACTAGGGCATCCCTCGAAGGCAACATATTGCAGTCAAAGCTTCATCACAATGATAACAAAAATGAACTATCTAGGAGAGGAAGGGAGAACCAAATAATTATCATTTTAAAATTTGAAACTGAAAAGACTTGGGGTGGGGGGTGGGGGGGCGCAATAGAGATAGCAGACGCTCTAACAGGACAAACGTCAATGCAGCATATCTTCAAGAAGTAAATATTTATTATCTAAGGGAAAGGCCAGGTTAATCGGCCATTGACCTGAACTTCTATACAGAGGTAAGCAGAAGAGTAGAAACAAAATTGGGGAAGTAGATGACAGAAACCTGACTGAGTCAGTCATAAGTGTAAACAGAGTAAGTGATAGGCTTATGTCTATAAAATTACCAGTGGCTGAAGAGATACTTCATGTACTTAGCACCTATGCACCACAAGTTAGAATGCTGAAGGTAGTTAAAGGATGATTCTGGGAGAAGGTAGATTACTTAATGCAGTGAATCAAGTTAACAAGAAGGTAAAATTACCAGTGTTCATGGTTCTTTATCTAGAGTGTGTCAAGTTAACAAGGGAAAAGGATCTTTTTCTCTATATACTCAAAATTTTTTACCTTCAAAATTACCAACAGCTTACTTGTGAGGGTAAGTTGATCATTTTTTGTTTACAGGATCTTGTGCAAAAAATCTAAATAGTCCTCTTTCCCTTTGAAATATTTTTTTATTCCACACCACTGATAGATTTTTCCAGAATTTGATGTGCATAGAAAAAATCTGATTTCATATAAATGATACCTTTAGGTATTAGCAGGTTAGCAGATTTTATTCGCAAGACTTTTAAGCAGTGTTGATTATGACATTGGGCATGACACAACTCAGTTTCAAAAGTCAATAAATATTTCGAGCTTGATTCATGTGATGTGTTCCTTGGATATCTTAAAGAAACTTTAATAGGGTATAATCCAACTTTCATAATTCAGCATAGAATGTTTTAAACCTCTTGAGTCTAGTTGCAAGTGCATTGTTAAATGCTTATAAGTTTATATCCAAACTATAAAGGTTAATGCAGGATAATTGCAAAAAAAAAATGGTTATATGCATAAATGTAAAAATGCCACTCGTGGATACATATTAATCAAGATAATCCCACAGCATAAACCTAAGGGCCTGTTTGGATTCAAGGCATAAACGTGTTTAGGTTTATTATAAACTCGTTTTCTGGTATACCTTTGTTTGGATGGTTAAAAATAAGTTTATCATAACCTCACTTGAGTTCATCATAAACTCAAAATCTCCCCATTTTCCATGAACACATTTTCCATAAACCTACTCTGAGTTGATTTATGCCGGAGAGACTCTCCTGTAAACTGAGTTTATCATAAACTCACTTATGTTTTAAGTACAACAGCCAAGCATAAGTTAATAGAAAACAAGTTTATCATAAACCTATTCAACTTTTCATAAGTTGCATCCAAGTGCAAAATGTCCCCACTGGTATGCATCATAGCCTACCATAAGATGAATGCAATTAGCTTGAGTTATAATCTAATTGAAGTTGTAAAATATTCATAATATCCTAACTAATAAATGTTTAAAAAATCCCCTTCTTCACCTATTCTTAAATGATAATTAACTGTCCGGTCATTTCTGCACTTATATTTGTGCAGAATGTTTATCCTAATAATGCATACGTAAAAGTAACATTTCCATAATTATGCATGTAGAAGGGCTCTTTTTTGCAATTATAGTCTCTATTTATATTTCAAAAAAAATAGATTGACTAAATAAAATTTTCTTTTTACCCATTTTTGAATATGCAGAAGTTTTATTCTCCTTCATCCTATGAGTTAGGATAAGTAGTTCTACTCACGCATATCTCAACATCCTACTCCTCAAGAATCTGTTTTACGCAGAATATCACTATAAAAGAGAGACAGCAAATATCTGAACAGGTCAGTTTACGTGGACGACAGTACCAAGATATTCTCGGAAACTAATGAACGTTTCCCTTGGTAGTTGGTACACGATGATTACCTCGTACCATGTCACAGGGATCCAGTAGAACCCCAGAACGAACAGCAGAACCCTGGAAAGGAACCTTCCGAGACGCACAACGGCCTCCCTCCTCCAGCCAACAATGTGAGCATAGTCCTCCTGCTCGTCTTCCCGGTCAGGATCCTTCACAAACGTGCACACCCGGCACACCAAGTAATAGAACACCAGCATACTCATCCCGAACACCAACCGGACCGGAAAGAGCGTCGCGAGGGCAAACACGATCAGCAGCTTCTCCCGCAGCGGCAGCTCCCCCCGCCCCATGGTCCCATACACATCCCTCCGCACGAAGGCCGCGTACTTCCTCTCGAGCTCCTCGACGGACTCCGAAGCTGGCGCCGGCGCGACGGACTCGGCCGAGACCGTGGAGTCCGTCTTGAGGAGCGGGCTCCATCTCCGTCGACGGCGCCGCCGTAGCGGCGAGACTCTTCTTTGGCGCCAAAGTCCTTGAGCAGGGACTCCATCGAGAAGCTTCCTCCAACACTAGGAGGTGATCAACCCTAATCGGAGAGCGACGCCATTGGAGCATCGGAGGATGGAGGTCCACACTCCACAGTCCACACTCCGCAGAGAGGGAAAAGAGCAGCGCAGGGGAAGCCAGGGAGGCGAAGTTACGAGAAGGTCGGCGAAAAGGGTGACGGATTGGGACGAAGGTCGGTGGTGGGGTCCTTTGTTGGTACGCCACGCAGCGTTGCCGTTATATAGGTTGAGTTGGTGAGTTGGCACGGACGCTTCGCCGACGAGGCGCCGTGTTTGACGTGGACTTCCGTCTCGGTCTCGCTATCCTCTTCCTACCGGACCCAGAGAGCTTCATGGGTGAGTCCGCACAGTGTTGGGATCGTGCGCAGCGATGTGCATACGCTGGACCCCACTTTGTTCCGACGTATGGTTTCGATCCGCCTTGTGATGCGCACTGCCCAAGGCGTTCACGGGCAGCGCCCTGTAGGCGGGAGAGGAGTGAGAAAGATACGTTTCAGAGGGGAGTACACGGGGGATTCCTAGTCCACACGGAGATAAAAAAAATATAGCGGAAAATTACCGCCGTATCCTTGGCTCCGCTTTGGTAGCGGTTTAAGTTTATTCTAAGATATTTTAAGTGAGGTAACTTTACTCACTTTTATCCTAATTTACTTTGATATCACCGGATGATATCTATTGAGTTAACTCTTCAATTACACAATGTGCTTTGGTTGGCTTTCATAATTCACCCACATTTAAGCTGCGTTCTACTCGGATTGCCTCTCTCTTTCCATGCATACAAGCTATCTCACCGCAGTTGCAAGTCCCCCTTATTTTAATGTGCCATTTAGACTTAAAATAAGAATGTAGGCATGCCAATTGAAATATTGTATTGAAATTTAAGAAAAATTACATATGATACATCATTGACCACAAGTTACATGAAATGCATTGAAAAACATAAAGACATGTAAGAAAAATTACATATGATACATTATTGACCACAAGTTATATGAAATGCATTGAAAAACATAAAGAAATGTAAGAAAAATTACATTATGTAAGAAAAATTACATAAGATGAGATACATGTATTGAATCATTATTGACGACAATGTTTTTTTCATTGTCAACACTTTTTCTCTGAACCCCGGTGATCTAAGAAATATAACCAATCAATAATTTTCCCACTGCCTCCTGTGCGACCACTCTGGCCGCCTTGAAAGCTTTGAGTATTGAGAATCAAGTTTGGGCACCGTGAACTTCAATTTTGGGTTACCTACATACAAAATGATGCATACAATTTATGAATATACCCTAGTAAAAAACATGAGTTCAATGACATGTATCAGAAATAAAACAAGGCATTAACTTTTGATAACATTTTTCAGTGTACTTCCACCACTTTTGCATGATCTTGCAGGAGACAAATGCACAAATACAGAACCTGATACATGAATGGTATTAGGATAGCCAAGTAGGAAGAATATGAGGGAGCAGTGGTGTGACGACCCAGAGTTCCGGATACCGATATACCGATGAAATCGATACATCGATACCAAGAACTGGGGAAGCCACCCAAGAGGTTGATGAGGCCCCTGAAGGGTTAAAGGAGTTTGCTGAGGAGTTGCATAACGAATTGGGACCGCATGCACGCAATATTAATTAGGACAGTAATTAATAAATAAGTGCGGAAGCAATTAAAATATAAGAGTGGTAGAATATATATAATAGTCCAGATTTACAAAAACAGAGGTCCACTGTACAACTACAAGGGGCATACCCCGGCACAACAGAACAAAAGACAAACCAACACAGCTGGCACTCTAACGACGCTCGGCAGAACCACGAGAAGGACCGACGGACGACTGGGGCAGCTCACCTGAAAGAAGGAAGGGTGAGTCACAGTCAGACTCAGTAGGGGTCACGCGGATCCCTACCTCAAACTAAGCAGACAAGCATGCAAATATAAAAGCAATTAGAGCATGCATTTAAATAATAAGACAGATGCATAATTTAATAAATAAATAACAATAGAAAATAAATCTACCAATAGAATAAATAATCACTGACCAAGTGAAGTGAGAGACGGAACAACCCACTAGAAGAACAAGACCAGATGCGTCCCCTGACGACTTACACTGCGTCTCGGCAACTCGCAAGTCTGGATCACGACAAACGAGAGGCGTAACAGAACCAAACCAAGTACTAGTCAGAGCGACACTCGTCAGTGTCAGTCCAAGTCTCCGACTACGTGTGCACACACTGACTCCTGCCTAAAGTCAGGCCTCTAGCTAGTTCCCCCCCCCCCCCCCCGTTGGACGCAACGGTAACCGCAGGGGCCCACGGTACTACCTTACAAACCGTTCAATGGGAACACCCCTCCACCTCTCCCGGGTGGGACGACACACTCGGTCGCTGGGCTACGACTAGTGGTTCCATCACAAGGAAGTGAAAGCAACTCTATCGGAATCGAACAAGCAGACGGCTTTTGAAAACCCCAGGGAATGTAACGGTCTACAGTACCCGCGTTACAGTGTGTAACGGTCGGGGTGTGGCGCGTTACATGAACTGTAACGCGCTCGACCCTGGCCGTTACAGTCACCCGAGACAAAAATTGCAACCGCAGTTTGCACAGGGCGTAACGCGTCCCATGAGGCGCGTTACGGCACCCTGACAGCCGCCCGATAGGCCGTCAGGCCAACCGCCTCACGAAGTCAACGGAAGTCAAAAGGAGTGTAACAGTCAGGGGCCTGACCGTTACACACACCGTGACGCCCCTACCAAGGGCCGTTACAGTGCTGTAACGTGTCCCGTGAGGGCCGTTACACGTGTGACGGTTTCTGGTAGGACCGTCACACCGACTGGGAGCTAAAACTAAAACGCTTAAAACCAAGCCCCCTCCCGGTCGAGCCGGATCGATAGGGAAACATAGAAAAACTATAAAACCTACCACACCACAGCATTCTACAACTAATCCATGCATCAAAACATAAAAGCAATGCCCATGGAGTGATTTTCAAGAATTTAGCCTAAATTACACTAACATGGAACTTTGCATGGAAATTGCAGAAAACGACGTCGGATGGGCGTGCATGCTATGCCAATGCGATCCTAGCGAGGCAAGGATTCCATCCCCCTACCTTAATCACGACGAAAATCGGATTTGGGCCGCATGCAAGCAAAGGGGTCACCGCGGCTCCTCTCGCCCCGTCCCATCTCCACGCCCGACGAATCGCGACGAGGTCAGCGCCTACGCGTTCCTCGCGACGAGCTGGTTCCGATGATACCTCCCAAGCCTCGTTCCGCGGCCCACAGCATCGAATCCGAGAGAGGGGGAGAAAGAGATCGCGTGAGGGAGAGAGAGGGTGAGAGAGAGAACGAGTGAGAGAGAGAGAGAGAGAGAGAGAGAGAGAGAGAGAGATATATATATATATATATATATATATATATATATATATATATATATTCCAATAAATCTATAACTAATTCAAATAATTACCATAAAATAGCCTAAAAATCCGTAAAAATAGCCAAAATTCACGGAATAAAATCTAGATCCGAACCACTAAGAATCCGCTTAAGACACAGGTCTTACAAGTGGTACTTGCTAATTACACCAAACGGGCTCACAGGAAATGTTACAAATAATGATAACAGTGTATCAAAATCTCCTGCAAGTTACAGAGCAAATGTTAGATGCTAGTCTTTAACCATTGCTAGGACCCTGCGAAGCCAAAATCGAAGCAAACTCAATACAATTCCATGGATCAGGGTTAAAGAACCTGCTAGCTTAACATGCTAATTAAACCCGCTACACTTACATGGATAAAAGTTAAAGTGAAAACCATGGAGCAGGGTTAAAGCCAGTACCTTGCGTTTTGCCAAAATCGAAGGAAAGTCAATACAATACCATGGAGCATGGTTTAATTAGCATGCCATGGCAGAACTTGTCCACATTTTATGTTGGATGAAAGGTTGATTGCAACTGAACATGATCGGGAAGTTAAAACACGAAGGATACAAGCCAGAAATGCAAAAGAAGAAGCGTAACCCCAAAATATTTCCCTGTGTTATTTCAAAATGCATAACCCTAAAATATTTCTCTTGGTTATTTAAAAATCAACTAAAATGATGAAGTGACATAATCTCCCAATCAAAACACAAGGCAGCCGAAAAAAATGGACCACATATCTCTAGTATGTAACCAAATTCTCCTACAAGTTACAGAGCAAGTGTTAGATGCTAGTCTTTAACCATAGCTACAAGGGATTTACCTTCACTGTTGTGTTTAACAAAGACAATACCAGGCTTCCTATGCATGAATATCAGTAGTAAGTGAAGCAAGAAATAAATGTAAGTGCAGCCAAATATATGCATTTGCAAGTGGATCAGAAACTCTAGTGGGAATGTAGAGAGTTTTGTTAGAGATTTCACTTTTGCCAGACATATGCATTCATAGGTTTCTGATATTACCATTTGTGTTGTCATACCTGTCAGAGGAGTTGCAACTTTCACCTGAAAATGATGCTTCGAGGATGGAATAAAAAGCGAGTTAGTATGCAGAGCAAAACTACTGAAGCAAAATGTATAGACTGTAAAGACTGCACATTTATAAAAAGAGGAAGATGAAGCACCCCTGTCCACATACGAATAAATTTATCATTATACTCTGATGGATAACAATCTGAATGATCATATCATTTTACTAGAGTTCCTGATCCACTTGCATGAATACCACAGACAATACCATGCTTCCTATCCATGAATTGCAGTAGTATCAATTTATCATTGTACTCTGATGGATAAGAGTTGGGTCGGCCTCCATTGCATCGTGACTGGGAAAGTCTTGGACAACTAATAAATAGACATCAGATTCCCATTGCCTTAGTAACAGTTGACAATCATGTGTTCCTAAACACTCTGCAGAACATGGTATACAGACTATGTTAATGCACATCAAATTCACATTGCGTTAGTAACAGTGGAAGAAGATGGTGACAAACCTTTATACAAACCTTCACATTTAAGGCACTTCAAATTGCCTTTGCCCTGAAAACATGCATTTGTCATACTAAATAGTAAAAATATATGCACACAATATGTGATGAATGAGAATGTTAACTAGATACATTAATACCTTCACATAGAGATTCAGATTCAATGGAAATCAAATCCCTCCACGGTTAACATGCAACAGTTGTCATATCCATCGACTAGAGTAGGAGCGTCCACCATTTAAACATGCCATTTACTAAACACTGTTTGGGTATAAGTGGGCTCAGGCGGGATTCCAACAGTATGCAGTATCATCTTCTATTAAGGGATTGTCACGTGTGGACAGCCAACCATTAATAAAATTCATAAGATCCACTCATCATCGCCCCACCACCTACTAGGTCAGCACACGATGCCACCTCATTCGAATGAATGACCCAAAGTATTTGAGGTGCATGTCTGTGGTGAAGTTGCATTACTATGCCGTCTACGACACCCATCCATGCACACAAACGACAATGGGGAATGCATCGGGGGCAACAAACATGGAGACCTATATAGGGGTGTATTAGGAGAACACCTGCAAGTATAGCACATACAACAAAGAAAAACCAAACGACAAGTAAAGTCCGGAATTAACACACCACTATGCATTACGAAACAAATGGACATTATAGCACATATTGAAAGAAGGATTATGCACATTAGCAACAATTGTCCTAACCCTTCACAGTATGGCACATAACAAACATACACACTAGAAAACCCAAAATGGGATAAGGGAAGTAAACGTGCTTCTAATTATTCTGTTACAGAGCCATAGTTGTGTAGCAATCATGTCTCTAAGCACCTCCCCCTCATGGATGTCATGCGATGCGACAGGCACGTTAGGATCAACATTGACTTCACCTGCATCGTTAACATCATGGGAGACATTTGAAAAGAAGAAGTCATCGCCATGCTCCCGACGAATGAAGTTGTGGACGACGCAACATGCAACGACAATCAGTATTTGAGTGCGGAATGGATACATGTTCCCCTCTTTTAGTGTTGCAAATCGCATCTTCACTACCCCAAAACCTCGCTCCACGACATTCCTCATCTGAGCATGCCGATGGTTGAACTTATCCCGCATGTTTCGGTAACCTCTATTGCCACGCCCTCGGTATTGTGAAATATGGTAACGCTCTCCTCGGTACGGTGCAAGGAAGGTACCGGTGTTAGCATAACCAAGGTTAGTAAGATAATATTTACCTACAATAATACATGCAAGATGTAAGAGCATTCGGGTACATATAGACATCAGAAACATGAATATCATTCCCATGACTTACTTACCCGGAGGCACCCTAAAGCCACCTCGTTCTAGGGCCCATTTCAACACCTTTTGACAGCCAAATATTGAAATTGAAGGTCAAATGAAACTACAGCCATGACATTCTGAGTAATTTGCTACTTACGGTTTTGATATCGTGGGTGTTTGGATCGAAGAACATTGGCAGGATTATGGGTCCCGTCAATTGCACCAAGAGCATCCTACATTTAAGTTTATGTTAGAATTTGGAGTAAGAACTAAAACATGAGGTCGGCATAAGTGTTGGTTACCTTAAAGTAGGGGAAAATTTGTTATTATTTTTAATGAACGGGTGCACGTCAGTAGTTGGAACAGGCAGTTGGATGTAGGCATGCCTAAGTTCCACTATGGCATTAATCACTTGGTTCACATGAAAACTTATTGTTTGTGAGGAGTGCTGGAAGTGCTCATACATAGCACCTGTGGTGACACCGTGACCCATGGCATACAAGAACATTGCCAATTGCTCATTTGCAGTCACCCACCTGCTATCTTTTATCAAAGCCCTCTCTAGAAGAGCATCTCGCAGACATATGAACGTAGGCGGATTGAGTCTAAATAAATTGTAACAACGTCTTTCATGGCCATTCAAAATGTTAAGGACCCACACGTGGCCTGTGTATCGAGACGTATGTATGGGCCTTGGCACACGCACACCTTCATCTTCTGCATCATCACCATTGATTTCATCCCATATGAGATTGGCCATAAATCGTAACACTCCAATCTCATCCTCTACAATATCTCTCCTAAGTGCATTTGCATCCATATCCCCAACCTACACATGCATGAAACAGAAGAAGTTATTCGATAGGAGCAAACACGTGACCATATATATTGGTATAGCAAGGTCTTCATTAACAAGGAACATGAGAAGTCCATAAAGATAACATACTATCGAGTTATAGTTACATTTGTAAGTCATCCACATACAATAAGGATGAGTATGCCTACCAAGATAAGGAAAAGGAACACCATAACAATTCCAAGTATGACAATGATAGCTAAGTTCTGCAATACTATTGGGGTAAAATTCCTCCGCACTTGGACTGGTCGTATATCATCTTCACTCCCTCCCACCATGGATCCTCTTCGATAAATCAAATCCCTTGGATTTGAGGGAGTAATACCTCCAAATGCAGCATGGGCATCTTCAACAGATGCAAACCCCTTGAATCTTGCACCTGCATATCCATTTACCTGTGCATAACATTCCTCCCAAGTGTAGTACACACCTGGACAATGGCTGTAACGACCCGAGAATCCGATTACCGGGAAGGCCCGATAACCCGAGACTCGCACCGCCACCCACGAGTCCGAAGACTCGGAAGGGTTAAAAGGATGGTGTGGAAACTACATAGTTATCACAAGTAATTGCAGAAATTAAACAGTTATGATAATAAGCAGGAAATAAGATAACAATTTATATGGTCCACAAAATAAAATAACCACGACAACAGTCCACGACTAGTACAGTGACAAGAAAGAAAAGTACAGCTACACGGGGCATCCCCCGGCTCAGACCTTTGGCACTATCTCTGGGCACCCGCACCACGTTGCGCACCTGACGCGCTCCCCGAAGGTGGCGTCTCACCTGAAACACGGCGAAAACACGCAGGGAATGAGTCTCGGAACAAGACTCAGTAGGGATCACTCGAACCCTACCTCGCAAAGCGAGAAACCACTACTCTAGCGGTAGGAGAGTACCTCGGAAAGGAAAGCCCCTTTACTCTACAAAGCAAGACTCTACGGCACGCAAACCGACACACGTGCTACGAAGAGAAGACCGAAGCTCAACGGTCACCGACAAACCCGAAGGTCGGAAACACACGACTGACAGTCTGACACTCCGTACTCGACAGGAGTACCACCCACTAGAAGCACAGCCGGTAGCGTCCCCTGACGTCTTACACCGCACCGCAGGTGAACCGCCTGACGTGGTAGGTCCTACCCGAGGCGCAAACACCGAAAAGTAACTCACAACAAGTGACTAGCTGGGGTCACGCCCGTCGACGTGGGTCCAACCGCCCCCAACCACGTGTGCACACACAGACCACGCGTCCTAGGTCTGGCCCTCTGACCGGTTTTCCCCCGCAGCCGGACTCTGGCTACGACGAGGGGCCTACGGTAACCGGTCCACAAACCGTCTCGAAAGGTGGGTGCCCGTACACCACTCTCAGGTGAGACCGGCACCGCGTACTGGTGGGCTACGACTAGTGGAGGGTCGCTAAAGGAGTAGACTCTCAAGTCACGGAAAATAACGCCCAAGCCCGACAACGTGTGGGAATCACCCCACGCACTAGTCCCGTCACACGGAGACCACGGTCGGAGAAAAGTAAGGTTGCCACCCTCATGGGGCAACCCAGGAAGTGGCGGTCTACCCTCAGACCGTCACTGCCAAATGGCGGTCCACTCTAGGGCCGTCACTTGGAAATGGCGGTCTAAGGCAGACCGTCACACGGCCAGGGGGGATAGGGGAAGCGACGCGCCTGCCCTAGTGCGTCGCTTGGAAGCGGCGCACCTAGGCCAGGGCGTCACATGGCGCCCCACACCCTCCAAAACCACAGGGAAAGTAACGCGCCTACCCCGGCGCGTCGCTTGCAAGCAACGCGTCGGGCTCAGTGCGTTACTCACATGTAACGCGCCCAGCCCAGCGCGTCACATGGCCCTACACTCGGGGTGGGAAGGGGAAGTGACGCGCCTGCCCCAGCGCGTCACTAGTAAGTAACGCGCTGGGCCCAGTGCGTCGCTTGGCCCATCCACCTGGGGTAACAACAAGAAGTGACGCACCTGCCCCTGTGCGTTACACGCATGTAACGCGCCTAGCCTGGTGCGTTACATGGCCTGACCCCCAACGGTCAAAAACCAACGGTCGAAACTAGCGGCGGCCCTGCCCTGGCACGTCATTCTCCAAACGACGGTCAGTCGTAGGGCCGTCGCTACCCCCTGACCCCAAGAGCTAACACCCAGGAGAAGTAACGCTCCTGCCTAGGGGCGTCACATGCAAGTGGCGGTCACTGGAAGGACCGTCGCTTGCCTCCGAGCACGCTACGGTGGGAAAACCCCAAAAACGCCAACCACACCCCCGTACCTCCACCGGAGAGGGGGAAAACAAGGGGGAAGACCCCTGGGGACCCCTAGCATGCATCTAAGCCACCAAAACATAGAATCATGGGCTAAAACCATAGATCGGGCGGCTCACCCCCAAAACATGGAAAGACCCCAAAAATGCCCAAACATGCCTCTCTCGGCCTCCCCGCGGCCTACAAACCACGGAAAAGAACGGCGAAGAGCTAGGGAACGTCACCCTACCTCAATGGAGCGAATGCTCCGCCGGATCATCCACGAATCGCGAAGAACGCTTGAAAACCCTCGTTCTTCCTTAAGCTTCCCACGCTCGCCGCACGCCCCCACGACCGCCTCGCCGCCGCCCACGTCACCGCGCCGTCGCCCCACCGCCGTCTGCAGCCGGAGGGGAGCTCGCCGTGGCCAACCGGGAGGAAGAGAGGGAGAGGGAGGGAGACACGGTGGAGGAGGAAGGAGGAAGAAGAAGAGAGGAAGAAGAAGATGGTGGGGGAGAGAGAAAAGAAAAAGGGTTTTATAGAAAAACCCAGAAAATGCGGAAAATACCAAAAATTAGGAAATTACACCCCCACGATCCTCGGAACGTACCGATCGCAATGGTACCACTCGTGCCCGTGTGAACAGCCCGGTTCACCCGCAGCGAGCGTCCGAAGAGAAAAGCCGAAACCCGCGCCGGAAATCGGAAATCACGCACGGAAAAAGCCGCGGAACGCCTCCGGGCCTCCGAAACGACTCCGGATCGCGCCGATCCGAACACAAAAGATGTCCAAAACGAAATTTTGGACACAACAGAGCCGAACGCTCCGAAAACCAGATCCGGGACCCACGAAGAAGGATCCGAAAGGTCCGGGATATTACAGCCCTCCCCCTTAAGGAATTTCGTCCTCGAAATTGAGAACAACCAGAGGGGAAAGAAGAGGAAGACTCACTCAAACAGATACGGGAACTGCTGACGCATCTCGTCCTCACGTTCCCAAGAAGCCTCACCACCAGAGTGTCGCTGCCACACGACCTTTACCAAGGGAATGACCTTGTTCCGTAGGCGCTGCTCTCGCCTATCCTCCACGCGGATCGGAAACTCTGGGAGAGAAAGATCTGGAGTCACCTCAGGCCAAACGGAAAACTTGAGCACATGAGAGTCATCGGGCATATACTTCCGCAACATCGAGACGTGGAACACGTCATGCACCGACGCCAACTTAGGAGGCAACTGCAACCGGTAAGCAACCTCACCGATGCGCTCCACAATCGCGAAAGGACCAATATAGTAGGGACTCAGCTTCCCACGCCGTCCAAAACGCATCACCCCCTTCATCGGAGAAACTCTCAAGAACACATGATCGCCCACGGCGAACTCGAGGGGCTGCCTTCTACGGTCAGCATAGCTCTTCTGCCGACTCTGGGCCGCCAACATGTTCTGACGAACCAGGTGCACAACATCCACACATTGCTGCACCAATTTCGGTCCCGTCAAAACACGCTCACCCACCTCAAACCAATCGAGTGGAGTCCGACAAGGACGCCCGTACAATGCCTCATAAGGAGCCATGCTGATGCTCGAATGATAGCTGTTGTTATAGGCAAACTCCACCAACGGTAGGTGATGTATCCAACTCCCCTGCCACTCCAGGCAGCAGGATCTCAGCATGTCCTCCAAAGTCTGAATGGTCCTCTCAGACTGACCATCTGACTGAGGATGATATGCCGAGCTAAATGCCAACTCCGTGCCAAGAGCTCGCTGGAAACTCCTCCAGAATCCAGAAGTGAAGCGCGGATCCCAATCCGACACGATCGAAATGGGAACCCCATGCAACGGAACGATCCGCTCCACATAAAGACGAGCCAACTTAGGCACGCTCCAGCTGACCTTGACCGGTAGCAACCGAGTCACCTTCGTCAGCCGATCCACCAGCAACCAAATACTGTCCTGCCCACTCGGGGTTCTTGGCAACCCCACCACAAAATCCGTGGTCACATGGTCCCACTTCCAAGCAGGAACATCCAAGGGCTGGAGAGTACCGCCTGGTCGCTGATGCTCCGCCTTCACCTGCTGACAGATCAGGCACCTGGCCACAAATTCTGCGACATCTCTCTTCAAGCCAGGCCACCAGAACTGCCTCCGCAAGTTCCGATACATCTTCGTCACACCCGGGTGTACAGTGTACCTGCTCCCATGAGCCTCGCGTAACACCGCACGACGAACCTGCTCTTCAGCTGGGACGTACAACCTGCCACGAAACCTCGCAGCACCGTCCTCGCCGAGCTCTACGTCAGCCATAGCCAAAATCCGGGGCAACTCAGGGTCCGCATGTTGAGCCTCTGTCACCTGACGACGGATAGCAGGAGTGACAGTCAGACTCGCAAGCACAGCCAACCCTGGCTCTTGGGGAATCTTGAGCCTGAAAGATACCTCGGGCACTTGTTCCCAGCGCCTCCACCTCCTCAACATCAAGGCACTGACCGCAACCTTACGACTCAAGGCATCGGCGACGACATTCATCCTGCCTGGCTGATAAGACAGGGTGAAGTCATAGTCCTTCATGAACTCCATCCAACGCCTTTGCCTGAGGTTCAGGTCCTTCTGCGAGAACACGTACCTCAAGCTCTGATGGTCAGTGAACACCTCGAACTTCTCACCGTACAGATAATGCCTCCAGATCTTCAGCGCGAAGATCACAGCCGCCAACTCAAGGTCATGGGTAGGGTAGTTCTCCTCGTGAGGCTTTAGGTGCCGAGACGCATAAGCCACCACTCTACCATGCTGCATCAGAACAGCACCCAGTCCAACGCCGGAAGCATCTGTACACACCACGAAACCTCCCGATCCAGAAGGTAAAACCAACACCGGAGCCGAGGTGAGCAATCTCTTCAGCTCCCTGAAGCTCTGCTCACACTCCTCGGACCAAACGAAAGGTATATCCTTCCGCGTGAGCCTAGTCATCGGAGTCGCAATGCGGGAAAAATCCTGGATAAACCGACGATAATAACCCGCAAGCCCCAAGAAACTCCGGATCTCCGTCACCGACCTCGACCTCGGCCATTGCATCACAGCCTCGACCTTGGCGGGATCCACGAAAATGCCATCACCAGAAATCACGTGCCCCAGAAAGTGCACCTCGCTGAGTCAAAACTCGCACTTGCTGAGCTTCGCATACAACTGGTGATCTCGCAACGTCTGCAGTACCACACTCAAATGGTACGCGTGCTCCTCAGCAGACCGCGAATAAACAAGGATGTCATCCACGAAAATGACCACAAACTGGTCCAAATACGGATGAAACACCCTCTGCATCAAGTCCATAAAGGCAGCTGGGGCATTGGTGAGCCCAAACGGCATCACCAGAAACTCATAATGCCCGTACCTCGAACTGAATGCAGTCTTCTCCACATCGGACTCGCGAATTCTCAGCTGATAGTAACCTGACCGCAAATCAATCCGCGAGAACACTCGCGCAGACTGAAGCTGGTCGAACAAGTCATCGATCCGCGGCAACGGATACTTGTTCTTAACGGTCACTTCATTCAGCTGCCGATAGTCAATGCACAGCCGCAGACTACCGTCCTTCTTCTTCACAAACAACACGGGCACACCCCAAGGGGAAAAACTCGGACGAATGTATCCCTTGGCCAGCAGCTCCTGCAACTGCGCCCTCAACTCTCTCAGTTCAGCGGGGGCCATACGGTAGGGAGCCTTCGCCAAAGGTCCCGCACCAGGTACAACCTCGATCACAAAATCGATCTCCCGCTGGGGAGGTAATCCAGGCAACTCCTCAGGAAAAACATCGGGAAACTCGCACACCACCGCGATGTCCTCGACATCCGGCTCCATCTGGTCAGACACAACCACTGACGCGAGAAAACCCTGACAACCTGAATCAAGCAACCGACGGGATCGAATAGCAGAGATAAGAAATCGAGAAGAGGCAGAACGGATACCTTGGAAATAGAAGGTCCTCTTGCTCAGATGCTGGAAGTAGACCCTCTTCATCCCACAATCCACCACCGCTCCATGAGTCTCGAGCCAATCCATGCCTAGAATCACATCGTAATCCCGAAGCGGCAACGCATACAATCTGCCTGGCATACTCCGGTCATCGATCCACACCGGAACCTGGTCGAAGCAATACGGAGTGACCATAAAGTCACCCGAAGGCAACTCCACCACCAATTCACAAGACAACTGGGTCACCGGCTCCTCGACGCTCGACGCGAAATCCTCCGAAATAAATGAATGAGACGCGCCAGAATCAAACAAAACCCGAGCCGCACAACCCAAAATCTGAACGGTACCTTCCACGAGCTGCGACGCCACTGCCTCTGCCCTGGTCAAGTGCGTGATCTGGCCTCGAGCCCTCTGCCTGCCTCCCACGCTGGCTGACCTGGGTAGCGGCGGATACTGTCCCTGCTGCTGCCTCTGCTGCTGGGGAAACTGCTGCTGCGGCGGTCTCTGTGGACAGTCACGCGCCATGTGCCCTGGCTGGTCACACCGAAAACAGATAATCGGCGCCGTGCACTGCCTGCCTGGGTGGGTCCCACCACACCGTGGACAAGGTCCTCGTGATCCACCCCCTGATCCCTGACGCTGCAAAGGAATCGGCTGCTGCACACTGCCCGATGAAGCTTGTCCCTGATCCTTGGGCTTCTTACGGAAACCCTTCTTCAAGAACTTCTTGACCTTCGAGCTAAAAGACGCAGATCCTGTCACTGAAGCTGCCGATGCTGGTACTCCTGAACCACCCGACGCATGCTGGAAGAAACCCTACTGCTGGGTAGCCGACTGCTGGCTGCGACCTGACACGGACTGCCCCTGGCTGATCGGTCCTCGAGTCCTCTGCATATCCATCTCCAAGGAAATTGCAACACGAGACGCAGTCTCTAGATCAGTGGCCCCATTCGCGATCAAATGGTGCCTCAGCTCCAGCCTCAAGCCCTGTACAAACTGCGTGGTCCTCACCCTCTCATGCTCCATGACATGAGGTGCGTACCGACCCAGCTCGACAAATCGGGCCCTGTACTGCAACACGGACATGTCACCCTGCACCAGCTCCAGAAACTCCCGCATCCGCTGCGTAGCAACGACGTCTGGACAGTACGTACGCTCGAAAGCACTGACAAAGTCACCCCACTCGATCTGCTCAAGTGGACGAAGCTGAAAGGACGTCTTCCACTCGGAAGACCACCACCTCCGAGCCGTACCCTGCAACTGGTTGTAGGCCAACACCACTCTGTCCTCGGCAGTACTTTTCGCAGAACTGAACACCCGCTCCATCTCATCGAGCCAATCACGAGCCGCATCAGGGTCTGCCTGGCCGCTAAAGTAAGGTGGATGGAACTGCATGAAGTCCCTCACTGCTCGGCCCGGCCCACCCCTGACTGACGAGCCCTCAGCAGCCTCTCCGCCAAACTGCTGAGACATGAGATGGTACATGCCACGGAAGAAATCCTCGGCCCCCGGAGCTCTCGCAGCATCCGCGGCCTCGGTAGCTCCCGGAACTCTGCTATGCTCCTCCTGGTCCCTCTGGACCCCCTGCTGGATCTCCTGACCTCCAGCCGACTGCCCCTGCTGAGAGCGAGAACTCCTCCTCGGCGCCATCCTCGCTCCTGAAGCACAAGACAGAAAACACGAAAACGGCAATGTCAGAATAAAACACGCGGTGCCCAAGGCCAGCGTCACCTGTACATCATCGCCATGGACTAGTGGACCACTACAATTACCTATGATTCCCATGTAATTCCACAACCGCGCTCTGATACCAGCTGTAACGACCCGAGAATCCGATTACCGGGAAGGCCCGATAACCCGAGACTCGCACCGCCACCCACGAGTCCGAAGACTCGGAAGGGTTAAAAGGATGGTGTGGAAACTACATAGTTATCACAAGTAATTGCAGAAATTAAACAGTTATGATAATAAGCAGGAAATAAGATAACAATTTACATGGTCCACAAAATAAAATAACCACGACAACAGTCCACGACTAGTACAGTGACAAGAAAGAAAAGTACAGCTACACGGGGCATCCCCCGGCTCAGACCTCTGGCACTATCTCTGGGCACCCGCACCACGCTGCGCACCTGACGCGCTCCCCGAAGGTGGCGTCTCACCTGAAACACGGCGAAAACACGCAGGGAATGAGTCTCGGAACAAGACTCAGTAGGGATCACTCGAACCCTACCTCGCAAAGCGAGAAACCACTACTCTAGCGGTAGGAGAGTACCTCGGAAAGGAAAGCCCTGTACTCTACAAAGCAAGACTCTACGGCACGCAAACCGACACACGTGCTACGAAGAGAAGACCGAAGCTCAACGGTCACCGACAAACCCGAAGGTCGGAAACACACGACTGACAGTCTGACACTCCGTACTCGACAGGAGTACCACCCACTAGAAGCACAGCCGGTAGCGTCCCCTGACGTCTTACACCGCACCGCAGGTGAACCGCCTGACGTGGTAGGTCCTACCCGAGGCGCAAACACCGAAAAGTAACTCACAACAAGTGACTAGCTGGGGTCACGCCCGTCGACGTGGGTCCAACCGCCCCCAACCACGTGTGCACACACAGACCACGCGTCCTAGGTCTGGCCCTCTGACCGGTTTTCCCCCGCAGCCGGACTCTGGCTACGACGAGGGGCCTACGGTAACCGGTCCACAAACCGTCTCGAAAGGTGGGTGCCCGTACACCACTCCCAAGTGAGACCAGCACCGCGTACTGGTGGGCTACGACTAGTGGAGGGTCGCTAAAGGAGTAGACTCTCAAGTCACGGAAAACAACGCCCAAGCCCGACAACGTGTGGGAATCATCCCACGCACTAGTCCCGTCACACGGAGACCACGGTCGGAGAAAAGTAAGGTTGCCACCCTCATGGGGCAACCCAGGAAGTGGCGGTCTACCCTCAGACCGTCACTGCCAAATGGCGGTCCACTCTAGGGCCGTCACTTGGAAATGGCGGTCTAAGGCAGACCGTCACACGGCCAGGGGGGATAGGGGAAGCGACGCGCCTGCCCTAGTGCGTCGCTTGGAAGCGGCGCACCTAGGCCAGGGCGTCACACGGCGCCCCACACCCTCCAAAACCACAGGGAAAGTAACGCGCCTACCCCGGCGCGTCGCTTGCAAGCAACGCGTCGGGCTCAGTGCGTTACTCACATGTAACGCGCCCAACCCAGCGCGTCACATGGCCCTACACTCGGGGTGGGAAGGGGAAGTGACGCGCCTGCCCCAGCGCGTCACTAGTAAGTAACGCGCTGGGCCCAGTGCGTCGCTTGGCCCATCCACCTGGGGTAACAACAAGAAGTGACGCACCTGCCCCTGTGCGTTACACGCATGTAACGCGCCTAGCCTGGTGCGTTACATGGCCTGACCCCCAACGGTCAAAAACCAACAGTCGAAACTAGCGGCGGCCCTGCCCTGGCGCGTCATTCTCCAAACTGCGGTCAGTCGTAGGGCCGTCGCTGCCCCCTGACCCCAAGAGCTAACACCCAGGAGAAGTAACGCTCCTGCCTAGGGGCGTCACATGCAAGTGGCGGTCATTGGAAGGACCGTCGCTTGCCTCCGAGCACGCTACGGCGGGAAAACCCCAAAAACGCCAACCACGCCCCCGTACCTCCACCGGAGAGGGGGAAAACAAGGGGGAAGACCCCTGGGGACCCCTAGCATGCATCTAAGCCACCAAAACATAGAATCATGGGCTAAAACCATAGATCGGGCGGCTCACCCCCAAAACATGGAAAGACCCCAAAAATGCCCAAACATGCCTCTCTCGGCCTCCCCGCGGCCTACAAACCACGGAAAAGAACGGCGAAGAGCTAGGGAACGTCACCCTACCTCAATGGAGCGAATGCTCCGCCGGATCGTCCACGAATCGCGAAGAACGCTTGAAAACCCTCGTTCTTCCTTAAGCTTCCCACGCTCGCCGCACGCCCCCACGACCGCCTCGCCGCCGCCCACGTCACCGCGCCGTCGCCCCGCCGCCGTCTGCAACCGGAGGGGAGCTCGTCGTGGCCAACCGGGAGGAAGAGAGGGAGAGGGAGGGAGACACGGTGGAGGAGGAAGGAGGAAGAAGAAGAGAGGAAGAAGAAGATGGTGGGGGAGAGAGAAAAGAAAAAGGGTTTTATAGAAAAACCCGGAAAATGCAGAAAATACCAAAAATTAGGAAATTACACCCCCACGATCCTCGGAACGTACCGATCGCAATGGTACCACTCATGCCCGTGTGAACAGCCCGGTTCACCCGCAGCGAGCGTCCGAAGAGAAAAGCCGAAACCCGTGCCGGAAATCGAAAATCACGCACGGAAAAAGCCGCGGAACGCCTCCGGGCCTCCGAAACGACTCCGGATCGCGCCGATCCGAACACGAAAGATGTCCGAAACGAAATTTCGGACACAACAGAGCCGAACGCTCCGAAAACCAGATCCGGGACCCACGAAGAAGGATCCGAAAGGTCCGGGATATTACAATGGCCAACCCACGCCACGTAGCATGCATACTTCCACATATTCAATTTACAAACCACCCTGCAATGGAATGATGACTACTGGTAAATGTAGCATGAAAATGAAATAGTAACATGGTATTACCAGTTAACTACATGAAAGGTACATACTATGAAAGGCCTAACCACATGCACGATGATACATGATAATATCGTGCAAGGGATCATACCAAAGTAACATACATAACATCAACACACGGTAAAGACCATGGACAAAATGGTCATAATCAACCTACAATATAAGCGATGGCTAACCATGGAAGATCCATCCTAACTTATCTTCGTCGTCCAAAGCCATGAACACAGATCGAAAGTTGGGGTATTGGAAGCGGGTTGCTGCCGTGTATAAAACATTGATCGTATAACCCGGTAGACTCTTCAACTTGCGTATGCAATCTTTGATTGTCACTCCTTGATCTGGGTTGGAAGTACCAGTGGGAATGCCCAGTAATTTATGAAACTCTGCTCTGTCATTATTTAAAGCACATAAATCTTTCAACACTTCGATCCCTTTCTCCAAGTTCTTATTGCGCTCCCGATTGGACCTGTTGTATGTAGGCGTGCCAGAGGTCAGTCTCTTATCAGGAGAGGTTGTCTCATCTTCACTTGGCCGTTTTTCGGAAGGAGGAGTGTAACCCCCTATACGACTGCATCCAGCCCCTGACAGTGTATTAGATAGAATATAGTTCATTGGCATAGGTGCTTTTCCTCCACCACCTAATATGTCAAAGGGGTTGAAATCATCTCTCAAGTCCACCGGCGGTGCATTGCAATCAAGGGCAAGACCAGTAAACCGTTGATGGGTTGAACCCTTCGACAGTGTATTCCCCTGGTCAGAGGGGTGTCAGAGGATCACCCCACCACCTTCGTTGAGATATGTCATTTTCCATAGTAGTACCAAATCCCAAAGCTCCACTTGCCATGGTGTTGCCGCACAAAAGATCCATCTCCTCCTTATACTCAAACGACTTTCTTAATATCTTCTTATACTCAATGTTGGACTGCGGAACAAAATCAATAAAATGTTATATCTCTTTACAATATAATACGCTAATAGTAATGACTATACTACATATCGCAATGGCATCTGCCCATGCTCCCTCATCTGACGGCACGGGCATCTTCTTAGTGTCATCCCAACCCCACCCCGTACGGGAGAGCAATTGTTCAATCATGTGGTAGGTCCTTTTCAAATTCTTCCATCTATTAGTTAAATTGTTTACATCTGCATTCTTACGTGTCTCACGATTGAATGGTTCTAAAATATCTCTCCAAACGTAATGCTTGAAAGTTTCTTGGTTGTACTTATTCTTGTGGTACTCATCAATTAGGAGCTTTAATAAGAACTTGTCTTCCTTGGTAGTCCAATTGGTCACCCGTGCCTTGCCTTTTGGGTCCGCCATATGCGTCTCTGACACAATAAACATACTTTGCACAAATAAATAATGGCAGAAATAGTAACATACAAATACATGAAATCCTATGGAAATACATCATTGGCCTAGGATATATACATACTATGGAAATGGATCCATAGATAATGTAATGAAGATTCAAAGATCTTATTTATTGTAGTCCCAGGTTATCTGCCCACGTACCAAACCCTTGTATAATGTCCTTATATAATGGCAACGTCTTTCCCTTAAACCACATGACGAGTGGATTAAACTGCAGAAAAGTATTACAATCTATTAGCATATATTCCATGGTGTCATTGTCATATCATATGCAAGGTTGTGCTGGTCATGTAAAAGATCTCGTTATATGCGTCCCATGATATGCCATTGCTAACTATATGCTTTGAGTCCTCATTCCACTTGAAACCCCAGTCGCATACAAGCGGTTTGGCTTTGGTATAGAAACACTTATAGAAACCAAGCCTATGCTGCAAGTGGGATGTAGGAAATTTAAGGCCCGACCTCATGTTGAATGATTGTTGCACAAAACCCCATGCGTCCGGTAGGCTGAAATCACCCCTAACCAACTCCTCCCTGATTAACTGTAGTAAGATCTTATCCATTTCATATGTCCACAAGTGACCTATCAATAAGAATTCATAATCCATTATGGCATCCGGGGCTGGTTTCAGTACATGAAGTACAGTGAAATCAATGGCGATGGCATTTACCGGATGTAGTGTCCCAGACCTTTCAGAACCTTCTTCGTGGGTCTCGGATCAGGTTTCTCGGAGTGTCTAGCTCCGATGTGTCCGGAATTTCATTTCGGACATCTTTCGTGTTCGGATCGGCACGATCCGGAGTTATTTCGGAGGCCCGGAAGCGTTCCGCGACTTTTCCGCGTGTGTTTTTCGATTTCCGGTATGTGCTTCGACAATTCCTTTGGAACCTCGTTGCGGGTGAACCGGGCCGTTCACCTAGGCGAGAGTGGTACCGTTACGATCGGTGCATTCCGAGGATCCCGGAAATGTAATTTTCTATTTTTTGATATTTTCTAAATTTTTCAGATTTTCTATAAATACCACTCATTTTCTCTCTCTCTCCCACCCTTCTTCTTCTTCTTCTTCCTCCCCACCGTGAGCTCTCTCTCCCTCTCTCTCTCTACCATTTTGGCGCGGCGAGCCTTCCTCCGACTGCAGACGGCGGCGGGGCGACGGCGCGGCGACGTGGGCGGCGGCGAGGCGGTCGTGTGGGCGTGCGGTGTTCATGGGAAGCGTGAAGGAGCGGGTTTTTCAAAGCGTTCTTTGCGATCTCGGCAACGATTCAGCGGAGCTTTCGCTCCATTGAGGTAGGGTGACATTCCCTAGCTCCCCGCCGTTCATTTCCGTGATTCGTAGGCCGAGGGGAGGCCGAGAGGGGTGTGTTTGAGCGGGTTGGGATTTTCGATGATTTGGGGAGAGCTCACCCGATCTATGGATCTAGCCCGCGATTTCATGTTTTGGTAGCCTAGTATCATGCTAGGGGTCCCCAGGGGTCTTCCCCTTTGATTTCCCCCTCTCCGGTGGAGGCATGGGGGCGTGGTTGGATTTTTGGGCATTTTCCCGTCGTTCCGACCTCAGGCGGGTGTGACGGTCCTTCCAGTGACCGTCACATCATGTAACGCACCTAAGTGGGTGCGTTACAGCCCTGTGTTGCCAATTGGGGGGTCTGTGGACTGTGACGGCCCCTCGATAGACCACCACAGGCGTGTAACGCGCCTGGGTTGGGCCGTCAGAGGCTTCCGACCGTTGGCACGACCGTTGGTTTTTGACCGTTGGGGGGGGGGGGGTCAAGGCCTGTGACGCACCAGGACTGGCGCGTCACAGCCTTGTGATGCCCCAGGGAGGGTGCGTTAGAGTTAACGAACCCCAGATCATGTAACGCTCCAGCATTGGCCCGTTACATGCTGTGACGCACCGAGTGGCACACGTCACATCTATTCCTCATCTGTCTTGTGACGCACCAAGGTAGGCGCGTCACAGACTGTAACGCACCAGGGCAGGTGCGTTACACGTTGTTTTCCACCCAGAGTGTGACGCGCCTGCGTTGGGCCGTCAGGTGTCTATGACGGTCCAGCCTAGACCGTCAGAGCTTGTGACGCGTCCAGGGTAGACCGTCAGGCACTGGACTGCACCGGGAGGTTCGCAATCCCGTTTTCTTGTCCGACTGTGGTCGCCGTGCGACGGTGCCGGTACGTGGGGCGGTCCCCGTACGTCGTCGGATGCGGATGTGGTTTTCCATTGACTTGAGAGTCTACTCCTTCAGTGACCCTCCACTAGTCATAGCCCACCAGTACGAGGTGCTGGTCTCACCAGGGAGTGGTGTACGGGCTGACCCTCAGAGACGGTTTGTGGACCGGTTACCATCGGGCCCCGCGTCTAACAGCCAGAGTCCGGCTGAGGGGAAAACCGGTCAGAGGACCAGACCAGGGATGCACGGTCTGTATGTGCACACGTGGTTGGGGGCGGTTGGACCCACGCTGACTAGCGTGACCCCAGCTAGTTACTTGTTCGTGGTACTTGTTCGGTGTCCGTGCCTTTGGTAGGCGCTATCACGTCAGGCAGTTCACCTGCGTTGCGGTGTAAGACGTCAGGGGACGCCATCGGCTGTGCTTCTAGTGGGAGGTACTCATGTCGAGTCGGGAGTGTCAGACTGTCAGTCGTTGCGACTTCGACCTTCGGGTTTTGTCGTGTCAACCGTGTGTTCCGGTTATTTCACCGTGGCACGTGTGTCGGTTTTTGTGCCGTGAGACAGGTGATTTGTAGATGGCATGGTTTAATTTTCGAGGTACTCGCTTACCGCTAGTGTAGCGGTTTCTTTGTTTGCGAGGTAGGGTTCGGGTGATCCCTATTGAGTCAGTTCCGGGACTCATTCCCCACGTGTTTTCACCGTATTTCAGGCGAGGCGAGGCTTCATGGGAGTTCGTCTGAGGCTCAGCGTGGTTCAGGTGCCCAACGTTACTGCCAGAGGTCAGAGCCAGGGTATGCCCCGTGTAGCTGTACTTTTCTTTCTTGACTCTGTACTAGTTGTGGACTACTATTGTTATTTTGTTGTTATCTTGTGGACATTGTAAAATGTTAATTCATTTCCTGCTTAATTATATAAACTATTTAATTTCTGTAATTATTTATGATACTTGTGTAGTTTTCACACCATCCTTCTAACCCTTCCGAGTCTTCGGGCTCGTGGGTGGCGGTACGAGTCTCGGGTTATCGGACTTTCCCGATAATCGGATTCTCGGGTCGTTACAGCTGGTATCAGAGCCAGGTTGTGGAGTTATACGAGAATCATAAGTGATTGTAGGGGTCCACTAGTCCACAGCGATGATGTACAGTTGACACTGGCATCGGGCATCGTGTGTTTTTCTTAACCTTACTGTCCCGTGTTTTCTATCTTTTGCTTCAGGTGCGAGTATGGCGCCGAGGCGGAGTACTCGCTCTCAGCAGGGGCAGTATGCTGGAGGTCAGGAGATCCAGCAGGGGGTTCAGCAGGAGTAGGAGGAGCAGAGTAGAGTGCCACCTGCGGCCACCAGGGCAGTAGATCTTGCGAGGTTTTCGGGGGCCGAGGATTTCTTTCGTGGCATGTACCAGCTTATGTCGCAGCAGTTCGGCGGAGAGGCTGGTGAGGGCTCATCGACCAGGGGTGGGCCAGGTCGAGCAGTGAGGGATTTCTTGTAGTTCCATCCCCCTTGCTATGGCGGTCAGTCAGACCCTGATGTGGCTCGTGATTGGCTCGACGAGATGGAGCGGGTGTTCTGTTCCGCGCGGTGTGCTGCAGAGGATAGAGTGATGTTGGCCTACAACCAGTTACAGGGTACGGCTCGAGCGTGGTGGTCTTCCGAGTGGAAGACGTCTTTCCAGTCTTGTCCCCTTGAGCAGATCGCGTGGGGCGACTTCGTCAGCGCTTTTGAGCGTGCCTATTGTCCAGAGTTTATTGCTACGCAGCGGATGCGTGAGTTTTTGGAGCTGGTCCAGGGCGACATGTCCGTGTTGCAGTATAGGGCCCGATTTGTTGAGCTGGGTCGGTATGCACATCATATCATGGAGCATGAGAAGGTGAAGACCGCACAGTTCGTTCAGGGCTTGAGGCAGGAGTTGAGACACCACTTGATCGCGAATGCTGCCACCGATTTGGAGACAGCGTCTCGCGTTGCGGGTTCTTTGGAGTTGGATATGCAGATGACTCGAGGACTGATTAGCCAGGGACAGTCTTTGTCAGATCGCAGCTAGCAGTTGGCTACCCAGCAGCATGGTTCCTTCCAGCATGCGTCGGGTGGTTCTGGAGCGCCGGCACCGGTAGCGTCAGTGACATGATCCGCGTCTTTCAGCTCAAAGGTCAAGAAGTTCCTCAATAAGAGTTTCCATAAGAAGTCCAAGGGTCAGGGGCAGGCTTCATCGGGCAGTGTACAGCAGCCGGTCCCATTTCAACGTCAGGGATCAGTGGGTGGATCGCGAGGAGCGTGCCCACGGTGTAGCGAGTATCACCCAGGCAGGCAGTGCACGATGCCGATTATCTGTTTTCGGTGTGACCAACCAGAGCATATGGCGCGTGACTGTCCTCAGAGGCAGCAGCAGCAGTTTCCTCAGTAGCAGCAGGTTCCCCTGCAGCAGAGGCAGTAGCAGTAGCAGCAGGGACAGTATCCGCCGCTACCCAGGTCAGCTAGTGTGGGAGGTAGGCAGAGAGCTCGGGGCCAGATTACACACATGACCAGGGCAGAGGCAGTGGCGTCGCAGCTCATGGAAGGTATCGTTCAGATTTTGGGTTGTGCGGCTCGGGTTTTGTTTGATTCTGGCGCGTCTCATTCGTTTATTTCGTAGGATTTCGCACTGGGTATCGAGGAGCCGGTGACCCAATTGTCCTGCAATTTGGCAGTGGAGTTGCCCTCGTGTGATTTTATGATCACTCCGTATTGCTTTGATGAGGTTCCTGTGTGGGTGGAAGGGCGGAGTTTACCGGCTAGGCTCTATGCGTTGGCGCTTCAGGACTTTGATGTGATTTTGGGCATGGATTGGCTCGAGGCACATCATGCGTTGGTGGATTGCCACTCGAAGAGGGTTTATTTTTGGCGACATCATGGGCCCACCTTTTATTTCCAAGGTATCATGTCTTCCTCTTCCTGTTTCCTTATTTCGGCGATTCGAGCTCGTCGTTTGCTTGATGCGGGTTGTCAGGATTTTCTCGCCTCCGTGGTTGTGACTGACCGTATGGAGCCGGATGTCGAGGGCATTCCGGTGGTGTGTGAGTTTCTCGATGTTTTTCTGGAGGACTTACCTGGATTGCCTCCCCAGCGGGAGATCGATTTTATTAGCGAGGTGGTGCCGGGTACGGGACCTTTGGCGAAGTCTCCCTACCGTATGGCCCCCGCTGAGTTGAGAGAGTTGCGGGCGCAGTTGCAGGAATTGTTGGCCAAGGGGTACATTCATCCTACCTTTTCCCCTTGGGGTGCGCCAGTGTTGTTCGTGAAGAAGAAGGATGGTAGATTGCGGTTGTGCATTGACTACCGGCAGCTGAATGATGTGACCATCAAGAACAAGTATCCGTTGTCGCGGATTGATGATTTGTTCGACCAGCTTCAGTCTGCTCGAGTGTTCTCGCGGATTGATTTACGGTCCGGTTACTATCAGCTGAGAATTCGCGAGTCCGATGTGGAGAAGACTACGTTGAGTTCGAGGTATGGGCATTACGAGTTCTTGGTGATGCCGTTTGGGCTCACCGATGCCCCCGCAGCCTTCATGGACTTGATGCAGAGAGTGTTTCGTCTGTACTTGGACCAATTCATGGTCGTGTTTTTGGACGACATCCTTGTCTATTTGCGGTCTGTCGAGGAGCACGCGTACCATTTGGGTGTGGTGCTGCAGATGCTGCGAGACCACCAGTTGTATGTGAAGCTCAGTAAGTGCGAGTTCTGGCTTCGTGAGGTGCACTTTTTGGGGCACGTGATTTCTGGTGATGATATTTCTGTGGACCCTGCCAAGGTCGAGGCAGTAATGTAGTCGCCGAGGTCTGTGACGGAGATCTGGAGTTTCTTGGGGCTTGCGGGTTATTATCGCCGGTTTATCCAGGATTTCTCTCGCGTTGCGGCCCCGATGACCAGACTTACGTGGAAGGATGTGCCTTTCGTCTGGACTGATGAGTGTGAGCAGAGTTTTAGGGAACTGAAGAGATTGCTCACCTCGGCTCCGGTGTTGGTCTTGCCTTCTGGATCAGGAGGTTTGGTGGTGTGTACAGATGCTTCAGGGGTCGGATTGGGTGCTGTGTTGATGTAGCGTGGTAGAGTGGTGGCTTATGCATCTCGGAAGCTGAAGCGCCACGAGGAGAACTACCCTACCCATGACCTGGAGCTGGCGGCTGTGGTCTTCACGTTGAAGATCTGGAGACATTATCTGTACGGCGAGAGGTTCGAGGTGTTCACTGACCATCAGAGTTTGAGGTATGTGTTCACGCAGAGAGACCTTAACCTCAAGCAGAGGCGTTGGATGGAGTTCATGAAGGATTATGACTTCACCCTGTCTTATCAACCGGGCAGGATGAATGTCGTCGTTGATGCTTTGAGTCGGAAGGTCGCGGTCAGTGCCTTGATGTTGAGGAAGTGGAGGCTCTGGGAACAAGTGCTCGAAGTTTCATTCAGGCTCAAGATTCCCCAGGAGCCAGGGTTGGCAGTGCTTGCGAGTCTGACTGTCACGCTAGCTATCTGCCGTCAGGTGACAGAGGCTCAGCATGTGGACCCTGAGTTACCCTGGATTTTGGCCTTTGCTGATGTGGAGCTCGGCGAGGACGGTGCTGCGAGATTTCGTGGTAGGCTGTACGTCCCAGCCGATGAGCAGGTTCGTCGTGCGGTGTTACGCGAGGCTCATGGGAGCAGGTACACCGTACACCCAGGTGCGATGAAGATGTATCGGAACTTGCGGAAGCAGTTCTGGTGGCCTGGCATGAAGAGAGATGTTGCCGAATTTGTGGCCAGGTGCCTGACCTGTCAGCAGGTGAAGGCGGAGCATCAGTGACCGGGAGGTACTCTTCAGCCCTTGGATGTTCCCGCGTGGAAATGGGACCATGTGACCACGGATTTCGTGGTAGGATTGCCGAGGACTCTGAGTGGGCAGGATAGTATTTGGTTGCTGGTAGATCGGCTGACGAAGGTGACTCGGTTGTTACCGGTCAAAGTCAGCTGGAGTGTGCCCAAGTTAGCTCATCTTTATGTGGAGCAGATCGTTCCGTTGCATGGGATTCCCATCTCTATTGTGTCAGATCGGGATCCGCGCTTCACTTCTGGATTCTGGAGGAGTTTCCAGCAAGCTCTTTGCACGGAGTTGGTTTTTAGATCGGCGTATCATCCCCAGTCAGATGGACAGTCTGAGAGGACCATCCAGACTTTAGAGGATATGCTGAGATCCTACTGCCTGGAGTGGCAGGGGAGTTGGATTCACCTCCTACCGTTGGTGGAGTTTGCCTACAACAACAGCTATCATTCGAGCATCGGCATGGCTCCTTATGAGGCGTTGTATGGGCGTCCATGTCGGACTCCACTTGACTGGTTTGAGGTCGGTGAGCGTGTTTTGACTATGTGAGCGACGTCACGCGGTTCCGGGAAGAGCGGAGAGAGGACGCGGAGCGCGCGGGCTCCTCTTTTGTTTCTTTTGGTGTTTGTTTGCTGCAACACAGAAATAAGAGAAGAGAGAGAAGGGGCCACCACGGGAGATTGCTCCGGCGGGGCGAGCGGGACAAGTGTGATATAGCAAAATATGGGGTTTAAACGGCCATAGCGGGAAGTGACTCGCCGCGGCCTCGGGGGGACGGGAATGGTGCAAAAATTAAATAACAAGAATTGAAACGGCCATTGGGGAAGTGACTCGCCGCGGCCTCGAGAATATGAGCAGATAATAAGATGACAGAATATAGAGAGAATACAAAGAGCGGGAATTTAAACGGCCATTGGGGAAGTGACTCGCCGCGGCCTCGAGAACACAAACAGATAAGAATATAACGTATAAGAACGTGAATTTAAATGGCCATTGGGGAAGTGACTCGCCGCGGCCTCGAGAATACGAATAGATAAGAATATAACATATAAAAACGGGAATTTAAACGGCCATTGGGGAAGTGACTCGCCGCGGCCTCGAGAATATGAGCAGAATATAACAGAGTATAAAGAGAATATAAGAACGAAAATTTAAACGGCCATTGGGGAAGTGACTCGCCGCGGCCTCGAAAATAAGATGTGATCGCCAGGGGCCGAAAGACCCCAAAATAAGAAAGTGATCGCGCCTACCTCAAGAGCGGGAGATGGCGGGTTGCTTCTTCCTCTCCCTCCGGCCGGCCGACGGAGAGGGCTTTCCTCGGCTACCCTTGCAAAACAACGACAAACAAATGACAAGTGGATTAGAAAGATGGAGGTGTAGTATTTAAATCCTTGCGATGAAAATAACGAAATGATGGCAAGACACACACCTGGTTGGTGTTATCTTTTAAACCCCTCTCGGACTCGAGTAGGAGGAAAATGAGATGATGGATGCAAGAAGTATAAAAGAAGAGGCGCCCTTATGAAGGGGGATAGAGGATGCGAGATGATGAATGCAAAAGAACTACGAAGAAAAAAGGGGAAGAAAAGGCTTATTGGATGAGCCGAGGGTGAAATCCGGCGGAGCTCCGGCAGCGTGGGGACGGCGTGGAAGCATGGTGGATGAAGACGACCTTCCTCTCGCGAGCATGAACACCCGAGAAGCCGGCAGAACCTCCACCTACAAAAGAACCCACGTGTTAGAAAATGACTCCGTAGCCTCTGGGCTCCGGCAGCCTATCGGATCACTTCGAAGCTCCCCTAGAACTGAGGGGGTGGGCCTCTATTTATAGGGCTCCGGAGGGTGGAGGCGTCCAGGACCCTGGACACCTCCATCAGGGCCGAAATAATATTTTATTCTATTTTTATTTATTTTTTTGGAATATTTTTGTGGAGGCGTCCAGGGTCCCGGACGCCTCAAACAGGTCCACCGAAACCCGACGACGGCTGCACGCGGATTGGCACAACGCGTGGTTTTGTGAGCGGCGCCTCGTGATTCAGAAATGGGCGCGTCCAGTTGACTGGACGTCTCTATAATTTGGCTTTTTCACACACGACAAACCGTCGTTCGGTGGCCGGCGCCCGTGAGGGTTTTGATGGAGGCGTCCAGGGGCCTGGACGCCTCCAAAATTATATTATTTTTTATTATTTTTTATTTGTCTTTTGTGCCAAGGATGGACTTTTGATTTTTTATAATTGTTTTTATGGAGGCGTCCAGGGGCCTGGACGCCTCCATTAATATGTATTTTTTATTTATTTTTTGTCTTTTATGCCAACGGGCATTTTATATTTTTTTATATTTATTTTTATGGAGGCGTCCAAGGGCCTGGACGCCTCCAAGAATATATTTTTTATTTATTGTTTTTTGTGTTTTTATGCCAACTGGCTTTTTTACAAACATTTTTTATTATTGTTTTTATGGAGGCGTCCAGAGGCCTGAACGCCTCCATTAATATATATATTTTTTTAGTTAGTTTAAGGCCCTGAGGAAAAAAATAAATAAAATAAAAAATATGGGGGCGTCCAGGGGCCTGGACGCCCCCATTAAGACCCACCCGGGTCCTACTCAGCGGTCGCCCGGCAGACATCCTCCTTGGTTCCGGAACCTCCTGATGCGTTCGACTGATGTTGATGCCGTCCGACTGCCGTGACGTGACGATTCCGAATGCCGAAAAAGGCAGAAGAAGACCCAAGAAAAGGAAGCACTCGAGTGATTCAAAATGCGTAAGCCGTTGCGGGGCGTCGTATAGTAATATGAGACTTTCTCAGGAGACGTCAGGAATGGCGTGTCTACAGCTGCCCCGCATTGGCGTCTGCTTTGTAAGGGAGCGACATGTAGTGGAATGGTATCGAAGTGGAGTGAAATGAAGTGGGAGCGGACTGATAAGTTGATGCCAAGGTGTGATGAGACACGCTTTTGACGTTACTGTTTGGAATCTTTCCTGAAGTTTCAATGAGGCGACCTTGAAGAAGGTCTTTCAAATATTGACGATTGCTTGGACGGAGATCAAATAAGGGAGGGTGAGATGTGCGCTCAGGCACGAAACAAAAGGAGACCAACTTCTCGGTGTGGAAGTACCTGGGTCATAAACCGGAGGTTTCACCTTTGGGGAGCGGTTACCAGCCAATGTGGAAGTGCTGCGGCCAAGGTGGGTCAAAAAAGGTAAAGGAATATCTGAGGGTCTGTCCAAACAAGGGTCTCCTTTGGAAGAGCAGCGTAGGGTTGTCTCAAGGAAACTCAGTATTTCATTCGGAGTGGAATATCTCATATTTGTGGGAATTGGAGCACAACGGCTTTCACAATCGAATCACTTGAATGATCTTCCGCAATAAATCAAAGTCCTATATGAATGCATGCTGGGTTCAAAGAAAAATTTAAAACAAACTAAAATAGAAAATAGCCAAGGATAATATTGTCAACTTGTGAAGAACGGGTCAGGATATCGACCCGGTGAGCTGATACTGGGCTGGGGCCCGTTTATCCACGCACCAACTCACTGAATGGAACCGTCGTCCCCATTCTATCACAAGTTGACGGCCTATCCGTACAACCCAAATTCCTCTGGGATCATCATCATTTTTGTTGAAGGGGAACTCAGATCCCAGATTCGTTCGAGCCGCAAGGTCCTTGACATGTTCTAGTAGCGTAAGTATCATATACTACGATGCATGACAAGGTGGGACCAACCAATGAAAGGTGGGACAGGAGATAGGACAAAGACGTCCGTTAGTAAAACCTGCACAGGCCAGCAAAGGTTAGCAACATCATAAAGTAGCAGAATCACAGCAGAATCGCACCACAGTACAAAGGAGATCCAGACAAAATCTTGACAATGACCACTGATGTGACATGTTCTGTCCTGTAGCACCCTTCCCTTCCTATAAGAACTCCCCTTAGGCTAGTTCATTCAAATGCACCAAGGTGGGTTTTGGAAGCTCAGGAGAGGAAAGAGAGGAGAATCTAGAGATTTCAGGATGGAAGGAGAGTCTTCCCGCGTTATGAAGAGGAGCAGGCCTAGCAGCGAGATCAGGCGACTCTCCGACCTCGAGGGTCATCTGAGTGGGACGATCTTGTCGCATATGGTAAGCTGATTCATTTCAAATTTTCTATGTGAACCTTCTTCTTACTTCCTTCATTTCTTCTTTCTTTCCTCTTCCAGCCATATCCACTCTTCCCAGGCCCGAGGAAGTTTTCCAAGCTGCCATGGCTCTCAAAGCTAACTTCCAACATCTCCATCGGCATGAGGGCCATACTCTCGAAGTGGCATCTGCAGGGGCTCCTTATTCACGCCAAACATTACGAGAAGATTCGTATGGACTGGGCGGCTATGGGCGCACTAGTGGAGATCTGGCATCCCCAGACCCACACTTTTATCTTCCCGACCTTCGAGGTGACCATCCTCCTCGAGGAGGTGGAACTTCTGCTTGGTTTGAAGAAATTCAAGAGTGACAGGAAGGTGAAGACTATGCGGATGCTTGTAGATTCCTTTAAAATCCACACTTAAATATAAAAAGCAATAGATATGATGAAAGCAATAAGATAGCACGGGGTGCTAATGTGGAGTGTGTGTGATCGCCAGAGACACGAGGGTCTCAAAGAGGAGATTGATACGGGGAGATGATCGCAAAATACCTCAAAAGATGCGGGGGATGTGAGTACTCCTTTTCTCTTCAAGATTGGCCGGCCGACGAAGAGAGTTCTTCCTTTGATTACCCTTGCAAACAACAAAGACAACAACACCAAAAGATATGGATTAGAAACAATGGTGTAGCATCAAATTCAATAAAAATATAAGTGAGCATGAAGAATATGAACAATACACACCTTAAGGGGATTGCCCTTAAACCCCTATGCAAAGAGGGTGTGGGGAGATGTATGATGCATGCAAATAAATAAAAGTAAGGGAAGTGTGCAAGAGATGCACTATGGGGAGATCTCAATATGATGGTTGAGAAAAATCAATAACAATGATGCATGCATGACTTAATGAAAAATACAAATAAGGGGAGATAAGATAGAAAAATCTTGTTTGGGTGGCTTCTTTGGCTTGAATGCTCGATGGGAGGAAGCCTCAAAGGGATGAAGAGTTGAACCGTGGAAGAAGCCCCCCCTCCTTAGCCAAGAACAGCCTACCTTCGGTTCCTGTAAAAAGAAAAGAAGAACAACAGAAGGAAAAGAGAAGAAACAGAAGAAGAAGAAGAAGAAGAAGAATAAGAAGAAGAATACGGAGAAGACAGAAGAGGAAGAAGGAGAAACCGAAGAAGGAAGCAGAAGAAGAAAACAGAAGAAGAAAAAGAAGCGGCAGAAGAAAACCGAAGAACCTCCGAACCAACCCCTTAACAGAGCTTGGAAGCTCTATTAATAGGATAGAAAAGGGATAAGAAGGAAAGAGTCCAAAGGAGGAAGAGATAAGAACGGGCAAGAGCCAAAATAGGGGAGGATTAGACTAGGCAAGAGCCCAAACGAAGCAGGAGTCTCTCTGGGAAAGGCTGCGTTCGTTCGGAGCACAAAAGTGAAACACGACCTGGCTCAGGGCGTCAATTGTTGAATTGACGACCTGCCCAGAGGGCGTTTCTTAAAAACACGCCTTAGGCTAAGGCGTTCTTCCTGGATCAATTTTGGAAATAAATCTTTCTTTTATTTGAAAATTCTGAAACACGCCTTAGGAAGAGGCTTTATTTAAAACACGCCTTAGGTGAAGGCATTTCTTATTTGAAACACGCCTTAGGTGAAGGCATTTCTTAAAACACGCCTTAGGTTAAGGCGTTTCTTAAAACACGCCTTAGGTTAAGGCGTTTCTTAAAACACGCCTTAGGTGAAGGCATTTCTTATTTGAAACACGCCTTAGGTGAAGGCATTTCTTAATTGAAACACGCCTTAGGTGAAGGCGTTTCTTAAAACACGCCTTAGGAGAAGGCGTTATTCCGAAAAATATCCAAAAAAATCCAGAAAAATCCAGAAAAAATAGGAAAAAATAAGAAAAGGGTGAAAAAAGGGAGAAATCCAAGAAAAGTGAGAAAAACCACTCAAATAGAACTAATTTGAGGGTCAAATTGGGGTATTACAAGGCAATATGAGATGTACTCACAGTAACGTCAATTTTGGCGTGTCTACAGCTGCCCCGCCTTGGCGTCTGCTTTGCAAGGGAGCAGAGCAAACTGAAAAGTAGATGCCAAGGTGTGATGAGACACGCAATCAACATCACTTGATGAGAATCAAAATCAAAAGCTCGAGATGAAGCAAATCTCGGGAAATCCAACGAAGTCAACAATGTTTGGATAAAAAAGGGGGAGATGTGCACGCGGTGCACGAAGGAGATAAAATAAATGATCAACTTCCAACGCGGTGGAAGTACCTCAGGTCACAAGCCTGTAAGTTTCACCATTGGGGAGCGGTTACCAGCCAGTGGACGTGCTGCAGCCAAGGTGGATCAAAGGGGAAAGTTTGAAAATAAGATGATAAAAATCCAAACAAGGAGCTTTCGAGAAAATGACCCAGAACAGCGTCAAAACGAACTGAGGACTCAATTCGGCATGGAATATCTCACATCGAAGATCAAGATCAATTTGACCCACAAAAACAGCTTATCAGAATGATTTTTCAACAATTGTTTCAAATTCCTACATGAATGCATGCTGGGTTTAAAGGAAAAAAAATAAATCAAATGAAAATATAGAATAATCAAGGATAATATTGTTAAACTGCCAAGACTGGGTCAAGAAACCGATTTCGCGAGCTGATACTAAGCCGAAGCCCGTTTATCCACGCACCAATTCGCAAAAGGGAACCATCGTCCCCAGTCTTGGATGGCTCAACGGCCTATCCGTGTGACTAAGACTCCTCTGGAATCATCATTGTTTTTGATGAAGGGGAACTCAAATCCCAGATTTACCAAAGCCACAAGGTCCTTGATATAATCTAGTAGCGTATGTAACATATAGTAAAAATGCATACAGGGAGAGATGGTGGAGCAATAAGTATGGGGGAACTGAGAGATGAGGTGTGGGCACCGCGGGGCTTTGATGATGATGCCCAGTCGGTGGGATCAAGAGCTTCTTATCCTGCGCTCAAAAATTCATCAGCCAAGATATAAAAGATAACAAACAATGAATAAGGCATTTAAGCATAGCATGAATAAGCATCAATAAGCAATTACAGTATAGACCTCAAAGCACTCAAAGTTTGGTGTGGATAGCATTCAAGCATGAATCACAGCGAAGCATGTTTAGCATGAATAGCATTGCATTGCAAAACATCATTGTCTGTTGTTTCATTAGGAGGATGTCAACTTGGCATAATCAAAGTTTGGAGTTGAAAGATTGAGGAATGCCCAGCGGCAAAATTAATCAGATGAAAAACTAGCAGGAATTTGATTGAATGATCTCATGATGATAATCAGAAGAATAATCAATAGAATTTGATTGAAAGATCTGGAGATGAATAATTAAAAAAAATGCCCAGGGTGGCATGATAATATCGGGAAGAATCAACGGCTTGATAGCAATGATTGGAGAAAGGACTCATCCCGTACTCTTGGTCCTTGTAAAAATGGTTCCTGCAGAACACCATCAGAATACAATGCAATTTTTTTTTTTTTGAAATATGCAAATTTTTATGAGTTTTCAAAAATTTTCAAATGTTTATGAATTTTGTAATATGCAAATTTTTGTGTACTTTTGGAAAGATATTCAAATTTTTATGGATTTTGGCTTAGACATCGCAAATGCAGCATCAAAGGATGTTTATTGAACCACTGACTAGGGGTCCTCGTTCCTTCCCTTTTCGCTAAAAATTACCCAAAGCCGGGCGTGCGTTGAAAGTGGCGTCCTATAATCGACCGCCATTAATTAACGGTGCCCCTACCAAGGCCATACCCAAGAAACATTCGGTCTTGGAGGAAGAAGAGACGAATAAGTGGAGATAAGCTTAAAGCAGGATGGGAGATATCAAGATTTGAATTCCTTCCAAGGTTTAACCCTCAAAGAGGTAGTCTGTTGTGCCGGGGCTTTGTGCCTTTAATTTTCAGACGCTTGACATGCATACAACCAGGGTTTTCCCTGCGGGGACTTTGCCACTCTTGACATGCCATAATTCATAATTGTGCATCAAAATATTGATTTGATTTTCATAACAGCCCTTGTGGCGAGATGTATATCATGAAAGCTCATATGAAAACTCATATTGATGTTGATTTTGGGTCAAGACTGCCCCTATTTGAGACTCCTCTCGTATTGGGGATTACCTAGGTTGGTCATCTCATCCGTCAATCTCTTGCACCTGCATTCGGCCGAGTAAAGAAGAGAAAAGACTTTTAGATATACTCATGGCATGGCCAAGGTAGCAACGGTGTTTTACCAAAGGAGCCGGCTAAGGACGCCGTGAAGTGTGTGGAATGCCCAACCGAGGGTTACTTTTAAACAAGCGGGGAGAGAATGTTGTATTCCCAATGCTGGGTTCTTTATCAACCAAAGTGCTGCAAAGCAAGTCTAAAGACTCTTTTTTCGAAATGATTCAATTAAAAGCCTAAGATAAAGGTTTAAAACACCATTCTTAATCTTGTTAAGAAGCACTTCCTTTTGAGAATCATGCGTGAAGAAATGGGGTAATGATATCATAAAAATGCGCTTATGCCAATATGTTACCTTGCAACCTTCATAGAAGCAGCTGCTGCGAAGCGATGTTGATCATCGTGGGATAGTCCTCTTTGGCAGTCCATAGGATTGGAAGCAAAGGATTGAAAGTGGCTTAACAAGAAGGAGTGGTGCCAAGACCAGACTCAGATGAATAAGGAAAAAAGGAAGAGAGACGAGGGCTAGAACTCCCTCACTAAGGCGCGGAGACCCTGATCACATGGAACAGTCTACAGAAGAAGCGAAAAATCAAGAAGAGGGGTGAGGACTAAAGCCTCGAAAGCAGTGGGAGAAAGGGCAGATGCCCAAGGCAGTGGATGTGGAAGAAGTTGGGTCAGACCCAGAATTAGGAGGAATCAGAAGAAGAAATTGGTAGATGGAAAGAGGTGGATCCGAAGGGTCCGGAGGTAAAGGAGGAGAATCGTGATAGGAGGAATCATCCGGGGGCTCCGGAGGGATAACGAAAGAAGGGACGCGATGCCCTGGGGAGAAATAGGGAAAAAGATGATGAAAAAGATGACGGAAAAGAAAGAAGAGAATAAAAGATATGGAGTCCCGGAGGAGCAAAAAGATGAATTGAAGGAAATATGGAAGGTCCGGAGGTTCCGGAGGAATGAAATCAGGAGGGTCGCGATGCCCTGGGAGATGATAGAGAGAATAAGACGGAGAATCCGGAGGTTCCGGAGGAATAAAATCAGGAAGGAGAAGGTGGAAAGGGGCGTCGTTGTAATATCCCGGACCTTTCGGATCCTTCTTCGTGGGTCCCGGATCTGGTTTTCGGAGTGTCCGGCTCCGTTGTGTCCGAAATTTCTTTTCAGACATCTTTCGCGTTCGGGTCGGCGCGATCCGGAGTTGTTTCGGAGGCCCGGAGGCGTTCCGCGGCTTTTCCGCGTGTGTTTTCCGATTCCCGGTGTGTGTTTCGGCTTTTCTCTTCGGACGCTCGTTGCGGGTGAACCGGGCTGTTCACACGGACACGAGTGGTACCGTTGCGATCGGTGCGTTCCGAGGATCGCGGGGGTGTGATTTCCTATTTTTTGGAATTTTACGGATTTTCCGGGTTTTTCTATAAAACCCTTTTTCTTTTCTCTCTCCCCCCACCATCTTCTTCTTCCTCCTTCCTCCTCCACCGTGTCTCCCTCCCTCTCCCTCTCTTCCTCCCGGTTGGCCACGGCGAGCTCCCCTTCGGCTGCAGACGGCGGCGGGGCGACGACGCGGCGACGTGGGCGGCGGCGAGGCGGTCGTGGGGGCGTGCGGCAAGCGTGGGAAGCTTAAGGAAGAACGAGGGTTTTCAAGCGTTCTTCGCGATTCGTGGACGATCCGGCGGAGCATTCGCTCCATTGAGGTAGGGTGACGTTCCCTAGCTCTTCGCCGTTCTTTTCCGTGGTTTGTAGGCCGCGGGGAGGCCGAGAGAGGCATGTTTGGGCGTTTTTGGGGACCATGTAAATTGTTAATTTATTTCCTGCTTAATATTATAACTGTTTAATTTCTGCAATTATCTGTGATGCTTATGTAGTTTTCACACCATCCTTTTAACCCTTCCGAGTCTTCGGACTCGTGGGTGGCGGTACGAGTCTCGGGTTATCGGGCCTTCCCGGTAATCGGATTCTCGGGTCGTTACAGCTGGTATCAGAGCGCGGTTGTGGAATTACATGAGAATCATAGGTAATTGTAGTGGTCCACTAGTCCATGACGATGATGTACAGGTGACGCTGGCATTGGGCACCGCGTGTTTATTCTGACCTTGCCATTTTTGTGTCTTCTGTCTTTTGCTTCAGGAGCGAGGATGGCGCCGAGGAGGAGTTCTCGCTCTCAGCAGGGGCAGTCGGCTGGAGGCCAGGAGATCCAGCAGGAGGTCCAGCAGAGGGACCAGGAGGAGCATAGCAGAGCACCACGGGGGGCTACCGAGGCCGAGGATGCTGCGAGAGTTCCGGGGGCCGAGGGTTTTCTCCGTGGCATGTACCATCTCATGGCTCAACAGTTCGGCAGAGAGGCCGGTGAGGGCTCGTCAGTCAGGGGTGGGCCAGGCCGAGCAGTGAGGGATTTCATGCAGTTCCATCCACCTTACTTTAACGGCCAGGCAGACCCTGATGCGGCTCGTGATTGGCTTGATGAGATGGAGCGGGTGTTCAGTTCAGCGAAGAGTGCTGCCGAGGACAGAGTGGTGTTGGCCTACAACCAGTTGCAGGGTACGGCTCGTAGGTGGTGGTCTTCCGAGTGGAAGACGTCCTTTCAGCTTCGTCCACTTGAGCAGATCGAGTGGGATGACTTTGTCAGTGCTTTCGAGCGTACGTACTGTCCAGACGTTGTTACTACGCAGCGGATGCGGGAGTTTCTGGAGCTGGTGCAGGGTGACATGTCCGTGCTGCAGTACAGGGCCCGATTTGTCGAGCTGGGTCGGTATGCACCTCATATCATGGAGCATGAGAGGGTGAGGACCACGCAGTTTGTGCAGGGCTTGAGGTTGGAGCTGAGGCACCATTTGATCGCGAATGGGGCCACTGATCTGGAGACGGCGTCTCGTGTTGCGATTTCCTTGGAGATGGATATGCAGAGGACTCGAGGACCGATCAGCCAGGGGCAGTCTGTGTCAGGTCGCAGCCAGCAGTCGGCTACCCAGCAGCAGGGTTCCTTCCAGCGTGTGTCGGGTGGTTCAGGAGTACCGGCATCGGCAGCTTCGGTGACAGGATCTGCGTCCTTCGGCTCGAAGGTCAAGAAGTTCTTGAAGAAGAGTCTCCGTAAGAAGCACAAGGATCAGGGGCAGGCTTCATCGGGCAGTGTACAGCAGCCGTTCTCTTTGCAGCGTCAGGGATCGGTGGGTGGATCGCGAGGACCTTGTCCACGGTGTAGTGGGACCCACCCAGGCAGGCAGTGCACGGCGCCGATCATCTGTTTTCGGTGTGACCAGCCAGGGCATATGGCGCGCGACTGTCCTCAGAGGCCGCTGCAGCAGCAGGTTCCCCAGCAGCAGCAGCAGGGACAGTATCCGCCGCTACCCAGGTCAGCTAGTGTGGGAGGCAGGCAGAGAGCTCGTGGCCAGATCACGCACTTGACCAGGGCAGAGGCAGTAGCGTCGCAGCTCGTGGAAGGTACCGTTCAGATTTTGGGTTGTGCGGCTCGGGTTTTATTTGATTCTGGCGCGTCTCATTCGTTTATTTCGGAGGATTTCGCGTCGAGCGTCGAGGAGCCGGTGACCCAGTTGTCCTGTGATTTGGCTGTGGAGTTGCCTTCGGGTGACTTTATGGTCACTCCGTATTGCTTCGACCAGGTTCCGGTGTGGATCGATGGACGGAGTATGCCAGGCAGGTTGTATGCGTTGCAGCTTCGGGATTATGATGTGATTCTAGGCATGGATTGGCTCGAGACTCATAGAGCGGTGGTGGATTGTGGAATGAAGAGGGTCTACTTCCAGCATCCGAGCAAGAGGACCTTCTATTTCCAAGGTATCCGTTCCACCTCTTCTCGATTTCTTATCTCTGCTATTCGAGCCCGTCGATTGCTTGATTCAGGTTGCCAGGGTTTTCTCGCGTCAGTGGTTGTGTCTGACCGGATGGAGCCGAATGTCGAGGACATTGCGGTGGTGTGCGAGTTTCCCGATGTTTTTCCTGAGGAGTTGCCTGGATTACCTCCCCAGCGGGAGATCGATTTCGTGATCGAGGTTGTGCCTGGTACGGGACCTTTGGCGAAGGCTCCCTACCGTATGGCCCCCGCTGAGTTGAGGGAGTTGAGGGCGCAGTTGCAGGAGCTGTTGGCCAAGGGGTATATTCGTCCGAGCTTTTCCCCTTGGGGTGCGCCCGTGCTGTTTGTGAAGAAGAAGGACGGTAGTCTGCGGCTGTGCATTGACTATCGGCAGCTGAATGAAGTGACCGTTAAGAACAAGTATCCGTTGCCGCGGATTGATGATTTGTTCGACCAGCTGCAGTCTGCGCGAGTGTTCTCGCGGGTTGATTTGCGGTCCGGTTACTATCAGCTGAGAATTTGCGAGTCCGATGTGGAGAAGACTGCGTTCAGTACGAGGTACGGGCATTATGAGTTTCTGGTGATGCCGTTCGGGCTCACCAATGCCCCAGCAGCCTTCATGGACTTGATGCAGAGGGTGTTTCATCCGTATTTGGACCAGTTCGTGGTCATCTTCGTGGATGACATCCTTGTTTATTCGCAGTCTGCCGAGGAGCATGCGTACCATTTGGGTGTGGTGCTGCAGACGTTGCGAGATCACCAGTTGTATGCGAAGCTCAGCAAGTGCGAGTTTTGGCTCAGCGAGGTGCACTTTCTGGGGCACGTGATTTCTGGTGATGGCATTTCCGTGGATCCCGCCAAGGTCGAGGCCGTGATGCAGTGGCCGAGGCCGAGGTCGGTGACGGAGATCCGGAGTTTCTTGGGGCTTGCGGGTTATTATCGCCGGTTTATCCAGGATTTTTCCCGCATTGCGACCCCGATGACGAGGCTCACGCGGAAGGATGTGCCTTTCGTTTGGTCCGAGGAGTGTGAGCAGAGCTTCAGTGAACTGAAGAGGTTGCTCACCTCGGCTCCGGTGTTGGTTTTGCCTTCTGGATCGGGAGGTTTTGTGGTGTGTACAGATGCTTCCGGCGTTGGATTGGGTGCTGTTCTGATGCAGCATGGTAGAGTGGTGGCTTATGCATCTCGGCAGCTAAAGCCCCATGAGGAGAACTACCCTACCCATGATCTTGAGTTGGCGGCGGTGATCTTCGCGCTGAAGATCTGGAGGCATTATCTGTACGGTGAGAAGTTCGAGGTGTTCACTGACCATCAGAGTTTGAGGTATGTGTTCTCGCAGAGAGATCTGAACCTCAGACAAAGGCGTTGGATGGAGTTCATGAAGGACTATGACTTCACCCTGTCTTATCAGCCGGGCAGGATGAATGTCGTCGCCGATGCCTTGAGTCGGAAGGTGGCGGTCAGTACCTTGATGTTGAGGAAGTGGAGGCTCTGGGAACAGGTACCCGAAGTATCCTTCAGGCTCATGATTCCCCAGGAGCGAGGGTTGGCAGTGCTTGCGAGTCTGACTGTCACTCCTGCTATCCGTCGTCAGGTGACAGAGGCTCAGCATGCGGACCCTGAGTTGCCCCGGATTCTTGCGATGGCTGATGTGGAGCTCGGCGAGGACGGTGCTGCGAGGTTTCGTGGCAGGTTGTACGTCCCAGCGGAGGAGCAGGTTCGTCGTGCGGTGTTACGCGAGGCTCATGGGAGCAGGTACACTGTGCACCCGGGTGCGACGAAGATGTATCGGAACTTGCGGAGGCAGTTCTGGTGGCCTGGCATGAAGAGAGATGTGGCCGAGTTTGTGGCCAGGTGCCTGATCTGTCAGCAAGTGAAGGCGGAGCATCAGCGACCAGGCGGTACTCTCCAGCCCTTGGATGTTCCTGCTTGGAAGTGGGACCATGTGACCACGGATTTTGTGGTGGGGTTGCCCAGAACCCCGACTGGGCAGGACAGTATTTGGTTGCTGGTGGATCGGCTGACGAAGGTGACGCGGTTGCTACCGGTCAAGGTCAGCTGGAGCGTGCCTAAGTTGGCTCGTCTTTATGTGGAGCGGATCGTTCCGTTGCATGGGGTTCCCATTTCGATCGTGTCGGATCGGGATCCGCGCTTCACTTCTGGATTCTGGAGGAGTTTCCAGCGAGCTCTTGGCACGGAGTTGGCATTTAGCTCGGCGTATCATCCACAGTCGGATGGTCAGTCTGAGAGGACCATTCAGACTTTGGAGGACATGCTGAGATCCTGCTGCCTGGAGTGGCAGGGGAGTTGGATTCATCACCTACCGTTGGTGGAGTTTGCCTATAACAACAGCTTTCATTCGAGCATCGGCATGGCTCCCTATGAGGCTCTGTATGGGCGTCCTTGTCGGACTCCACTCGATTGGTTTGAGGTGGGTGAGCGTGTTTTGACGGGACCGGAATTGGTGCAGCAATGTGTGGATGTTGTGCACCTGGTTCGTCAGAACATGTTGGCGGCCCAGAGTCGGCAGAAGAGCTATGCTGACCGTAGGCGGCAGCCCCTCGAGTTCGCCGTGGGCGATCATGTGTTCTTGAGAGTTTCTCCGATGAAGGGGGTGATGCGGTTTGGACGGCGTGGGAAGCTGAGTCCCCGCTATATCGGTCCTTTCGCGATTGTGGGGCGCATCGGTGAGGTTGCTTACCGGTTACAGTTACCCTCTGAGTTGGCGTCGGTGCATGACGTGTTCCACGTCTCTATGTTGCGGAAGTATATGCCCGATGACTCTCATGTGCTCGAGTTTTCCGTTTGGCCTGAGGTGACTCCAGATCTTTCTCTCCCAGAGTTTCCGATCCGCGTGGAGGATAGGCGAGAGCAGCGCCTGCGGAACAAGGTTATTCCCTTGGTGAAGGTCGTGTGGCAACGACACTCTGGTGGTGAGGCTTCGTGGGAACGTGAGGACGAGATGCGTCAGCAGTTCCCGTACCTGTTTGAGTGAGTCTTCCTCTTCTTTCCCCTTGGGTTGTTCTCAATTTCGAGGACGAAATTCCTTAAGGGGGGAGGGCTGTAATATCCCGGACCTTTCGGATCCTTCTTCGTGGGTCCCGGATCTGGTTTTCGGAGTGTCCGGCTCTGTTGTGTCCGAAATTTCGTTTCAGACATCTTTCGCGTTCGGGTCGGCGCGATCCGGAGTTGTTTCGGAGGCCCGGAGGCGTTCCGCGGCTTTTCCGCGTGTGTTTTCCGATTCCCGGTGTGTGTTTCGGCTTTTCTCTTCGGACGCTCGTTGCGGGTGAACCGGGCTGTTCACACGGACACGAGTGGTACCGTTGCGATCGGTGCGTTCCGAGGATCGCGGGGGTGTGATTTCCTATTTTTTGGAATTTTACGGATTTTCCGGGTTTTTCTATAAAACCCTTTTTCTTTTCTCTCTCCCCCCACCATCTTCTTCTTCCTCCTTCCTCCTCCACCGTGTCTCCCTCCCTCTCCCTCTCTTCCTCCCGGTTGGCCACGGCGAGCTCCCCTTCGGCTGCAGACGGCGGCGGGGCGACGGCGCGGCGACGTGGGCGGCGGCGAGGCGGTCGTGGGGGCGTGCGGCAAGCGTGGGAAGCTTAAGGAAGAACGAGGGTTTTCAAGCGTTCTTTGCGATTCGTGGACGATCCGGCGGAGCATTCGCTCCATTGAGGTAGGGTGACGTTCCCTAGCTCTTCGCCGTTCTTTTCCGTGGTTTGTAGGCCGCGGGGAGGCCGAGAGAGGCATGTTTGGGCGTTTTTGGGGACCATGTAAATTGTTAATTTATTTCCTGCTTAATATTATAACTGTTTAATTTCTGCAATTATCTGTGATGCTTATGTAGTTTCCACACCATCCTTTTAACCCTTCCGAGTCTTCGGACTCGTGGGTGGCGGTACGAGTCTCGGGTTATCGGGCCTTCCCGGTAATCGGATTCTCGGGTCGTTACAGTCGTGCCCGAGGGAAAAGTCCGGAGGTTCTGGAGGAGGAGAATGAAAAGGGGCGTGATGCCCGAGGGGAAAGTCCGGAGGTTCCGGAGGAAGCAAATAGAAAGGGGCGCGATGCCCGGGGAAAAGATGGAGACAATCAGGTGGAGAATCCGGAGGTTCCGGAGGGATGAAATCAGTAAGGAGAAGATGGAAAGGGGCGTCGTGCCCGAGAGAAAGGTCCGGAGGTTCCGGAGAAATAGAATCAGAAAGGGCGAGATGCCCAAAGAGGAGGGATAAAATTCCTGGAGGTTCCAGGGAAATGGCAGGAAGGGGGACGCGATGCCCCAAGGGGAGTGGATAAAAGGATGAATATGAATAAGATGGGAAATGCGGAATATCCGGCGGTGCCGGAAGGTGAGGAAGATACGGGTTTGGAAACCCAGGAAGCAGGAGGTGCAAATGCATATGAATGCAATAGAATGGACGTGATGAATGCAGTGAATGCATGAACGCAATGAAATGCAAAGAAGATGAGGAATGTGAAGGGTGAGAGGGTGAAATCCTCCTCTTTCCCCTGGGAGTGGCCCATGAAGAAAACGTGATAGACAAGAATATGGATGAAATAATGGAAGGCCTTTTGGCATCAAGATAACTGCCCCTCCACGGCAGTGAAAGTGTATGAGAAATAGCCCCTGCCGAGGCTTCAATGGTGAATGACAACTCCCTTGGAGAGTGCAAAGTAATGGTGTGAGAGAGTTGGAAAATTGGAACATGAAGCATTGCCATGCCCATTAATTGTGGTGTATAGGAAGTGTTGAACAAATTGGGCATTCGCCCCTTGTATGGAGGAATGGAATCAAGATTTGGAAGAGGGAACAAAGGGTGCCCTGCCTGGCCCTTGGATGGCATCAATTCTTGGCATTCTTCCCTGAGCAATGGCGGTGACTTGGCCTCTGCGACCATGCTCGGCACAATAATCCGGATTGGCATCCGGTAAATGACTTCTTGAATCTTGAATCGCATAACCGTGGCCACATCTGTCTTGCCCGGCTCTTGATCACCTTCGGCACAAATACTTGCAGAAGCACTCCCATTCCGAGTAGTAAAAGGAGGTGAAGCGGAGGCGGAAGGCTTTATGAGTGGTGGAGGTATAATGGAAAGTGTTGGCGTAAGTGGAGGCGGAGGTTCAAACACATCGAGTTTCTCCCTTTGCTTGCAAGCGGTCGGGGTTAGCTCGAGTGCAAAAAGTGGTGGGTCCTGCTCAGGATTAGCCATAGGTAAAGGTGGAGGGTTAAATAGTGGGGTTGGTAAGGTGATTTTTAGGGATGGTGGTAATGGGAGGTCAATTGGAGGAGGTTCAGTGGTAGGCTCGGTGTAGGCCGATGTGGAGGTTACTGACTTAATAGGTGGAGGTTTTATAATGGAAGGCTCAGCGGTGGCTAATGGTGTGAAGGTTGATGGTATAGTGGGTGGAGGTGTAGTTGGTGGAGGGTTAATGGGTGAAGGTTTGGTGCGTATAAAATGCCGGACGGGGCGAGCAGTGTTAGGAGTGGGAGTGGGAATGGGAAGACACTCAATAGGCGCCGGTGCGGACGATTGGAATATCGACCCATCGTCGTAACACCAACTAGTCTCATAAACAGGGGTTGAATTGGGAGTGGTTTCCTCCTGAGCAGGGGGTTCATCGAATGAAAATGGGGAAAGCGGAAAGTTAAGGAAACTCGGAAGGGGTGCCTGCGGAGCTTCATCATCATCGTATACTGCCTCGGATTCTTCGAATGCCGGCTCTTGCTCACTTGAACCGCCGACGCCGTAATCATCCCTCCTGTCTTTCCACTCTCTCTCCATCTTTGTAATCTCGTCCAAAGCGGCATGGAGAGGATTGACTGGAGTAGGAGGAGCCGTGACCCTCTTTATTTGTTCCTCCATCAAAGTAATCTTATCAAGAAGAGATTGTTGGAGGGGTGTGACTTGAGCAACCGAGGGCTGGCAGGGCCTTGAAGGAGGAAGGGCCGCATAAAAAGGCCGTGGAGGGGAATTAATGGGCCGGCCCATGGAAGAACCCGGATGGGCCGGATTACAAGGAATAAATGGGCCTCGGGGCCGCGGTGGAGGAGGAATAGAAGGAGGCGTGTGATGGGCCCCCCGAGGGGAAGCATGAATAGAAGGAGATGGGTAATGGGCTACCCGATTAGAAATATGAGTGGAAGAAGGAAGTGGGTGATGGGCCACCCGAGTGTGAATAGAAGAGGGAAGTGGGCGATGGGCCACCCGAATAGAATTGGAAGGAGGGAGAGATGCTTGAGATGTACCCTCAACGGCAGCCTTAAGGGCTTGGATCTGTTGAGGGGTAAGATGATCTAACGCATGAATGATCTGGGAGACTTTCTCATCATTGGGACGAGAGGATCCCGAGGGAGTAGTGGCTCGAAATTGAGTTGGAGGAGGGGGACCATAAGAATGGACACTGCCCATGGGTCGGGCATGACCATGAGAATAAGGACGTGGTCCCTTGAAAGAATGGTGAGAATGCTGATTAACATGTTGAAATTGAGGATATGAAGTGCTAGGTTGTGCATCCTCATGAATTGAATTGAACATGTTTCTATCATGGTAAGCCATTATATAATCAAAATTCTCAATAATTATGCAAATAAGCACACAAGTTGGAATGATTACCGTGATTTTGATTTGTTTAATCCTTGGTGAATTAATGAATTTTAATAAAGTTTGGAAAGATTCACACAAGGAGAGTCCTAGTTTCAATATGATTCACTTCAATGCCAACTAGGAACTCTCACTCACCACGTGTTAGGCCAACTATATCGGGACTCCAAAAGGGTACAACCTGCCCGGCGTCCGTGAGGGAATCCACGGGTGCGGGGACTTATGGAGGCTTGGTTTAGGAATTTCCAATCCAAAGAGACGGAATGCTCAATGGAGGGTCGTTCCTTCACCAAGGGGGTGTGTGGCTCCTAGTATAAAGATATAAGGCCTCTCAAACCAATGCAGAATGAATGAATGAATGCAAGATATAAGCAGAAATATGATACAGTGATAAACAAAGGAGTTCGGTGAAAACACAGGAATAAGACGCCCTGGGGCAGGGCGCTATAAATCAAAAGACGCCCTGGGGCAGGGCGCTACCAATGGAAAAGACGCCCTGGGGCAGGGCGTGAAACACTGTGGGGAGATGCCAACCAAGTCAAGAAACGCCCCGTGGTGAGGCGTTACAAATAAAAGGACGCCCTTGACCAAGGGCGTCAAATCATGAAACAGCGCCTTGGTGTGAGGCGCTAATCAAGAAAGAAACGCCCTGGGGAAGGGCGTGAATTCAACAGATCACCAAATATAATAAAAACGCGTCCTGACAGAAGGCGTTAAACAGAGAAAAGGCGCCCTATGCTAGGGCGTTAACAAAAAACGCGCCTCTGTCAGAGGCGTTAATTGCCTTATTCCAGAAACTCTTCACGGCCAGCAGTAGCAGAGAAACACTCACAGCGTCAATCACAGTCAATCAACAAATATGAATATCAAAACATAATCATGCTCATCAAATTTTATTTTTTTTGGATAAAGTGGGATTTCAAAAAGAAATCTATCAACTGATAAATCACAAGTGGGACAAGAAAATAATGGAGGGTGCCCGAGGGGCACAAAGGAGGGGTACCGTGGGTACCAATAGGAAAGGGCACGCGAGGGTGCCAAGGGGAAAGGGGTAATCAAATAAAAAACGAAAAGTGTCCCACCGTGATCGCCAATTTGTAGATTCCTTTAAAATCCACACTTAAATATAAAAAGCAATAGATATGATGAAAGCAATAAGATAGCACGGGGTGCTAATGTGGAGTGTGTGTGATCGCCAGAGACACGAGGGTCTCAAAGAGGAGATTGATACGGGGAGATGATCGTAAAATACCTCAAAAGATGCGGGGGATGTGAGTACTCCTTTTCTCTTCAAGATCGGCCGGCCGACGAAGAGAGTTCTTCCTTTGATTACCCTTGCAAACAACAAAGACAACAACACCAAAAGATATGGATTAGAAACAATGGTGTAGCATCAAATTCAATAAAAATATAAGTGAGCATGAAGAATATGAACAATACACACCTTAAGGGGATTGCCCTTAAACCCCTATGCAAAGAGGGTGTGGGGAGATGTATGATGCATGCAAATAAATAAAAGTAAGGGAAGTGTGCAAGAGATGCACTATGGGGAGATCTCAATATGATGGTTGAGAAAAATCAATAACAATGATGCATGCATGACTTAATGAAAAATACAAATAAGGGGAGATAAGATAGAAAAATCTTGTTTGGGTGGCTTCTTTGGCTTGAATGCTCGATGGGAGGAAGCCTCAAAGGGATGAAGAGTTGAACCGTGGAAGAAGCCCCCCCTCCTTAGCCAAGAACAGCCTACCTTCGGTTCCTGTAAAAAGAAAAGAAGAACAACAGAAGGAAAAGAGAAGAAACAGAAGAAGAAGAAGAAGAAGAAGAAGAAGAAGAAGAAGAATACGGAGAAGACAGAAGAGGAAGAAGGAGAAACCGAAGAAGGAAGCAGAAGAAGAAAACAGAAGAAGAAAAAGAAGCGGCAGAAGAAAACCGAAGAACCTCCGAACCAACCCCTTAACAGAGCTCGGAAGCTCTATTTCTTAAAACACGCCTTAGGTTAAGGCGTTTCTTAAAACACGCCTTAGGTTAAGGCGTTTCTTAAAACACGCCTTAGGTGAAGGCATTTCTTATTTGAAACACGCCTTAGGTGAAGGCATTTCTTAATTGAAACACGCCTTAGGTGAAGGCGTTTCTTAAAACACGCCTTAGGAGAAGGCGTTATTCCGAAAAATATCCAAAAAAATCCAGAAAAAATAGGAAAAAATAAGAAAAGGGTGAAAAAAGGGAGAAATCCAAGAAAAGTGAGAAAAACCACTCAAATAGAACTAATTTGAGGGTCAAATTGGGTTATTACAAGGCAATATGAGATGTACTCACAGTAACGTCAATTTTGGCGTGTCTACAATGCTGACACGGGGGACTTCTGAAAGCGTCCTTGGAAGCTTCATGCCGCCCGACGCAGCCAGAAAGGTCCGTACTCAAAAGGGGATCGATCTCCAAAAGCTTGCGGAGTGGGTCATGGACGCCCTGAGAGGGTCACCAGATGATGACTATCTGGAGGGAATCATGAAGGGGTTCACTATCTGTCTGGCGGGTGCTCTCTTGTTCCCTTATACCGACAACCTGGTGGAGGAAGACCAACTGGGTGCTATCTGCGGGATCTGGCGTGGAAAGAGGGTGGGACCCGCCGTCCTTGCCTATCTTTACAGCGGTCTTACTACCTCGAGCATGGGTAAGCCTCCATTTGGTTGTGCACTTGTCTTGAATTGCTGGCTGGATTTGCATTTCAAATTCGACCACCGCGAGGGAATGCCAACCGCTTCGAAGCTCTTCCAACAAAGCCCTCTTCATCACATAGCCGACGTGTTAGGCTTCGGTGGTACCGTAGTGAACCGCGTTCCGTGGCTGAAGAAACGTGAAGACTGACGGTCTCACTTCCGCACCGTGACACAAGGCTTCTTTACTTGCGCACCGGCATGTTTGCTTTCGCTAGATCTCCTCATGAGGTCTTCTCACGAAGTTGATCTTCAACTGATCGGCGCGACCGAGTTCGTCCTTTATAATGCGCATCGGTGCTGCCTCCAGATTGGCATCCCACGCCATTCGTTCCCGCCACCGACTGGCATTGTTCCTTTGAAGAAAAGAGAGTTGGGCACTGAAGCGGACGCGAAGGAAGCGAAGGCCATTAAAGCTCCCTGGAAGACAAGTGTTGCGGGAAAGGCCTTAGCGCACGTGGTGGAAGAATGCGAGCCGTGGAGGGCTTATGTAACCGAACTGGGGAAGTTAAGGCCTAAGGTGCCTAAACCCCTGATGTAGTTCACTCTGCTTTCTGATGGAATAAAATCTGGCATTTGGATGTTTCGGACCCCCGTCCCCTTAATTATTATCTTTTTTGTGGTTTTTCTTTTTCTTTTCTTTTTTTCTTTTGTTTGGATTATATACATACTCTAACCCCTTTTTCTTTTTATTATATTTTTTATTATTATTTATTATGGGGGCGTCCAGAGGCCTGGACGCCCTTGTTTTTTTATAAATTTTTTTTTTAAATTTTTTTTTGGGGGCGTCCAGGGTCCTGGACGCCCCTAATTTTTTATTTTTTAATTTTTTGGTTTGGGGGCGTCCAGGCGCCTGGACGCCCCTAAGGTTTTTGATTTTTTTTTTAAAAAATAAAAAAGTGGGGGCGTCCAGGCGCCTAGACGCCCCAATTAAAGCTCAATCTATATATAGGGGGGGGCTCCCCCCCCTTACTCACTTACTGTTCATTCAAACGATCCGGTCAAACCAGACAGACCCATTCTTCGCCCCAATGGAGTTAGGAGGCCCGAACCGAGGTGGAGACAAGCGTAAACGACTGGCTCGTCGTCCGAGGAGACTGAGAGACGATGATGAGGAGGCCGTAGCAGAGGAGATTGCTGCGGAGGAGGAGATGGAGGTGCCGCTTCTGGCCGCGGAGGCCGCTGCGGATGCTGGTGACGCGGGAGAGGATGATCACGACCCGGTAAGTACTTCGGAATTCTCACTCTGTGGTTTAATAGGCTAAAACGGGCGTGCGGGAGGCTGTGAGAGAAGGGCGGGTAGTGAGAGAAGGAGGCGTCCAGGGGCCTGGACGCCTCCACTTTTTCTTTTTATTTTTGTTTATTTATTTATTTACGTAAATAATAAAAAAAAGTTTGAAAATAAGGAGGCGTCCAAGGCCTAGGACGCCTCCATAATAATATATATATTATATATATATATATTGTTTTTGGTTCTTGGATTTTTTCGAAAAAAGAAATAAAGAAAATAGGAAGGAGGCGTCCAGGGGCTTGGACGCCTCCAAAAAATAATATATATTTTTATTTTTTTTAAAAATAAAATAGAAAGAATAAATAGTATATACAGTGTTATTGTTTATTACTGTTCATGATGCTGATGTGTTCTTTGTTGGTTTTTGTGGTGTGCAGGGCGTGATGAAGGACCGGATCAGCTGGTCCTTGGTGGTGGCAGCATACCGTGGGCTGCCGGATTTCCAGAGGGCGCGTGTGGACGCCATGGGCTTTGGAGCTTTCCTTAGGATCGAGCCCTTCCGGCTCGACCTTCCTCTTATCCAGGCATTGAGGGAGCGGTGGCACGCACCGAGCCGGGCGTTTTTGATGCCCTGGGGGCACATGGTGCCGACACTAGAGGACGTGGCTCGGATTACCGGGCTACGGGTTGACGGAGAGGCAGTCAGCGGGGTCACCTACCCCGACTACCGAGAGAGTGCCCTGGACCTGCTATGGTTAGAGACGAGCGTGACTGATAGAGACAGCAGGGTAGTCGGCCGAGTGGAGATCATGGAGGCGCTCGGATTCGTCGACCCGCGCCAGCGGGTTAGCGAGACTGGAGCGGAGTTCTTGGCTCGACTGGAGGGGGATGCTCGTGCAGCTTTCACCCAGGATCCGAGCGAGAGGGAGCTGGTGGACCTAGATCTTCGAAGGTTTCTTTTCTTCTTCCTGGGCCGCCTTCTGCTGGGGACGAAGGGGGATGGCATCCACTGCCGTTTCCTCGGGATCTTGGCGGATCTGGACAGAGTGGGACACTACGCGTGGGGAGCGGCTCTGCTTGCCCATTTGATTGCTGATCTCTCCCAGACTTCGGAGAAGGAGACGACAGTCAGCGGCTTCGCACCTTTCCTCCAGGTAAACATTTTATTTATGCATTCCCACAGTTAAATATACAATTATTGTACTAATGATGTATGATGGATGCAGGTGTGGAGCTATTACTATTTTCCGATGGGGAGGGCTAGGCATGGGAACAGGAGGGCCGTGCCTCTGGCGCGGCAGTGGGGGCCGGTCGTGGTTGCAGCACCCCACGGCTACCAGCTGGCGTCACTTCGTCGGGAGCTGAGCGAGTATCCCGAGGCCATGGTATGATGCGTGTGATTTTTTTGTGTTTATGCATGTGACTGAATGGTAACTAATATGATGTATGTATGGTGATGCAGGTGGTGTGGAGGCCCTACCTGGGCATGGGCGATGCTGGCCAGCCTTGGGTTATAGCGGGTCTTCCTCGTTTCAGGCGGGACGTGTGGGTCCATTGTCTGAACGAGATCGAGCCGCTGCGGCTTAGACTGGTCATGAGGACGTTGGGGCTAGCCCAGGAGTGGGTTGATGTAGATGCGCCGGCCCGCATTGGGCGGAAGACCAAGGGGAAGGCGAAGATTGTGGACTGGCGTACGCGCTTCCCAGCACAGTATCAGGACTGGCAGCAGGGCGGGGTCCCAGTGGTGTCCCATGTACAGGACAGCACAGACTACATGAGACGGTACCGAGCTACGTACGGGGACCGCCTCTCCTTGGGTGGTATGGCAGGGGTAAGTGAAATGAAACTGCTCCACCTTTCTATATGTATATGCATGGGATACTAACTTATGTGTAATGCAGGATGCTCGTGATACCATGATCGCCGACCTGCGGGCCCAGTTGGCGGACGCCAGGCGACAGTTGGTGGCCATCCGACAGGAGTTGGAGATCCTGGTGAGTCTATGCAATGCATTTTTTTTGTGACCTGGATTTTTGATGCTTAGCCTTTGACTGACGTTTGCCCCGTGTTTCAGCGGGCCCACCAGACAGCGGCAGCCGGGATGGCTGGTGGAGCGGGTTCCAGTTCGCGGGGCCCTCCTCCGGAGGTTTCTGCCCTCCAGGAGCAGCTGGCGTATGCGGTGGCTCGGGCTGAGGAGGCCGAGCGTGACCGCGAGGCTCGAGTGAGCGTTTGCCTGACCTCGACCCTTTTCTAGCTGCTTTCCTTCTATCACTGTTCTCTTACGGTGCATGCGTGCTTTGACAGGTGGCCGAGATTCGGGAGGCCCTGGCCCGTGCTGTTCGTGCTGAGCAGGAGCGCGATGCCTGGGTGGCAGAGCGTGACGCCCGGATTGCGGAGCTGGAGGAGGAGCGTCGACGGGAGGCTGAGGAGCTCCCTCGTGACGTGCTGGATCTGCGGATCGCCCTCGAGCTGTCGAGGAGAGAGGCGATGAGGGAGAGAGAGGAGAGGGAGAGGGATAGAGAGAACGTGGAGAGAGAGAGGGAGAGCGTGGAGAGAGAGAGGGAGAGGGATAGGGAGAGAGAGAGGGAGGAGCGACAGCGGGATCAGACCGAGAGGAGGGCTCTAGAGGCCCAGCTGCTGGAGCTCCGATTGAGTCTCGGCACGGCGGAGGGGAGGCTTCGGGAGAGCGAGGAGCGGTACCAGAGGGCGAAGGAACGCGGGGAGCGACTTCGTCAGTCTGGTTCTTTTTCCATGGGCAGCTATCTGGTCTCTTCGGCCGAGGAGCGTCGTCGCGCCTTCGAGGCTGGAGTGCCACCGCAGGGCGAGGCGAGCACGGCTTCTCAGGGTTCGCAGAGGCCCCCTAGGGATCCCCGGCAGAGGAGGGAGGAGAGAGATGACCAGGAGGGTGGTGGTGAGAGTTAGAGAGTTGCTTGTACACGTCACCCTTCTTACTGTATGATGTACTTTCGGCTATTATATGAAATGGAAATGACTTTTTTGTGTTGTGTGTACTTTTCTCTCTCCCACACTTTCTTCTTTGCACTGAGTTGTCCTTCGAGACACGCTCCACGAGACCTTGCCCTGAACAGCGGGGAACTACGCTTTACATGGGGGGATTCTATTTCCGTTTCCCCTTTTGGGTGCGTCCAGGCGCGAGGACGCGTCTTAATCCTTGATTTCAAATTTAAAGCGACGGGTGGTCTTTCTTCTCCCGTGCCTTACCCGCAAACGGGCCCGCCTTCTGCCGAAACTCGCTTGCCCCCTTTCTCGTCTTCCTCCTCTTTTGATCGATGGAGTTCGGTGGGCCCGACCACGGCGAAGGTGGAGAGGGACGCGGTACCCCTCGCCCAAGGAGGGACGCGCCCGAGCACGGAACGGCGTCCATGGAGGAGGAAGGGCCGCTCCGGGCCCCCGAGGGACCTGAGGGGCCCGATGGCGTGGGAGGAGGTGAACACGGTCCGGTAGGTGCTTCGATATCTTCCTCTTTTAATTCATTTTGGGTTTTGAAGCGAGCCGCGCGAGGGGGAAAGGGTTCGGCGAGTGTTGCACTCAAATGATGGACGCGTCCTAGACAGGGGACGCGTTCCTTTTGACTGATGTGGGACCCCTTTCTTGGTGTAGGACATGGCAAGGACCCTGGGTCTGGCCGATGAGTGGGCGAGTGCGGACGAGCCGAGCCGCGTCAGGAGGGAGAGTCGCGGCAAGGCGAGGCTCGAGGAGTGGCCCGTACGTCTCCCTGGACAGCAAGGTGGTATACTGGTGCAGGATAGTGCCGACTTCCTGCGGCGGCAGAGAGAGAGCTACGCGGGGCTTCCCCAAGCTGGGGACACGCGTGGCATCGGCGGCTCGCGCGCCCAACTGTCAGAGACTAGGCGGCAGCTGGCCGTCGCTCAACATGAGTTGTCGCTCCTGGTAAGTTATGTGCCGTACTTTTAACTTCAGTTTTTGGTGTTTCACTGACGGCCGTTGTTTATTTTGTTCCAGCGTGCCCAGCAGACAGCGACGGTGGGAGGGGCTGGCGAATCTTCCAGCTCCTCGGCCCCTTTTCTCGAGATTGCCTCCCTCCGGGAGCAACTTGCTGGTGCGGTGGCCCGCGCGACCCGGGCGGAAGAGGAGCGTGATGCCTGGGTGGCGACTGTAGCGGAGCTGCGGCATCGCGGTGAGGAGAGACCTTCTCCAGACATCCTGGAGTTAAGGGTTCTTCTGCAGATGATGAGGAGAGAGGCAGAGAGAGAGAAAGCCGAGAGAAGGTCCGAGCGACAGCGGGATCTGACCGAGAGGAGGGCCTTGGAGGCCCAAGTGAGGGAGCTCCAGCTGGGCCTTCAGGCCGTCGTGCAGAGGCTAGGAGGGATGGAGACGCGCTACGAGAGAGCGCGAGAGTTCGGGGAGCGACTCCGCCAGTCCGGTCGCTTTGCTGCCAGTGGCTTCTTTGCCACGCCAGGGGAGGAGCAGCGAGTCACTACTGCGGAGCAGGCGCCCAGAGGCGAGGCAGGTGCTACTGCACGGGGATCCCGGAGGCTTCTGAGGGACCCGCACCTCGGGGGAGAGGACAGGGACGCCTAGAGGGACGAGCATGAAAATAATGGCAAGAGCTGGCGAGCTAGTGGACCCGCCACCTCTCTATGATTGTAGTGTTTATGACAGCTTATGTAGAATTATGAATGTAATGATTTGATTTTCTGCTGCTTGTTTGTTTTCTTGTGCGTTCCTTCTTCCCTACACTTCCTCTCCTTTGCACTGTTCCCATGTGATGGGTCTGTCGAGACTCCACCCCGAGCGGAGAATCGCGTCTTGTTGTGACCATTTCCACAGGAATCTGTCGTCGGAGTTAATAATGACGGCCCTAATCCCTTTTCCCGGATGTTGTGTCAAATTTTGCGGACGTCCTCCAAAACATGATAGGGTATCCCTAGACAACATAGGGGGCTAGTCGTCATATTCTTCGTCCAATCAATCACCCTGTGCGAGCGGTGAAGTGACACACGGGACCGCATGGCTATCATTAACAGGTGATGGAGGCAATCTTGGCCTGCACTCCTTCCATTTCTATAAATTCGTGTCCCTTTTATCTTCCCAGGTATATCGAGGACTCACTCGAGGAGCACAAGTTCTCACGGGAGAGGAGGAGTTCAAAATTCCGAGAGTTGGATGGAGGGCGAATCTTCCCACTCCTCGAAGAGAAGCAGATCCAGTGGTAGTAGTTCCAGGAGGCTTTCGGACCTCGAAGGGCACTTCAGTGAAAGGGCTCAATCACAACTCGTAAGCCAAGTTTTCTGCCCCTCTTCTCATTCTTTCTTCCTTTCTTCTGACCAAACCTCACCTCCATTCCTTGTATGTGTAGGTTGTGATGAAATCACAAATCTTATGGGAGTTGGTAGTAGCAGCGTACAGGGGCCTCCCAGATTTTCAGAAGGCGAGGCTAGACGTGATGGGATTTGGTACCTTTCTTCGGATCGAGCCGATCAAGCCCGACCTGGTTCTGATCCAAGTCTTGTGTGAGAGATGGGACCCAGTGAGCCGGGCATTCCTGATGCCCTGGGGGCACATGGTGCCGAGCTTGGAGGATGTGGTCCGGATCACAAGCCTGAAGGTAGAGGGCGAGGCAGTGACCGGAGTCACTTACGCGGACTACAGAGAAGGTGCCCAGAAGTTACTGGGTCTGGACCTGGATGGTCGGAAAAATAGGTCGGTAGCTAGGGCGTCCCTGATGGATGCATTAGGGCTCACCGACACTCGTCGGCGGGACGATGAATCCTCAGAAGAGTTCATGGAGAGGATAGAAATAGGATGCCGCGCCGTGTACTGCACAGATTTCGGCGACTGGGAAAGATGCAACATAGATTTGAGGAGATTTCTCCTCTTCCTTTTGGGGAGATTGGTACTGAGCTCGAAAGGGGATGGTATCCAATGTTGCTTCCTGGAGTTGCTGTCAGACCTTGAAAGAGTAGGGTATTATGCCTGGGGAGCCGCCATGCTGGCACACTTGTTTGCAGGTCTTTTCCAAGAAACGGATCGTGAGATGACTGTGAGTGGTTTCACACCATTCATCAAGGTATTTTTTTTTGGTTTTGCTTATTTTATATTTTCTTTGTATTTTTGCAAAGTTCTGATGACCTGCGCCGAGCAGCTGTGGAGCTATTATTACCTCCCTATGGGGAGAGCTCAGCATTGGCGACCTGCGATGGTGCCGCTAGCCAGGCGGTGGGAACCTATCATGAGTGCGGCACCCCTAACCTACCAACTGATGGTGCTAAGGCGGGAGCTACAGGAGTTCCCTGCAGCGATGGTAAACTGGAGACCCTACTCAGACATGGTCGATGCCGACCAGCCGTGGGTTCTAGCAAGTCGTGCCCGGTTCGGACGGGAACTGTGGATGCACTGTCTGAATGAAATTGAGCCGCTTCGGCTACGATTAGTTATGAGGACTTTAGGACTGGCTCAGGAATGGGTGGATACGGCTGCGCCACCTCCTGTCGGGAGAAAGACGCGGGGACCGGCGACCTGTATTGACTGGCGCGTGCGATTCCCCGAACAGTACGAAGATTGGCAACGGGGTGGCATAATTGTAGAATCGCAGGCGTGGGATAGCGAAGACTACTTGCGTCTATATAGGACAAAGTACGCAGAGCGGCTCCAACCCCGGGGACTTGTGGAGGTAGGTTTCCCCCCTTTTTTCTTTTCTTCTTTTTCCCCTTTTGGTCTTCTGGTGGAAATGCTGACTTGCATGGCTGCAGGATATCCGGGATGCCATGATAGCGAATTTACGAACTCGCTTGGCAGAGATGGAACAATAGTCGGGCGATGCCCGCGGAGCTACGAGCGCCTTGGTAGGTGTACAATACGTTCCTAATTAAAACCCCAGATTCCAGATGTTGGCTGCTAATTCACGCGGTCGTAGCATGCCCAGATTGGCGCGGCTTCTCCAGCGATGGGAGTGGGTGGTGCCTCTTCCAGCTTGTGGATTCCTACCTCAGAACTTGACTCGCTTCATGAGCAACTTGCTCACGCCACGCAGCGTGCTGCGGAGGCAGAAGAGATGCTCTCTATACAGGTAAGAGTCTCAGTGTTGAGTTCTCCTTATTTATGCCTTATCGTGTATCTGAGATGGTACACTTGGCAGGAAAAGGAGACGGAAGAAGCGCTTGCCCAAGCTGCGCAGAAGGAGGCTAGGATAGCAGAACTGGAGAGGGAACTGCGGCGTCATCTTGATGACGACTCCTCTAGGGATGCTGTGGAACTGAGGATCACTCTCCAGTTGGAGAGGGAAGACCGCGAGAGAGAACGTGCAGAGAAAGAAAGAGACGCAGAGAGAGAAAGAGCCAACAGATTGACTGAAAGGGAGGAACGAAGGGTCATGGAGGCCCAACTATTCGAACTCCGAATCAGCCTTGGTCTTGCTGAACAGTGGCTGAGAGATGGTGAGGAGCGCTACCGAAGAGCACGAGAGCGTGGCTTTCGTGTTGGTAGCTTCTCTGCTGCTTCCGTAGATCAACGCCGGGATGCGGGAATAGGAAGAGGAGTACAGAGCGGTAGGAGTATCACTTTTCGTAGTTGGGTAGCACATTTGAGAGTGTTTTGTCCGGAGAGTAGTGGGACGAGTGATGCAGAGAGAGAGGGCGGAACTTGATGTAATTTTTTTAATTTTTGAAATAAAACACAAGGTTCGGTTTGTTTGTTTTTCACCTATGCTTCTGTTACCTGCACACATCACTGAAACAAACAAATCAGAATTTCTGTTCTGACTTGGCCCCTTGCTCAATAAGCAAATGGTCACTGTGACTGTCCTTGATAACTGGTCAAGGGGCCAAGCCTTTATTTAACGAAGGCAAGGGAAAGATGCGGTGATGATAAATGCGACAGGCAAGCACACGAATGCAAGCGGTATTTAAAAGTGAGATACTGCACGCAAATGTAATCATTTAAAATTGATTTGTTTTCTTTTTTATATTTGATATTTTTTTTGTTTTATCATAAAAAGATTTTTTTGTTTGTAAATATGTGCATTTTCTCTTTTCCATTTTTTTGTTGTTTTTATCATTTCAATTTTTTGTTGCTAACGCCCGGCAAGCACCCAAATGGCACCTGACCTTCGTGAGAACATGGGTTTCTTACTAACCTCCCAGGTATCCTAAGTGCATATCTAGGTTGATTTGGGCCTCTAGACCCCTCGAATGATGATCCCGCCGGCTAAGACTTACCCTGATGACAATACCGTCATGCCATGCTTAGGCTCCCAGTTGCTTCCGACCACAGGGATTCACCCAAAAGGTGTTCGAGGTAAATGATTTGCCCGACCCGGGTCTATTTCCTCACAACTCTAGATGGTATAAGATGGAACACACTGGAACCCTAACGACCAACCGCGCGACGCTGACCCGGAATCAGACGCCGTCGCACCCATAGGTGACGCGCTTGCATTGGCCTAAGCCCGAGGTTAAACAAGAAGACATCAAGGCGGTAAACATGGGTCTTGACCAGCCAGAAACACAGAGACTCCTTCGCAGCGATAGCTTTTGCTTTTCAAAGTAGGCAACCAAATGTGTATATTAAAATAAGGTCGCAGACCCTAGGCAGTTTTCACCCTTCAGAAACTCCATCGAACCTTCATCTTTAGAGGGAGAAGGAAGAGTGTAGGGGATAAACCTCCTGAGAGGACCGGCAAAGCTGTTAACCCGGCGAGCGAATAAGGGCCCATTAGCTCTTTCCCTTCGGACAACTTCGGACCAAATCTCGGGCATTTACATTCCACGGCCCCTTTTGTGGATTCAGACTTTTGCTTTGAGGGGTTCCGTTTATCGTAACAGGCACGGTCACGACCAGGCTTTTCTCTTGATTTTGATTTCATATTTCTTTTTGTGAGGGAGATATAGTCGTTTGACGTTTGTGGGTTCCCTTTTCGTATGCCTGCGGGGACACTGCCCTCTTCTCGTGCTCTGATCGATGCTCGAGGAAATGGATCCTACTCTTGCCTTTGAGTTTTGAGTTTTGGTTTCTCATGCTCAGCGTTTTAAGGGCGCCGACTGTCTCATTGGGTCGAAGAGAAAAGAATAAAGATTACAGCTTTCGGAGATCTTCTGGGTGAGGCCCCACCGTAGGTGATGCTACCGACTTTTTTGAATACATAAGTGAGCACATGTTGGCTTCCTTCGAGCGAGCATAGGCCGACGTGGCCGGACAGGGATCTCCACGGTTCTGGCAAACCAAGACCCGGTGCCTACCAAGCCTTAATGGGCCCTATCCTAACATGAAGGTTAGATGCAGAGACTTAACTATATGGTGACTGCCAGGCATCGGCATTTTGAATTTTCCATATTTTTAGTGGTTTTTAATATTTCTTTATTTTTGATATTTTTTTTTTAATCTTTTCATCATTTTTTTGTTTTGTGCTAAGGGTAGTATTTCTTAAGATAAAGCCCATTCCAAGGGTGGGATAACTCGGTCCCTTCGGCGTTGACTAGCTTGTAGGCGTTGCCAGGGTACACGGCTTGAATTACAAATGGTCCTTCCCAATTGGGTTGGAGCTTAGAACACGGCCCTCCAGGTTTGACAAAAATTCTTTTTACGACCATCTCACCGACTTTGAATTTTCTCTCAACGACTTTCTTTTGGTAAAAGCGAGCAAGTCTATTTTGATACACACGCGCGTGTTCGGCAGCGGCCAGCCGCTTCTCATCCAAGAGTTCCAACTGGGCGAGGAGTGAATTACGACGATCGTCGAGGGGAAATTCCTCGTCCAATTGTACCCTGAGAGAAGGGATCAGAGTCTCGTACGGGACTACCGCTTCCATACCATAAGTGAGGGCAAATGGAGTCTGCCCGGTGGGGGTACGGATTGAAGTGCGATAGGCCCATAGAGCTTCGATAAGCTTTTCTGGCCAGTCTGAAAACTTACTAGACTCGCAGGTTTTTTTGATGATTTTGAGCAATGTTTTATTGGTGGCCTCCGCTTGGGCGTTACCTTGTGGGTAATATGGCGATGAATGATGCAATGCAATCGCGTACCTTTTGCAGAGGTCCTGTAGGTCCTGAGAAATGAATTGTGGCCCATTGTCGGTGACGATCGTGCTTGGGATGCCGAATCTGGCGAGAATGTTTTTCATGATGAACTTGCAGACTGTTGACGCCTTGATTTCCGCGTAAGCTTCGGCTTCGGCCCATTTGGTGAAGTATTCCGTCGCAGTAAGGATGAAAGATTTCTGCTTGGTGAGGGAATTGGGATCACCTAGGGGACCAATGATGTCGAATGCCCACATGGAGAAAGGCCATGGGGAGGATATTGGATGAAGTGAGGAAGATGGTGAATGGATTTTATCGGCGTGAAGTTGACACTTGACACACCTACGGACATAGATAGCACAATCCTCTTCCATAGTGGGCCAGTAAAAGCCTTGCCGAATGATCTTCTTGGCGAGCATCTGACTATTCACGTGGCCACCGCACACACCCGAGTGCGTCTCCTCTACACATTTCCAAACCTCATTGTCACCAAGACATCTTAACAGAATACCAGTAAGGCTCCTCCTATAGAGTAGACCTCCAACCAAAGTATATTTCTGAGCCACCCTTCTTATGGCTTTCTTGTCCTCTGCGGTGGCCCCTTCAGGATAAGACTGATCTTGGCAGTATTTGACAATTTCATAGAACCATGATTTCTCTTCATCAGCCAGTTCTTCTTCGGCCTCTGCCAACATGATCTCCCTCTTCTCAAGGATATCTTCCTACAGGATCTTCCTTGCTATCCTGTCTTTGATATTTACGTAGGAAGCATCATCGATTGCAGGAGCATGAAGTTTGTAGATGGAAATGGACTTAAACCATCTTCCTAGAGGGAACCTTATGGATGATGCCAACGAGGCGAGGGCATCGGCGAGAATATTCTGATGACGAGGGACATGAACAAAGATCAGTTTTGTGAACAGTTTGGCAAAGGCAGCAGTGAGTTCTTGGTATGGCTTGAGTTTGGGATCGCGAGTGCGATACTTAGTGAGCACCTGACGAAGGATGAGTTGACTATCACCTACGACTCGCAACTCAGTGATACGAAAAGAATGGGCGAGTTCTAGGCCAGCTAGAAGAGCTTCATATTCGGCTATATTGTTGGTAACTGGGAATTTAAGCTGGTATGCCAATGGGAATGTGAGGCCTTCGGGCGACAGGAGGGCGATGCCGATTCCTCTCCCTTGAGAATTCAGAGCTCCATCAAAATATAGTGTTCACATTGGCTCATCCGATTGGTTGACGGACATTAGTTCCTCATCTGGAAACTCTGATTGGACGGGGTCGAACTTGGGAAGAGGATGGTGAGCGAGATGCTCGGCTATGGCATAGCCTTTAATCGCCTTTTGCTGGATGTAGGTGATGTCGAACTGAGAGAGAAAACTTTGCCAGCGTGCTAGCCTATCCGTAAGGACGGATTTCTCCAGAAGGAATTTGATAGGATTCATTCGAGCAATCAAGTGGACCTCGTGAGCCAAGAAGTAGTGCTTCAATTTCTGCACCACCCAAACGAGGGCAGCACATGTTTTCTCCATGCCGGTGTACTTCTGCTCACAGGGATTGAGAAGTTTGGACAAGTAATAGGTTGCTCGTTCCTTGCCTTCTTCATCAGCTTGTGCGAGGACGGCTCCCACGGAGTCATCCAAGACTGAGACGTAAAGGATCAGAGGTTTTTCCGGTTTGGGTGGAATGAGAACGGGTAGACTAGCCAGATATTCCTTCAACCCTTCAAAAGCTTTCTGACATTTAGAATTCCAGTGGAATTCTACTCCTGGCTTGGTCAACTCGTAGAGAGGTCTACACCTTTGTGAATGTTGGGACACAAACCGACGAATAAACTGTAACCTCCCGATTAAACCTCAGACTTCCCTCAAATTCTTGGGAGGCGGCATATCCCTGATGGCCTTAGCTTTGTCGGGATCTATCTCGATCCCTCTTTTACTCACAATGAACCCCAACAATTTACCCGACGACACACCAAACACACACTTTTTCGGGTTCATTTTCAATTGGAACTCCCTTAACCTCTGCAAGACCTTAGCCAAAACTTCTGGATGTTCCATCCTGGTCCTTGATTTTACCAACAAGTCATCCACATAGACTTCCAGATATATGTGCATCATGTCGTGAAATATGGCCATCATCGCTCTTTGGTAAGTAGCTCCAGCATTCTTTAACCCAAACGGCATGACCATGTAACAATATGTTCCCCAAGGGGTAGTGAATGACGTCTTTTCCTGATCCTCTTCTGCCAAACGAATTTGATTGTATCCTGAAAATCCATCCATGAAAGAGAGGGTTTCGTAGCCTGTCGTGTTATCAATCAGCACATCAATGTGAGGTAAGGGAAAATCATCCTTTGGACACGCGCGGTTAAGGTCCCAGAAGTCGATGCAAATCCTGACTTTCCCATCTTTTTTCATGACCGGGACAATGTTCGCCACCCATTGAGGATAAAGGACGACTCTAATGAACCTGGCTTTGTGGAGCTTATCGACCTCTTCCTTCATTTTCAAAGCCATCTGAGGGTGGAAACGCCTTAACCTTTATTTTACCGAGATGGACCCTGGTTTTAGGGTTAAACGGTGTTCGACCAAGGTTGAATCCAGACCCGGCATATCCTCGTAGCTCCATGCAAACGTGTCCTTATATTCCTTGAGAACCTCAATTAATGCCTCTTCTTCAGAGGGTGGTAGGTTGTCACTTATGAGGATGATCCTAGGGTCTTCCTCAGTTCCCAAGTTGACTTCTTTGGTGGATTCTTCTACGGCGGTTGATGGCTCGTCGAATCTCCTCATTCCACTAGCGTATGCGCCCGCCGCATCCTCATATTCTTCACCCTCATTTTCAGTGGGGCATTCTTCATCCGTGATCTCGTAGACTCCATATCCTTCATCAGATGCACAGTCGCCCTCGCATTCTATTTCGGGTAGCTGGATGGGATTTTCTAACAACTGGGGAATGACAAGAAGGGCCTGACACCTGCCGGCCAGATCCAGAAGGAATCGACGAGGGATCTGCCTACCCTTGGATTTCTTCCTAGGTACTACCCTTGGCCTATCATTCCTAGATTGACTGACAATATTTACAGAAGAAGAGGAAGATGAAGAGGATGGTGTAGAATGTACAGGAGAAGACCCCTCAGAGGAGGGGTAGAAAAGGTCGCTCATCGGACCTTGGACGGGTGGTCCGCAAGGCGGTACGCACCCGTGGGAGATGTAGGAGATTTCCTCAACGAAGATGTGTTGTTGGGGAGTTTGAAAATTGACGTTTTTTTTTTCGTTTTCATTTTTAATGACAAAGCAGTGAAAAGAGATTGGAGGAGAGAGAAAAGGGGTTATGGCTAGAAGATTGTGAGGCTCATAGAGCAGATCATGGTTGAAGACCTGGCGCGGGTTGAAAAGCCCGCGTAGGTATGTAAGCAAAGAAGGGGACCTGGGAAGATCATCAGACAATTGTCTGGCCCAGGAAGAAGATATCAGCAAAGGCTGAGACGAGTGGATGGAGAGGATGGCGGCTAATGAGCCGTCGATGGCAATGTTGAGGACGGATGAAGATCCGTCGATGACAGAGTCCTTCTGGCGAGGACGATGATAGTTTGGAACCTTGGCAAGAGTGGTAATATTCTCTGGTATTTCGGAGATCAATGGTGGTCCTTCAAGCTGCGGAGATGAGAACATCCTTTCCAGTGCAACGGAAATGTCCCGTATGTCGAACCATTTGTCCCACTCGCATTCCGGATCTTTGATCTTGCCTCTTTTGGTGATCCTCGGACATTTTTCAGCCAAATATACAGCATGTGATCCCCCATATGCTTCCCGTGGGTAATCTCCCATCTGAACAACAGGTCCTCTGCTGAAGTGGTTTGATAGAGTCCATGTGAGGGGCTCCCAATCCGCCTTGAACGGTCCTTTGAAGCCTAGGCCAAACCTGCGGTTCGGCATAATTTCCTTTGGCGGTTTGAACATACCCTGTAATTGTGCGCCCAGACCTTTTCCCTGTTGATAGCCGATATTCCTCATAATCTCCCAACCTTTGGAGTGAAGAGGGAGACATGATGTTACGGTTGCCCTGACCGGCTCCTTTGGTGCTAGTGGAACATGAGATGGATCACGTACGTCCAGCAGTGACAATATGGGCCGATGAGACGGCCAAACAGAAGGCAGAGAGGTGTTGATAGCATCCACTGTGTGAAGGACAGGTGTACTGACCACTTTAATAATTCTCCCATTGTAAGGAAACTTCAGGCACTGATGGTTGGTGGAAGGCACAGCGTCCATGGCTTCGATGTAAGGGCGACCCAGTATAGCCTTGAATGTGGGGTCCATGTCGAGGACATAGAATTCCGTGGGAATTGCCATGGGGCCTAGTTCTACCTTCAGAATAATCATCCCCTGCGGTGGCCTTTTGCTACTGTCATAAGCCGTGACCGTGATCGAGGAAGGTCTTATTTGTTCCTCGTTGACCCCACACAACTGAAGAGTGCTCATGGAGATCACATTTATGGATGCACCCGTGTCCACCAGACACGGGTTTATGGATACCCCATTAATTTTTATTGAAATGCACAATGCATATTTCCGAGCTTCCTTGGGAGCGAGCTCGTAGTTGTGAAACATGATGGCTGGTTGTGTGTCTGTTGGGGTCAGGACGGTCGAAATCTTCTCCACGGGGAGGTCTTCATTAACCATGACCTTTTGAAGATATTCTATCAAGGCCGCCTGGTGGGATGTGGATCTTTGAAGTAGCTCTAGGATGGAGATCCGGGCAGGTGTCTTGTCCAAGTGTTTCAATAGATCATACTGTGTTCCAGGGATAGCTCTTTCTGGTTGTTCTGCATCATCCTTCTCTGGCTGAGATTGCTCGGGATTCTGACTGTTGTGGGGAAAAACCCTATGGAAAATCCTTCCACTCCGGAGCACCATTGCCTGCGGCTTTTGTACCTCTGTGGGGGTAGCAGTGGGTTTTAACAGGGGTTTGAGGGGTAGTAGTGGAGGAATGGTCGATGGAGCAGGGGTGATGACGGGAGCAGGGATTCTGATGAGGGGTTTGTTAGGTGGAGGTATGGCGGAGGTAGAGGGGATATCGCGCGGATTATGAAGGATAAGGGGTTTGGAAGGTGGAGGTGGAGGTAAGGTTTTAAACGGGTAAGGGTTTTGAGGTGGAGGGTGGGTGATGAGTGGTTTTGAAGGCATTAGTGGTGATGTGGTGGAGAAAGACGGGGTTATGTATGGTTGACGGATGATAAGGGGTTTAGAAGGCGTAGAGGTAAATGCGGTAGAGGTGGATGGTAAAGTGGGGGAATGAGAGAAGATGAGAGGGTGTGAAGGCGTAGTAGAGAGTGTCGGTTGATAGGAGGTCGAGGTGCGGATGAGAGGGCGTAATGGTAGTGGAAATGGTGATGGTGATATTGACGCGGGTTGATGAGAGAGAGGTGCTACCTGGGCAAGGTGAGGGGGTTGCATGACGACAGGGTTGGAGGTAGAAAGAATGGAGGTACTTTCCTGGTGCCACACCTGCTCTCTCCCGACTTCCGGGAAGGAGGAGATGGGGTTAACCTGATGATTGGGCTGTTGGTGCTCCGGTAATGGATTCTGGATTATTCCCATGTCGGGCTGTTGTGGTGGGGCCTGCTGAGGCTGTTGTTGTTGTTGTGGTTACTGCTGCTGCTGCTGTTGTAACTGCTGCTGTGGCCTCTGAGGAGGTCTCCTAGCCTTGAGAGCCGCGACGTACCGTCTCATCTCATCCCAATCTATTTGATGTTCATCATTCATATCATGGATGTAATCTTTGAAATGGAAGCAGTAATCTACTGTGTGTCCTGGCTGCCTGTGGTAGACGCAGTATTTAGAGGTATCAACATTGGGGGGCCACGCGGGCCTTTCTCTGGGTAGGGCGAGTTGGTTTGATGCCATGAGGGCATTAAAAATGTATGCTAAGGTTTCTGGCAATGGTGGATAGTAGGCTCTCTTGGGACCGAGCGGCCTCCTTTGTTGCTATTGGGGACCATAGTTCCCCGGGGGTGGAACTTGGTTGTACTGAAGCGGTGGTTGTTGTTGCTGAAGTTGTGGTTGTTGTTGCTGGGGTTGGTTCTTCCTCTCCCTCCGGCCGGCCGACGGAGAGGGCTTTCCTCGGCTACCCTTGCAAAACAACGACAAACAAATGACAAGTGGATTAGAAAGATGGATGTGTAGTATTCAAATCCTTGCGATGAAAATAACGAAATGATGGCAAGACACACACCTGGTTGGTGTTATCTTTTAAACCCCTCTCGGACTCGAGTAGGAGGAAAATGAGATGATGGATGCAAGAAGTATAAAAGAAGAGGCGCCCTTATGAAGGGGGATAGAGGATGCGAGATGATGAATGCAAAAGAACTACGAAGAAAAAAGGGGAAGAAAAGGCTTATTGGATGAGCCGAGGGTGAAATCCGGCGGAGCTCCGGCAGCGTGGGGACGACGTGGAAGCGCGGTGGATGAAGACGACCTTCCTCTCGCGAGCGTGAACACCCGAGAAGCCGGCAGAACCTCCACCTACAAAAGAACCCACGGGTTAGAAAATGACTCCGTAGCCTCTGGGCTCCGGAAGCCTATCGGATCACTTCGAAGCTCCCCTAGAACTGAGGGGGTGGGCCTCTATTTATAGGGCTCCGGAGGGTGGAGGCGTCCAGGACCCTGGACACCTCCATCAGGGCCGAAATAATATTTTATTCTATTTTTATTTATTTTTTTGGAATATTTTTGTGGAGGCGTCCAGGGTCCCGGACGCCTCAAACAGGTCCACCAAAACCCGACGACGGCCGCACGCGGATTGGCACAACGCGTGATTTTGTGAGCGGCGCCTCGTGATTCAGAAATGGGCGCGTCCAGTTGACTGGACGTCTCTATAATTTGGCTTTTTCACACACGACAAACCGTCGTTCGGTGGCCGACGCCCGTGAGGGTTTTGATGGAGGCGTCCAGGGGCCTGGACGCCTCGAAAATTATATTATTTTTTATTTGTCTTTTGTGCCAAGGATGGACTTTTGATTTTTTATAATTATTTTTATGGAGGCGTCCAGGGGCCTGGACGCCTCCATTAATATGTATTTTTTATTTATTTTTTATCTTTTATGCCAACGGGCATTTTATATTTTTTATATTTGTTTTTATGGAGGCGTCCAAGGGCCTGGACGCCTCCAAGAATATATTTTTTATTTATTGTTTTTTGTGTTTTTATGCCAACTGGCTTTTTTACAAACATTTTTTATTATTGTTTTTATGGAGGCGTCCAGAGGCCTGGACGCCTCCATTAATATATATATATTTTTAGTTAGTTTAAGGCCCTGAGGAAAGAAATAAATAAAATCAAAAATATGGGGGCGTCCAGGGGCCTGGACGCCCCCATTAAGACCCACCCGGGTCCTAGTCAGCGGCCGCCCGGCAGATATCCTCCTTGGTTCCGGAACCTCCTGATGCGTTCGACTGATGTTGATGCCGTCCGACTGCCGTGACGTGACGATTCCGAATGCCGAAAAAGGCAGAAGAAGACCCAAGAAAAGGAAGCACTCGAGTGATTCAAAATGCGTAAGCCGTTGCGGGGCGTCGTATAGTAATATGAGACTTTCTCAGGAGACGTCAGGAATGGCGTGTCTACAGACTAGACCGGAGCTGGTGCAGCATTGTGTGGATGTGGTGCACCTGGTTCGTTAGAACATGTTGGCGGCCCAGAGTCGACAGAAGAGCTATGCTGACCGGAGGAGGCAGCCTCTCGCGTTCGCCGTGGGCGATCGTGTGTTCTTGAGAGTTTCTCCGATGAAGGGGGTAATGCACTTTGGACAGCGTGGGAAGCTGAGTCCCCGCTATGTTGGTCCTTTCCTTATCATGGAGCGTATTGGTGAGGTAGCCTATCGGTTGCAATTACCTCCTGAGTTGGCGTCGGTGCATGACGTGTTCCACGTCTCGATGTTGCGGAAGTATATGCCCGATGACTATCATGTTCTCGAGGTTTCTGTGTGGCCCGAGATGACTCTAGATCTTTCTCTCCTAGAGTTTCCCGTCCGCATTGAGGATAGGAGAGAGCAGCGCCTGCGGAGTAAGGTCATCCCCTTGGTAAAGGTGGTGTGGCTGCGGCACTCTGGTGGTGAGGCTTCTTGGGAACGTGAGGATGATGTGCGTCAGCAGTTCCCCTTCTTGTTTGAGTGAGTCTTCCTCTTCTTTCCCCTTGGGTTGTTCTTAATTTTGAGGATGAAATTCCTTAAGGGGGGAGGGCTGTAGTATCCCAGACCTTTCGGATCCTTCTTCGTGCGTCTCGGATCGGGTTTCTCGGAGTGTCTAGCTCCGATGTGTCCGGAATTTCATTTCGGACATCTTTCGTGTTCGGATCGACGCGATCCGGAGTTGTTTCGGAGGCCCGGAAGCGTTCCGTGGCTTTTCCGCGTGTGTTTTTCGATTTCCGGTGTGTGTTTCGACAATTCCTTCGGAACCTCGTTGCGGGTGAACCGGGCCGTTCACCTAGGCGAGAGTGGTACCGTTGCGATCGGTGCGTTTCGAGGATCCTGAAAATATAATTTTCTATTTTTTTGTATTTTCCAGAATTTCTAGATTTTCTATAAATACCACTCATTTTCTCCCTCTCCCCCACCCTTCTTCTTCTTCTTCTTCTTCCTCCCCACCGTGAGCTCTCTCTCCCTCTCCCTCTCTCCCATTTCGGCGCGACGAGCCTTCCTCCGGCTGCAGACGGCGGCGGGGGGGGGGGGGGGGGGGGGGGGGGGGGGGGGGGCGGCGCAGCGACGTGGGCGGCGGTGAGGCGGTCGTGTGGGCGTGCGGTGTTCGTGGGAAGCGTGAAGGAGCAGGGTTTTTCAAAGCGTTCTTTGTGATCTCGGCAACGATTCGGCGGAGCTTTCGCTCCATTGAGGTAGGGTGACGTTCCCTAGCTCCCCGCCGTTAATTTCCGTGATTCATAGGCTGAGGGGAGGCCGAGAGGGGTGTGTTTGAGCGGGTTTGGGGTTTTCCATGATTTGGGGAGAGCTCGCCCGATCTATGGATCTAGCCCGCGATTTCGTGTTTTGGTAGCCTAGTATCATGCTAGGGGTCCCCAGGGGTCTTCCCCTTTAATTTCCCCCTCTCCGGTGGAGGCATGGGGGCGTGGTTGGATTTTTGGGCATTTTCCTGTCGTTCCGGCCTCGGGCGGGTGTGACGGTCCTTCTAGTGACCGTCACATCATGTAACGCGCCTAGGTGGGTGTGTTACAGCCATGTGTTACCAATTGGGGGTCTGTGGGATGTGACGGCCCCTCGATAGACCGCCACAGGCGTGTAACACGCCTGGGTTGGGCCGTCAGAGGCTTCCGACCATTGGCACGACCGTTGGTTTTTGACCATTGGGGGGGGGGGAGTCAAGGCCTGTGACGCACCAGGACTGGCGCGTCACAGTCTTGTGACGCCCCAGGGAGGGTGCGTCAGAGTTAACGAACCTTAGGTCATGTAACGCTCCAGCATTGGACCGTTACATGCTGTGACGCACCGAGTGGCACGTGTCACAGCTGTTCCTTGTCTGTCTTGTGACGCACCAGGGTAGGCGCGTCACAGACTGTAACGCACCAGGGCAGGTGCGTTACACGTTATTTTCCACCCAGAGTGTGATATGCGTTGGGCCGTCAAGTGTTTGTGACGGTCCAGCTTAGACCGTCAGAGCCTGTGACGCGTCTAGGGTAGACCGTCAAGCACTGGACTGCACCGGGAGGTTCGCAGTCTTGTTTTCTTGTCCGATCGTGGTCGCCGTGTGATGGTGCCGGTACGTAGGGCGGTCCGCGTACGTCGTCGGATGCGGATGTGATTTTCCGTTGACTTGAGAGTCTACTCCTTCAGTGACCCTCCACTAGTCATAGCCCACCAGTACGAGGTGCTGGTCTCACCAGGGAGTGGTGTACGTGCCGACCCTCATAGACGGTTTGTGGACCGGTTACCATCGGGCCCCGCGTCTAACAGCCAGAGTCCGGCTGAGGGGAAAACCAGTCAGAGGACCAGACCAGGGACGCACGGTATGTGTGTGCACACATGGTTGGGGGCGGTTGGACCCACGCTGACGAGCGTGACCCCAGCTAGTTACTTTTTTGTGGTACTTGTTCGGTGTCCGTGCCTTTGGTAGGCGCTATCACGTCAGGCAGTTCACCTGCGGTGCGGTGTAAGACGTCAGGGGACGCTACCGACTGTGCTTCTAGTGGGAGGTACTCCTGTCGAGTCGGGAGTGTCAGTCTGTCAATCGTTGCGACTTCGACCTTCGGGTTTTGTCGTGTCAGCCGTGTGTTTCGGTTGTTTCGCCGTGGCACGTGTGTCAATTTTTGTGCCGTGAGACAGGTGATTTGTAGATGGCATGGTTTTTCTTTTCGAGGTACTCGCTTACTGCTAGTGTAGCGGTTTCTTCGTTTGCGAGGTAGGGTTCAGGTGATCCCTACTGAGTCTGTTCCGAGACTCATTCCCTGCGTGTTTTCACCGTGTTTCAGGCGAGGCGAGGCTTCAAGGGAGTTCGTCTGAGGCTCAGCGTGGTTCAGGTGTCCAACGTTAGTTCCAGAGGTCAGAGCCGGGGTATGCCCCGTGTAGCTGTACTTTTCTTTCTTGACTTTGTACTAGTTGTGGACTACTGTTGTTATTTTATTGTTATCTTGTGGACCTTGTAAAATGTTAATTCATTTCCTGCTTAATTATATAAACTGTTTAATTTATGTAATTATTTATGATACTTGTGTAGTTTTCACACCATCCTTCTAACCCTTCCGAGTCTTCGGGCTCGTGGGTGGCGGTACGAGTCTCGGGTTATCGGGCTTTCCCGGTAATCGGATTCTCGGGTCGTTACATCGGAGGAATACATGTTCATAAGATGTCTGCAGCAGCAAAGATGTCTTGCAATACCAAAGTGATCAGGGATTCCCACTACCAACCAACCCCCACTAGTAGCCCATGTTTTAAGGTCTTAGGCATACCAGCCAGAATTTAGAGGAAGCAAGTTAATGTCTGTAGTTATTTTGTACCAGGTTTCTGGATATTAGCTGTTCAAAGTAATTAAAGACATCCAATGTAATGGTCTACCCTTTGCACATATCTACTGTCACTTTAATGGGGAATGACTCATTGGTGGAACACAGGTAACAAATGCATATGAAACTGTATATGTAAATGATCAGATCAATCATGCATACCTGAAAATCAACGAAACAAATAAACTACTTATGCAATGATATATTTATAAATAAATGCATAAATACACTATAGGATTAATGACCAAATGAACATAATATCCATGCAAACAGGAATCTCTGAACCCAGAAAAACCCAATTACAGCCATTGTCTCTGTCATTGATAATATCCTTAGTATTAAGGTATCATCCCACTGTAGTACAACTATTTTGCAATTACAAGTACGCATAACAGTGCTATGTGGAAGTCATAAAAGTGCATGATTTATAAGGTCAAACATTAGAGGGCAACTGTACGATGAACACAGGATTCTCTGAACCTAGAAAAAACCCAGTTACAACAATTAACACAGTTAAATGAAAAAAATAAATTAACACAAAATAGGGGATCTTCATATATTGCAAAGAAAATGCAATTAATATGCATACCAGAAAATGGAATATAACATACTTTGGAAAATTTTGAAACTTAACCCACATGCATACCACAAAAACTATTGAACGAAGAAACCTACACATCCATTGATATATTGCAAAATTTTCAGAGTAAATGAATAGACAGTCTGTATAGAAAGTAAATATATTAAATATTCCAAACAATGGAAACAGCATGTCAGTTAGTAGGCGTTGTTGAATACTTGTGCATGGTAACTTTTGATTCGATGAAGACAGGAAAATCAGATTACAGCCACTAGCAAGGGGAAATTAAAAAGACAACCTCAACAAGAGCAAGGACAATGAAATGGCCAAACAAGTGTGGGGGCATCCCACGACAGTCTTGGTGCCAAGAGATGAAGCTATGCACTTGGAAGTCCATGACAATCCGTAACATAGAAAAATGTGAACGGCAGATAGACCATCATGGAGATGTATTAAGACATGAACGGAAAAAAAATATTATGGAGATGTATTAAGTCATTCTGAAAATGATTTCCATGTATACAAGCATATCAATCGATGAACATCATCATTTCCGTAAATGACAGTAAAATCACATATCCATGGAAATTCGAAGAAACCCACTTCTATTCGTCGTGCTACCTTCACAGAGACAGGGGTTGCCGATACACCTACCTGGCCACCACCGGGTATATAGAAGGAACAGAATGCCCCCCACCGGATCGTCTGCGTGAGCTCCCTCCACGGTGTGGACAATGCAAGACGAAGGGTCAGATTTAAAGAGGGCTCCGTGCTACTGTAGAGTCACAAGAAAGCTGTGAAGCCTGCGAGCTGGAAGGGATGGAACACTGCAAAATCACATGCACCCGCCGCACCTTCTTCCATGGAACGCAGCGCCTGACAGAGAGGAGATGGTGAGGAGGCGAACCATTGCAGACGCCGTACGTTTCTGACAGAAAGGAGGGTCATGCAAGCATAGGTTTGACCATTGTTGAAGGTACTAACTGGGACCATCATCGTCTTCCTCCAACCCTGCAGAGAGGCGAAGACTCGGTTGAACGAGGGTTTTGCAAGAGGATTTTGGAAGAGGGTTTCGCGAGATAGATGAAGACGCCGGCCGTGAACGAAGGATGGAGGGTTTTACAAGAGGAGGAAGAAGAATGAGGGGTAGACCTGTCGTCGCAGACAAGGGACGGAGGGTTTTGCGAGAAGAAGATGCACAGCTTGAGGAAGACGAAGGCAACCTTGAGGACGACGAAGGCTGCCGCCTGCAGCGGATGCGACGGGTGCAGGTGGGTGGGTGGGACGTAAAGGAGGGGTGAATGGGTAAAGGGGCCGCAACCGGATCAAGTATCCCAGCTCGGGAGGTGGGATACAATAAGCCCCCTTAAACCCGTTTACCCAACCTTAAGCCGCGTGATTCGATTTTGCCTCCGCCAAATCAAAAGGGGCTAAGTGTATACAGATTTCGACTTAAACGGGTGTTAAACCGCTACCAAAGTGGTGCTTAAAATTTTGTGAAATCACCCCTATACTCCTAATTGTATCATATTTATCATAATACTCCTAAAATTCTTTAAAAAATACCTATTCTGGCCCTATCCACTCCTATGTTTAAAATAGAAAATTACCCCATACCCCTGCGAAGGGACACATTGACTATTTTCTTAAAGATTTTAGGGAGTGTAGAGACTAGAAAATATCCCCTACGCCTCGTACTATATCTTTCAGATTTATTTATTGGGGAATAACGGTAGACCACCCTAAGAAAACTTGCAACCACTAGTTAGAGTATCAGAAGGAGCCCGGTAGTGATCCCACGGGACAACCCTCTGATGTTTAAGTTAGTAACGTGCGAAGGAGCAAAAAAGACGCTTAGAGAGAGAGAGAGCCTATAGAATGGAGTTGGAGCGTGGAGAATGCTCAGAGAGGAAGTCTGCTTAGACCAGCTAAACATTGAAAACAAAGAGAAACACTCATTAGATCTATGAATTGCGTAGCATCTATCACTTAAATAAATAGAACATGCAATTAGAAGGGAAAGTATCTCTAGAGTTGGGTTTTAAACCCCTCTTTAGGAAAAATAAGATAAGTACATGTGGTGTAGTGCAAAGAAACGAGATAAAAAAGAGTATATGCAATGCTATGAAGAGAAAAGTAGTGCAAAGAGAATAATAGATAACAAATAGAGAGAGATAGGAGAAACAATAGACCAAATTAGTAGAAAGGAGAGATTTTGACATTTCCTTCGATAATTGGGGACGAAGGAGAGAGTAGCCAATGCAGCATGGCTTTGCCCCAATTCGAATCACATCCCCCCTTGAGCCTTAGGCCAAGGAGCCTATTTATAGGGATGGAGAAACCCTGATTCGGACTTCTCATAAAACAAGAGTCCTAGAGCAATAATTTCACGAATAATCCATCGGATAAGGTCCTTAATTAGGGTGGATAGTGTTGGAACCCTGGTTTTGATAATGATAGTCTATGAATCATAATTTGGACTGAACTGCATAAGTACCTTCATATTTAACATACCTCATTTGTGTCTAAGTGTTAGACAAGGGTCAATGCATTTTCAGACCATTTTCACCTCAGGTCAATGCATGTTTCGGTGATCGGACTCATAACATCGATGCATGTTTTTGTCTCATGACCCATAAGGTCGGAGCACCTTTACTGTAGTCAGAGCACACTAGGGATGGTCGGAGCACTTGGTTCATACAAGTCTGAGCACATATATTCCAAGTCGGAGCACATGCATATCGAGTTAGTTCACACGCGCACGCTCATTGGTATAATGTCAGTGCACCTTCTCTAAGTCGGAATGCATGCACATGCAGGGTCTGAGCATATCATGTATAAGGTCGATGCACATTTACATCATGCATAACTGAGGTCAGTGCACATTTGCATCTTGTATAACTAAGGTCTGTGCACATTCCTCTTCATGATATATAAGGTCGGTGCATATAGTCATATGCATATAGAAGGTCGGTGCACATTTGCCAAATGCATCTACAAGGTCGGTGCATGTTTAAAGTGTGCATGACTAAGGTCGGTGTACATTGGCATCCTGCATGACTGAGGTCGGTGCACGTTTGCATTGTGCATGAATGAAGTCGGTGAACATTTGTATCCTGCATAACTAAGGTCTGTGCATGTTCAAATTCAAGGTCCGTCCACATTTACAAGGACAAGTATGTGCACATTTTCATATGGTGCTACAAGGTCCGTGCATATGCATACTTCGAGGTCTAAGCACATGCATAATAAAGGTCTGTGCACAAAGTAAAGTATGTACGCATATAAGTCTGAGCGCGTTCAGGGTCTGAGCATCAACGTCCATATGTCTGTACATCATGACCATGCTCTGAGGCATTTGCATATAGATTTATATCATTCGTCTGAGCATTAAGTATACACTCTAAGTGTTTGACTAAAAGTCTGATGTTTGAATTGCAGGGTTAATCGCTACGTCTCTGGAAGTAGCGGAAACTTAAGTGGAGCACGTGACCCAAGACTCTAATGATTGGCACGTGATCCAAGGTAGATATCATTCTGATATTCTGCTATGTGGTTCATCGTCCATCCACATCTGACACGTGGCTTCTCGAAGCACTTTATGGACTGACTGTTTGGGTGAGAATGTTCCCTCCACACGCCAAACTGACAACTCTATGGGGATCACAGATTTTTAGAAGATCTATAAATAGAAGACCTCCATCGTTTGAGAAAGGGGATCTCCTGGTATTGAGCACACTTGAGCGAGTGGATACGAAGTGATCCAGAGAGTTTGAATAAGAGAAAGAAGAAGATAGAGTTGCAGAGAGAATTCCAAAAAAGAGAGAAAAGCATAGTATCATTTCTGAAGAAGAAATTGAAGAGTTGAAGAGCTGGTTGGTGGTCACGATCCCTAGATCAGATCTAGGATCGTTTGCTCCTTTGTGAGCTTATTGTATTTCGAGTCAGATTTGGTTTCTATCTTTTATTTTTCCATTCATGTTCTTTCTTTATCATCCTCTTTCAAGATGTGTGACAGCAGAGCTAAGTTGTAATGCTCAGCGGGCGAGGTGGATTCCTCGGACAGTAAGCTGTGATGCTTAGCGATCTATAAACAAGCTGTGATGCTCAGCGGACGCAAGCTGTGGTGCGCAGCGGACGCAAGCTGTGGTGCGCAGCGGTTCAAGCTGTTTGGCAGTAGTAAGCCACACTCAGTTCTGAGTGTGGGGTGAATGTAGATGAAAATCGAACCACCTAAAAATCTCCTTGCATCCTATGTGAGTGTTTGTTTGTGTTTCACTTCGCCAGATGCATGACTAGGATCGCTTGTCTTTAAGTGCTTAATTCTGATTGCAATTTCAGTCTTATGATCTGAGAGCTTTGTCACACTTGGTTGATTCAATTTTTTTTATTCATCCGAGAGACATTTTGCTAGTTCATTTCTGTGAGCATATCTCTGATATTCGCTTTAAATCAGTTAGAGCTGTTTAAATTCTTAATTCCGCAAAATTTCTCACTTAGATTCATTCACCCCCCTCTGGATCTTCTTGTGCATCACGACAATTAGTATCATCGTGGATCACCAATCACAACAGATAGGAGGTGACCTGGATCGAAATCTTCAAGGAGGAATCCCTAAAAGAGGACTCTAGGGTGATTAAGGATGGAAAAGACATTTTCTGGTTAGGCTATGGAATCTTATGAGAATACGGTCTATTACACGACCGCGATCATGATTGAACGCGGTCCCGCGATGGACCACATTCAGGCTTGGTCAGCTGGAACATGGAATTTTGTAAAAATTGATTTTCAGGACTTAACATGCCAGAAAATAAAAAAAATGGGCTCATAATGGATCTAGGAAGACTCAAAAGTGATGGCCAATTCAGGACATCATCAATGTGAACAAGAGAAAGACTTGACTTGTAGGCCAAAAATGGGTGTCTACACTTAGCACAGTCCAAATTGCACAAATGCAATAAAATAGTCAGAAACAACCTTAACCACCACCTCCCTTCCATCGAAGGTTATCAATATAAGGTTTGGAGGTGATGCATAGCGGAACCCCCAGGTTCCATCGTGGTCACAAAGTGGGCTGCGAGACTCCCAGAGTCTTGCAATGTTTAACACGCGAAGGCACACACTAACTTGATCCATGAGCCCCACGAACCTTTTGATGCTGCTCGAAACGGCGCACAAAATCCATGTTTAATCATTGGAACTCATCTATGGTATGATCCATGGGGTTTCATCTGGGTCATCTTGACGACTCTACTTGATGTCACGGTGGTCACTACGGTGGGGAGGATTTTGCCTAGGCTTCTATAGCGACTACTATGCCTTCAGCCACCTAAAAATTTATTAGGGTCACCACTATTTTTATTGACAGGGCTCCTTGGCTGCCGATAATGGTGTCACCTCGGCGGTGGGTCTGCTTGGCCACGCCAGGGTGACCTACAAAATTTCGCTCATGGGTCAGACGGTGACTGGGAATGTCACATCATATAGTTGTCAATCTGTTGCGCTTACGGTGCTACCAACTGGCCGACGGTGGCCTGTGTGTAAGTCACCTATCACCCGACAAACCGTTGTCGTGACTGCACACGCCGTGACAGTCGTTGTGGAGTGTAGGTGGAGGCAAGGCGTCAGCGCTTGCTACGCTCGCCGTACTCACCATTCCTACAGTCAAGTCCGGCACTGCATTGGCAGTGGGAGCTTGGTTGCCTATCTAAGACGCTCCCATGCCACCCGCGATTGTTGTCGGTGACCCCTCTGAATGATGCCAAGGTGCTCTCAGTACACTCGTACTATCATTTGGCACCATGGAGTTACAGTCTCCCACAGGGTCCACAGCCCGCGTGTTTAGAATAGAGTCGGTCTTCTGAAATGACGACAATTGTCACTCATCATCGTCATTCTTGACTTCCCTTGCGGCAGACTTATGTGGTGCGAGTTCAATGGGTAGACGTTGTGTTCCTAAGGATGAGAAAACACAAAACCCGTTAACAAATCCACCATGAAACGGACAATCAAAAAATGCGACGAACCACTGTGATCTGATACCACTTGTTCGACAACCTCACGATAGTAGCAATAAAAATATTCAGAGTGGGAAGACGTGCCTTATAGAGGAAGAAAAGCGTACACATGTACGAGTGGAAACGAAAGCGAAAATGCGTGTGTACTGTTGTGGTCGGATACAAGGCTAGCTACCAGAGTTGACCCCTACCCATATATCATCATAGAGTTACAGAGTCGGCTACCAGAATCGACTCCAAGGGTCCACACTCCAAATCCTGGGACTATGATGATGCTCCTCTGGAAATGCAGATGAGAATGGTCATAGGACTGAAATAACCTGTGACTACCACCTACATTGTGATATGCTCAGAGATGCACTATCCTCGTCATTTCGAACAACACATAAAGGAGAAAGACGAGGAGAGAGATAGAGTAGAGAGAGATCGAGAGATAGAACTGCCGTAGTCGTTGACGACGTTATGCTCCGAATCCTCTTCTCTATCCACACACACATGCACACACCCTCTCTCTATATAGAGCGCACCTCAAATGGCCTTCTCACACTTCTCCTTTTTCATCCTCAAACCCCACACACACGCGCACCCTATTTATAGAGAAAAGGAAGAGGTAGTGGAGGAGGGCGATGTGGTCCGTACCAGAGGAGAGGCCGATGTGGCCCCTCGTGGGTCTTCTCACGGACAAGGGAGAAAGGAGCCCTCCGTGGCTCCATGCAGACACCTTCGTGAGACTTCTGACAAATTGCATGGGGCGCTGGCATTCCGAGTAGTAGGCCTGATAATTATACGTTTAAAATTCAAATCGAATTCGTATTCGTTTAATCAGATAATTATTTGAATAAAATATCCGATGGATAATTTAATCGGATATCGGATATCCGATTATTAATCGGATACGAATTCGGATATTGAGATATCCATGTTGGATATTATCCGACTGAATATGAACCCTTAGATAAAAATTTAAGGATATGCATATTTTATATATAATTAACTCAAATCTTAATATATTGTTTGATTACTCTTTTTTATCTTTTTTGTCTCAAAATATAATTTAAAAATAAGAAATCCATTTACACCCATTTGGTAAGTTATCTCCTATTTTTTAGAATGAAATCTAATCTTTTGATAACATCTCTCAAAATAAAAATAACTTTCACTCTTTCTTTTTTTTGAGAAAATAAGATACGACGTTCTCACACGGCTCACACGATTCACCTCTAAATAGACCTAGTAAGTATCCATTTAAAATTCGAATTGAATTCGAATTTATATTAATCTAAATAAAATATCTCACAGATAATTCGATTATTAATCAGATACGAATTCAGATATCACACTATCTGTTTCATATCCGATCCATTTACATGTCTACTCATTAGCACCCCACGTGGGGTTTACCCCTAATGGACATCCCAAAGATCGGTGGTAACCAGTAACAAATTCCAAACCAGTAATAATAAACTTCGCAATAACTTAGTGAGGCTTTTGTGTATATACATAATTCCTCCGATATCAGTTGTATGTCCACGGATAACCAAATCAAAGTTCTTACTTTGTCCAACGAGTTTGTCCAATATGACGAATAATTTAGTAGGAGGATTATAGTAAGACAGAAAAAGACTATTATGCTTAGGTAGACAAAGATGACTGCTCGGAGCTTTGTCGGCATTCTCATGCGTCAGATAAAATGTAGAATTTTTTAAGCTAGATCGCGTAAGATTTGGGCTGCGTTTGTGAACGGCAGTGACTTTTTCGTTCTCCACAAAATTTAATCACAGTACAAATGGCAGATATACAAGCGATTTGTAACGATTCATAATCTCACGAATCCTCTATATATTTACTTTTGAAGATTATCAGAGGTGGCCAATTTTGTGTCTAACCTTATCTCTTCTGACTTTTTTTCGATGGCTCAAAAGTCCGTACGCTCCATCCCATTTGATAAAGCTTAAAGTATGTCGAAAGATTTACACCCCGAATGCCACGTCCATCGTGTTATCAAACGGTGTCTTAACAAGAATGCACGATAAACTTGAAATTGGGATGTGGAAGTGAATATAGAAGTCAAGGTTTGGGGTATCGGTCAAATCGATCACTACCCGATACGAACTGAGATGAATCAATACGCTACCGTATCACACTATAACAATAACAATATATTTTTAGAAAATTTATATTTTTTAATAAAGAATTAATTTTTTCATTGTAATATTAATTATAAACATATAATACTAGTTGTAGCGGCAGGAAAATGGTTCCTAGGCCACGTACCACCTTCTCTATTTATTTGTTGGGGAAGTCGTCTCGCGTCCGTAGATGCCTGCACACACCAAGAAACCAGACGGGCGTCAGAAGGAGTCCCGGATGTTACCCCAAGGGACAACCCTCCGATGCTTAAGTCAGCTAGGGATTAATGAGCAAAAATAGAGGAGCAAGGTGAGAGAGAAGTAAGGGCCGTAGTCGTCGATCCAGGAGACGTGTAGATCCTCTGCACGCGTGCTCGCCGCTCCCAGTGGGCTCTCGGAGAGCGCTCGTTGTGTGGTAAGGCCGCGCGAGAGGAAGAAGCTCTCCGGATGTAGTAGATGTCCCTCTCATCGCGGTAGCTGGTCGAGTTGCTCTCTTCTCAATAGGAAACTCTGGGGCAGGAGTATCCTCTTGCGTAGTAGCGTAGGGTTTTTAGTAGAAGAATCTACCGTGCTCTTCTCTACTGTCGAGGTCCCTTTTATATGGGTTATCCTGACGCAAGGGCCTCATCCCTTGATAGGGAAGGGTCCGTTTAGTTGGAGTAATGTTCCCCGCTATGTTGGCGGGAGTTTCCCATTGGAGGGCGATAGTCTCGGTGTCGGCCGGTCCCTGGGCGAGTCTTACGACACTCATAGAGCGTGCTCGCCCGTTATGGGGTCAAGACTGACGTCGTGAGGGCAACGGTCGGTCGTCGGAGTGTCCTCCAGCGAGAACTGCGCTTGGGCCGGCTTCATCGACGTCGTGGAATCCGATGTCTCGTTGGGCCGGTCATCTCCTTATTGGGCCAAACATGTATGTCCGCTCCTTGCTTGGGCCTAGCGAGTCTAAACCTCGATGGGCCGCACGTGCATGGGCCGTTTCTGGGTCAAACCAGATTTACCCTCCTCACTTCTCCCCTACTCTTAGTTGCCGAGCACTCGCAGGGAACTGAGAGTAGCCTAAGAGAGGGTTCTTCTGGAGGGTGTGATCCGAAGACGATTTCCTCGTACGGCGGGGGTTGGTGGCTTCGAGAGCCTGCTTGGCGCGCAAGGCGCCTCTGGAGATGGTAGAAGCCACGCTGGCAATGATGACTCCGGGTCTTATCCTGTTCTGGGGATGTGGGCTTAGAACGGTCGCCTGGCCTCGGCAATCGTACCGCCGTAGCAGCCGGCGTCCCTTCACCTGACCCTCAGGGGATGCAACCGCCGAATTATCGTGGGCGATTTATAAGAAGCATCGAGGGGCCCCCGCAAACCACACCCACGTCTCACTGGTCGTTACACTCTATCGTATGCGTCTTCCTCCCCTTTGCCTGGTGAGGATCCTTCTTTCTATGTTCTTCTTTTCTTCGGTAGCAATGCGCCTGCGTAGGAGAGCTCTCACTGTCGAGTCTTCCTCTTCGGAGGATATGCCTCAAGGCCGAGGTGGCGTGCCGAGCACTTCGGGTGCGGGTAGTAGTCAGCACGATTCCCAGCCTCTAGTGGCCTATAGGGTATTCCATGGCTTGCGGGAGACCTTCCAGATTCCCCCCGAGTACGACATTGTCTTCCCCGCCGTGGGAGATGACATAACGAGTCATCCTTCTGGCGAGATCATGATCCATGTGGCCTTTTTCCAGGCAGGTCTTCGTATTCCTGTCCACCCCTTTATCGCGGCCGTCCATCATTATTACGGGCGGAACCCTGGGGAGATAACCTCCAATTCATACAGTATCCTCTGCGGGTTCGTCTACGCATGCCGCAGAGCATCGGTGGTGCCGAGTGTCGACTTGTTCTGGCAGTTCTTTCTCTTCCAGAGCTGCCCGTCCGACACTTATTTCGCCTACTTCAAAGCCCGTGCTCGCGACCACTTTATCTCTGTCTCCCGTACCGCGTCCAACCGCAAGGGGTGGGCAGAGCGGTATGTTTACTTGATCAAGTCGAAGGATTGAGAAAGGGCCTCCAATGGCTGGATGCGGAGTGGCTTTCCTCGGCCTTGGCGCGATACGAAGCCTTCCCTCAACGTCGAGGGTCACCGGGATCTGAAGGTGGTTTCCCGGTATCCTCTCGTCGATGCAGACCATGTCTTGACCCCGGCGCTACTTCGAGAGCTGGAGTTGTGTCCTCCGTTGCCGCAGGGTACTGGTCTTATCCCCCGTAGGACTGTGGTAGTAGTGGCTGATGCTTGACTAACCTTGTCTTTGCTTCCAGGGGCGGTCAAAGCGCAGGGGTGGACCCCTGAAATCGTCCGGCTGCCGTGGCTTGCTCCTCGCCCCATGGATCATGTCACTCCGGGAATCAGCCAGGTGTCGGTCGCCGCCCCCCCAGCCCAGGTCGCCTTCGCCTCGGGGAGGTTGCAGTACCTGGCCCCTGTCGGCATTCCTCTTGTAACGACCCGAGAATCCGATTACCGGGAAGGCCCGATAACCCGAGACTCGCACCGCCACCCACGAGTCCGAAGACTCGGAAGGGTTAGAAGGATGGTGTGGAAACTACACAAGTATCACAAGTAATTGCAGAAATTAAACAGTTATAATATTAAGCAGGAAATAAATTAGCATTTTACATGGTCCACAAAATAACAACAGTAGTCCACAACTAGTACAAAGATAAGAAAGAAAAGTACAGCTACACGGGGCATACCCCGGCTCTGACCTCTGGCACTACCTCTGGGCACCCGCACCACGCTGCACCCCAGACGCGCTCCCTCGGGGCGGCGCCTCACCTGAAACACGGTGAAAATACACAGGGAATGAGTCTCAGAACAAGACTCAGTAGGGATCACTCGAACCCTACCTCGTAAAATGGGAAACCACTACGCTAGCGGTAGGAGAGTACCTCGGAAAGGAAAGCCATGTACTCTACACAACAAAGACTCTACGGCACGCAAACCGGCACACGTGCCACAGTGAGACAACCGAAACTCAACGGTCGACCCGGCAAACCCGAAGGTCAAAGCCACGAAACTGACAGTCTGACACTCCGTACTCGACAGGAGTACCTTCCACTAGAATCACAGCCGGTAGCGTCCCCTGACGACTTACACCGCACCGCAGGTGAACTGCCTGACGTGGTAGCGCCTACCCAAGGCACGAACACCGCACAAGTAACCACAAACAAGTGACTAGCTGGGGTCACGCCCGTCGACGTGGGTCCAACCGCCCCCAACCACGTGTGCACACACAGACCGCGCGTCCCTGGTCTGGCCCTCTGACCGGTTTCCCCCTCAGTCGGACTCTGGCTGCAAGACGTGGGGCCCAACGGTAACCGGTCCACAAACCGTCTCTAAGGGTCAGCCCGTACACCACTCCCTAGTGCGACCAGCACACGCGTACTGGTAGGCTACGACTAGTGGAGGGTCACTGAAGGAATAGACTCTCAAGTCAACGGAAAACAACGTCCACATCCGACGACGTATGGGGACCACCCCACGTACCGGCCCCGTCGCACGGTGGCCACAGTCAGACTAAAAACGGGGTTGCAACCCTCTCGGGGCAACCAGGCGCCTGACGGTCCACCCCTGGACCGTCACAGGCAAGTGACGGTCTAGTCAAGACCGTCACAGGAAGCCTGACGGTCCTACGTGTTGAGTACGGACTGAATAGATCTAGAGGGGGGTGAATAGATCTTTCCCCCCTTTTCACTTATTAAATAAAGACCACTTAAACCGCAAGAATTTAATGGATTACAGAACTAACGCTGATAGCAAAGATTGAAAGTAAACACGTAGAAAAGCACACACACACCACAGGCAAACCACAAGATAGAATTTTTAGGTGGTTCAGTCTCTTCCCGAGACTTACGTCCACCCCTTGCTCAACTCAAGCAAGGCTTCACTAATTGAGAATTTCTAATTTCAACCAAGCCACAGCTGACACACAGCTTGTTCCCGCTGACACACAGCTTATATCCGCTGTCTCACAGCTTGACACTTATTGTAAACAGAAGTTGAACGATGAGAAGACAAGAGGATGCAACAAGATTGAATATCGACTTTTGTAACATAGTAAAGAATTCAGCCTGGGACTTAATCACCCAAGTAACAGGAATAGACTCCCTGTAGAACTTCCAATCGGGTGCCTTCAGCTGCTTTGCTGCTAGAACTCACAAAGCCTCGAGCCACGTCTTCCTTCTGCAGCAACGAAGAAACCTTCAGTCTTCCGCAGCTTTTTGATCACCGGAGAGCCACTCGCCACTCCTTCTTTTCTTTGTCAGAGAAACACCTTTGTGTGTGGATTTTCCTTAGCTTCTCTTCTGTGTTCTCTTTTTCCGCTCTCCATCCTCTTTTTCTTTTTATTCAGCTATATTTTCCAGCCCGAAGCTTTTCCTGCTCAGATTATAACTAGAGCGCAAATCAGTTGGATTACCTGCTGAAAAACAGGGAGAAGATTGAACAGAATATTCGAATGGGTTTGACCGGTTCTAAATAGCATTCTCTCCTTAAATTCAGTGCGGAATCTTATCATCTGAACAGCCCAACAACCTGCAGCAACAACCTGCAGGTTTCTAGGAACAGAAACTGAATTCAGTTGAGTTTCGGTTCTGGACGCTGTATCGCTTGTGGTCGACAACGACCCTGTCGCTGGTCGACAAGAAGCAATGTCCAGATGACTGGTAGTTCAGGCTGATGCTCTGTCTGTTCCGTGGTCGACAACGAGCAGGGCTTTGGTCGACAACCAAAGCACGTACAGAAGGAGAATGACTTGAGCTGTGTTTGGTTGGATTCATTGGTCGACAATGATCACTTCACTGGTCGACAAGCAACCTTTGACACTTCTTCTGATTTGTTGATTTCACTTGTACTTCAGTATACCTGAAATTACTTGAACTATCAGAAGTGACTTGAACTATCAGATTTGCATTGAATTAGTTAAACACATCTTTTGTCATCATCAAATTGTCATGAGTTCATTACTTTACATTGAAGGAGCAATTAAACATTCATCAAAACTAAGGGATGCACAACATTCTCCCCCTTTTTGATGATGACAACCATGAGTCATTGTGACAATCAACAGATTATAAAAATCATTTGATATTTCATTCAAGACTATCATAACACAGATTTTAGCCAGACAATTCATTTGATGTGCCGTTTGATGTGCCTTTCAAAAGCATCATAACACTAGTTACATGAAAGACTCAAAAAGGAGAAAGACACATAGTCTTGACATCTAGACACACCTAGACACACAATGACACATAAGACCCTATCTCCCCCTTTGTCAACAACAAAAAGAGGAGTATGTAGATTATCACTCTGAGGAGGACGAAGAACTCTCGGGCTTCACTTGCTCTGCCATCCGATCGAGCTTGTCAACGATGTGGGCATAAGACAGCCTTAGCTTTTGGATCTCTGATATAGTATCGTGGTGATACTGTTTACTCTGCTGGGTGGTGAACTCAATGCGAGTGCCCATTTCTGCTGACACTTCAGCTAAAGTACCAACCAGTCTGTTAAACCGAGAGCTAGCATGTTCTGAGTGTTCCTGTTGTTTTATGAACCTGGTCTCCATCTGCTGTTCTAGTCTCTGAACTCGCAGCTCCAAGCGCCCGGTGGCAGCATTCATACTCTCTTGAAAGGATTGGAATTGAGTGGTGAGAGAGGACAGCTGAGATGCTATCTGGAGAAGCACTCCTTGAGACTCAGTGGTGGAGGTGAAAGGAGGTGGTGGAGCAGAAGTAGACGGAGCGGAGGTAAATGGAACAGAAGTAGCTGGAACATGAGTGACTGCAGTGCCTGGTTGCCATGGCACTATGACGAGTGAAGGTGAAGGATGGGTAGCAGTGGTTGGAGTAGTGGGAGTGTGAGTGGGAATCACCACAGTTGGAGGGGTTACAGCAGGGCTGACATGAATTGGTGTCTGTGGTGGAGAAGAGGGTGGCAATGGTGCTTTGGATTTACCCTTGGATGGTAGGGTGCGCTGGACTTGATCTCCTACCTTCTTATAGCCCAAAAAGGTGGTCACGTAATGAAAAGAGTATACGTGCCATTTGGGAATGACAACACGCTGAGCGTGAGGAATGGGTATATTTGCTGTTTCCAGAATGGCAGTTATGTGGGCAGCATATGGAAGAGAGTTTAGGGGATAATGCAAAATGGTTTGGAACGTGTTCAGCATGAGCTTGGGAAGGCGAATGAGTTGGCGAGTGATGAGGCCATGGAGAAGAAATAAGTGAAGGTGACTTACATGTTCCCTGGCGCCTCCTCTCGGTTGGATTATGGTAGTAAGAAGATGATGGAGTAATCGATGAAGAGGAGGGAAGGTGTTGGCATTGATGGATTTTGGAAGGACCTCAGGGGCTGGTTGGCCAGTGACCATGGCAAATGCTGATCTGAAGTCAAAGTCCTCAGGATTGAAGACAGCACCATGTCTGGAAATTTTCAGCGCCTTGTGGAGTAGCTTGACGTCGAGGCTGACGGCGACCCTTTGAACTACTGTATAGACCTGGCCATCCACTACTTGCAGGTTGTGGTAGAATTCTTGCACAAGCTGTGGGGAATACTGAGTATGTGCGGAGACAAACTCTGTCCAGCATTGGGCGTCCAAAACTTCCAACAACTCTGGGAACATCTCCATCAGCCGCTGATCGGAAATATCTACTCTTCTCGGTGGCATGATGTTCCGAGGCTTGAGAACTCCAGAGACTGGATGGACGTTGGGTACTTCTGAAGCTGCCATCTTTCCGCCCGATTCAGCCGTATTATCCATTGTCGACCTCCGAGGGGTCGATGGCGGACCCTGCGTGGCCTTCTGCTTGGAACGCATGGACGGCTTTGATGCTTCGACAGGGGCCTCATCCCTTGCTCTCTTGGAGGACCTCATGGTGGAAGGATGCGAAAGAGGGATGCACAAGGGAGCGGAAGGGAACTGGAAACGGAAGAGTACCGTGAAAGGTGAAAACGGCGAAGTAGCAAGGTGGTGAATACCTAGGGACCCAGTCTGTTCAGTTTATATGGGCAGGATATCAGTGGATAAGACCTGGGTCATAAATCCTAGGGTTTGTGGAACCAGCGCAATGATGAAAATGAAGGGACAGGATTAAATCAGCCGAATTAAATTTGGGGAATTTATTGAAGTGTACGCCCTTTCCTTAATGAAGCATTCATTTAACCTATCCACCCTTAGCAGAGACCACCTTGTAAACAAGTAGAGTGGGCCTGGTGGTTCACTTGAATTTGAAAGTATTGCACCAATAAGCTTACGCCCCATATCTAATTTCCTCCACATGATTTCTTAAACTTATAATAGATTTCATGAGATGATTTTAATAGCTGTGCTTGCTGAACAGTGTTTTCAACTTTTCTTTGCATGCCATGTCTTTGGTCAACCATTTTCCTCTGCCTTTTAGTTTTTCCTTTTGGAATCATTTTGAAAGCTGTGGTCAGGTTTATCACATGCTTTTCTACACGAGGAAACACACTTTTTACACGCCAGAAACCTCGGCTACTTAGCATGCCTAACCATTCCACTTTTAACTGGGACACACCTTTTATCCGTGAGGATATACGTTTATCAGACGCCAATATCCCCAGTTACTCAGTATGCCCAATCTCAATAATTTTTGATAGTAGTGTTGACACCCGTTTTATACCCATAAGTCGGGTCATCTCCTTATTCATTCAATATGATGCTCCGAGTTGTTCGCTTTTCATTTGAGTCTTTCTGATCAGTTGAAGCCTGTTTTCTTGGGTCTTTTCCTGGATTTAGAATTGGCTCCCGGTGGCATTTCATTGGATAGAGCTTAGCAAAGCCCTTCTCTTCTTTCTTGAATCTCAATGCTAAATAACGGTCCCAGACAGGTGCGTCACTTCCTTCTAACGGATGGATCTTAGACCGTTACTCTTTGAAGAGTCCTAAGGCTTAAGGCCACGTGTTCCGTGCTTATCCTGTTGAATCCACGTTGATAATAACGGTCTGTCGTGCAGCCGTTATTTCCTTATGACGCCCTATGCCTTGACCGTCATTTCCTTGAAGAGTCCAGCTTGTTGGGGCTTCTTTCCGTTGATCTTATCTCTTTGGATAAGGTTGCAAATATCGGTCGTTCCTTGATGCGTTACTTCCAAGTGGCGGTCTATCGTGCAGCCGTTACTTCTTTCCGGGAGTCCTGGCAGTTCAGGCCTTTTCTCTGCTACTCCGTGTTTGAGATAAGAACTTGGATTGACCTTATCTCTTTCTAATCCGATCCTCGGACTTCCCGTTTGTTTCTTTGGACTCTTGGTGATATTATCCTCAAGGATTTGCTAAGACTTATCCCTTTTTTCTGCTGAATTATCCTCTACTCGACCTACGAGTTTTGAGGGTCTATAAATAGAACCCTTGAATTCATGGCCAAGGGAGGAGGAGATTTTGATTCACGACGAAGTGCTGCCGAACTCAGGAGCCATCTTCATCCAGGAGGAGTTGCTTCCCACGTCCATCCATCTTCCAGTCAAGGGAGTACTTTTGTTTTGATCTTTCAAGTTCATCTTTGCATGCTTGAGTTCTTCCTTGGTCTTTTTAAACAAAGCATTGTCCCTCCTCCTCCTCCACGTTTTTCACTGTTCTTTAAGCATACAAACATCCTCCCAACTTTTAAAAACGCCCAGAGGGGTTAAAAAACCAAAACTCCCCGGTAATTCCCTCTCCTTTTGATGTTCTTAAATTCTTTAAGAATTGATGCTATGCTTGCGAAGAGGGCTGATTGAGGTTGTCTTGTCTTGTCTTTTTTACTTCTTTGGCAGGTTTACAGGTTCATTAGCACGAGGCCCAAGTCTTCTAGCCGGCTGGAAGAGTTGGAGTTAAAAGAATTCAAGCTTTACTACTGCAGGTTATCTGACGGTCTGGTGCAGGAGCGTCACTATCGTCTGGCGGTCTAGGGTGAGACCGTTACTTCAAGCAACGCACGGGTGTCTGGCCGTTACTTCCAAGCTGATCTGCAGGCTTTCCTTGGTTTTCTCTCCCGTGGGCGGGTGCTTCATCCACCTATTTCCAAGGTATATTCGAGTCTTTGACTTGTGTTTACTTTGGTGGCGATCACATCTTTCCTTAGTGCTGGGCAATAGCTATTTCCTTCATCACATCTTTATTTCCTTGCTTGTTCCACCCCTAGTGGTGTGTTTTTATTTACTCCTTGCTCCACGCCCCGGCGTGTGTTTTTTCCTTTTCCTTAGCGTAATTTGATTGAGATAGCATGCCCATGCTAGAGCTAGCTATGATTGCCTAGGTTCATGTTCACATGTTCATAGGTTTGAGCAGATCTTTGATTGCTTGTTTGTCATCTTGCCATATTACTTAGCAAACCTCATAAGTAAGATCAAAGATAGGCAAATAAATATCAACAGATAATTTTTTGGCGATCACGGTGGGACAACTTGTGCCAATCGTGCTTCTGATTCTTGTTTAAACCTGCCATCATCCATTTGTTCAGTGGTCTTTTGTTTCCGTTGTTTTCATTGTTCATCCTGGTTTTCTGAGTCTTCTGACGGTCCTGTGCCCACGCGTCACAGAATTCTGACGCAGGGGCATTAGACCGCCGCTTTCATCTTGCTGTGTGAGCTTTACGGGCTTTCCGGTTACTTCTGTTGGTTTTTGGTTCCCTGGCTCATCTGACGGTCTCGTCCCCCTGCGTTATATATTGTCCGGCGGTCTGGTCTTCGACCGTTACTTCTCTCTGACGCAGGGGCCTTCGACCGTTACTCTTCTGGCAGGTACGCATCCGAGGTGCATTTATTTCCGCAGTTTGTGCTGTGATTTGTTTGCTTGGGTGACACCTGGCTCTCCTCTTGCTTTGCTCATATCTGCATATCATGGTGTGCACTATTGATTGTTAGATTGTTAGGCTAGACTTTGCATGCACTCCGGTGCACATAGGGTCATTCATCTCTTCATACATTAGATTGCATTTTCCTACCTCGTTGTGAGGACCTCTCGTCTCCATATTCCTTGGGGCCGACTAGGAAATCACAGCAGGGACCTCCATAAGTCCCCGCGAGCCGTGGATTCCCACACGGACGCCGGGCTGGTTGTACCTTTCCCACCCCGTGTCTAGGGTTGCATAAGTGATTGAGTGGTTACACTTAGAGTCAAACCAAGTCCTATATCCATCTCCTACTAGGGACCTATTGTTGAGAGCACATATCAATCAATTCACTAAGGTTCCAAAGGAGAAATCATAAGAATATTGTCGCATCATTCTAAACAACTTGCTTGATTCTTGAGTGTCTTCATCTCTTATCACTTGCATCTTGTTAAAATACCTAAGATTGATTGCTCATTGTGTGTTTTGTGTTGGTTGTTTTTGCATTTTCCAAGGTTGTCCGTTGCATGTGGAGTTGCTTTCGTCCGTTTGAGTCATCTTCTCCAGTCACTTCTTCCTTCACTTTCTATTCCAATCCCCTCTTCGAATCCACCATGGCATCCTTCAATCCTCCGCGCTCACAAGAGGAATCTCTCCCTCAAGGGCTCCTTGAAAACCCCCCTAGGGTTGCTACCTTTCCTTCCGGAGAAGGGACTGCCCCTCTCCCGTCTTCCACGTCTGTGGGAGGTAGTCAAGGTACCCCTTCTCTCGCTACTCCTTCCGCGGGCTCCGTCCTTCACATGATGGCCCAATTGGACCCGGCTCAACTTCAAGTCCTATACCAAGCTATGCAAGGGTCCAACGCTCTCCCTCCGCCGCCATTCAAGGTCAATCTAATCCTTCCATTATCGGGCCGTCCGTTCAGCCCAATCCGATTGACCTCACTCCGGTCCAACCTCGGACCATCACTTTTGCCGGCATGGAGATGGGCCAATCTTCCAATTCAGCCCATCAGTCTTTTGATAAAGGGAAATCGCCTATCCCTTCTTTTGTCCAGGTGGATCATCATAATTCTGGTTCGGTGGCTTCACAGCTTCTCATGAACCCTTCTGATTTCTTACACCCTCAGCAAGGGGCGGCCCAAACTCACTCCCATCCGGGTCTATCTCAGGCTCAATATCCTTCTTACGGGCCCCCTATTTCCACTGTCTATCCTTCTACTCATGCCTATGGGCCTCCCCCGTCTGCCACCGTCATTCCATCCGCTCCTCAACAATCGGCGTCCTTCGCTACCCCTGCTCCCTCCCAAGAGCAGGACTTGCTTAACAAGTGGGCCGCCATGCAGCAACAGCTTGACTTCCTCCAGAAAAGGGTTGGCCCACAATCCTTGGCCGATATTCCTATTCCGAGCTTCCAAAACATTCGGTTCCCTCCGCAATCTGAGCTCCCTAACTATCGCAAGTATGATGGGAACAGCAATCCCTTTATCCATGTGAGGGATTTTCTATATGAGTCGGCGCAGTTCCAGTATGATGATCGCCTCATGGCGTACCTGTTCCGCCGATCCTTAGATGGAGTTGCTCTGGAATGGTTTTATTCTCTGCCACTGGAAGAGGCCGAGAGTTTCAAGGTAGTTAAGGACAAATTCATTCAGCGATTTCAAGACCGGGTCGGGCCAGAATATTCATTTACAGATCTAGTAGCAGAGAAGATGAAGCCGGAGGAAGACTTCGCCACCTATGTAGACAGGTGGAGGCAGATGGCCGCCAGAGTGCCTGACCATATTCCGAAGGAAGAGAAGGTCAAACTACTAATCTCCAATGCCACGCCGACTTTCCGCAACATCCTGGCAATGAATGACATAGCTAACATGCATCAACTCTACAGCCGGGCGCGCTTCATACAGACTCAATTCAAGGACTCCCCTATCCATTCTCTATTCGAAAACCAAAAGCCCAAGTACCACAAGAAACCGCAAGGGCCGGTTACTGAGGGGGTCCAAACAAATGAGCAAGTACAAGCCGTTGCTTTTCCGTATCAGGCCGCACCTTTCCGCTACAATCAAAACCCCCGCAATCCACAAAACTCCACTCCGCACAACTTCCAGGCCACTCCACAAAACACTCCCCCCGCCTTCACCATTCCACAAAACGCCTTCACCACACCACAACAACCATCACCACCATCACAATACCATAACGTCCCTCCACCCAGCGGCTACAGCAACAACAATCCAAACAGCAAGCGCCCGGCTCCCAGGAGAGCCCAATATCCTCCATTGCCCGAGACACTTACGGATATTTTCTCGGCACTTATGTCAGTAAATGCAATCCAACTTCCTCCGGAACGGCCTGTTTGGAACCCGGCGGTTGATCAAACCAAATATTGCATGTTCCATAGGCAGCCAGGCCATACCATAGAAGGATGTTATCAATTCCGAGATCTAGTATATGACCTTCATGAAGGGCAGAGAATCGACTGGGCCGAAATGCATAGGGCCATTGTGGAGATTAAAGAGAAGAGGAGGCAGCCGCAGGGGCAGCAAGTGCAGCAGCATCAAGCACCGCAGCCGCAGCAGCCGCCACAGCAACAGCAACCACAGCAAGTGCAAGACCTAGGCATCCATCAGAATCCGATGCCGAATCATCCACCCGCTCCTCAGCAGCAGCCGCCGGCACCAGCACAAGTTAACATGGTTCAACCACCGGCTCCCAATGCCGGGTGGTCTTTTGATGATGATGGCGCCGCACCGCAAGTAATGGCCTTCCACCACAACCTCCGCAACCCTTCCTTCATCCTCCCCAGGCAACCAACACCTTCTCCGCTCATCCTACCATCCACACCCGCTCCAGCCAACCCTCTACCGCTCTCCATCCCATCATACCCTCCAACACTTATCCCCCTCGCCATCGTCACACCATCCCCTAATCCTTCACCCGTTCTCAAACACCCACTAGCCTTCCCACCACCTGCATCGACATTCGTCACCACCTTGCCTTCCACCAATCCCTCACCTATCATCCACTCACCCCCCATTAACCTCGCTAACCCCACGCTCCACCAAAACACCTCCCCCACACAGCCTATCCCACTCATCCACCCTGCGGCACCCGTCACACTATCTTCAGATGCTGCGGCAAACTGTGCCTTAAGAAGCGGAAAGATGTTCCATCGGAATTACATTACTGCTTCCAATCCCCAGTCCACCCAGCCAACGGCCGAGCAAGAAGAGGCTGAACCTCTGCCGGGTACTCAATATGACTTGCTACATCACCTGGATAGAGTACCCGCTAAGATATCCGTGTTGGAGTTAATCAAAAGGTCCACCCTTCATCAGGATGCACTGAGGGACTTCTTGCAGAAAGTAATGGTTAGCGAAGACATGGCAGTCGACAGTTTACCAACGGCATTGGCAACTATTTCCAAAGGGCCGGCAATTACATTCTCAGAAACCGAGCTTGCACCTCCAGGGGCTCGACAAAAGCCGCTCTGCATAACAATTACCCTGAACAAAGTCGACATTGAAGCAGCATTGGTTGACACCGGGGCCTCAATTAATGTTTGCCCACTTAGTACCCTCCGAGCATGCAACATATCCGAAGAGTTACTACAGCCTACCCCCACTACTATAGCAGCATATGACAACTCAAGGCGAGCATGTCACGGGGTGATCACCATTCAGGCGGAGCTCGGTCCCCTCACTATGGCCGTGGAGTTTTATGTTCTCGACATCGACCCTATGTTCAAGGCTATCTTGGGTCGTCCCTGGATTGACACACTCGGCGCCGTACCCTCCACCGCACATCAGTGCGTCAAATTTCCCTTTCAAGGGAGGGTCGTCAAAGTTAAAAGCTTGGCCACGGTACAGACAGTCAAGGCCCTCTCAGATCAGGTTCTTCCCACACTATGGCCGAGTAGCCGGCCCGTCATATCAGTGCTTGATTTGAACTTTCCCTGGGCTTACACATCTCCCAAGCCCATCACTACTCCAGTCAATGTCAAAGTGAAGCCACAGATCCGAGATTCAAAAGGGTGGAATATCATATTGAAACTGGGCTATCAACCGGGGAGAGGCCTCGGGGCGCAACTGCAAGGAATGACTAAACCCATACCTAAGGGAAAGAAAATGGGCAGAAGAGGCCTCGGTTATAAGGAAACAGCATTATCTATGATGGGTGATTCTGGGCCACTTACATGGGATTATCGTGAGCACTTTGTCAGGGGGCCTCTCCAGCCCGGCACATTAGCTCCAGAACCGGTGCAGCCAAGAAGGGATATAGTTTGTCCAATTGCCAGTCCACCTTCCCTGCCAGGAAGGTCAAATGGTGACATGCTCGACTACAGTCAGGCCTTGCAAAGGATCTTTTCTGAAGAAGATCGCCAGAAGCAGCGAGAGGTTCGGCTCGTACAGTGGAGGCCGAAGAAGCAACCCGCGGTTAAAATGCAAAAAGTGGGGAGCTCTCCGATTGTTTTCTCTTGGTCTCCCTCACGCTTCCAATCTATCTTGCAACAAAGGGAGCCCATACCCCGTCTTCCTCCTGTCATGATAAATCCAACCATCATCGATCCACCGGAGATTCAATTCATCCCTTGTGCTCGCGGGAAGTGCCCGCGTATTGATCTGTCCACTCTACTCACTCCTCTCTCCCACAATGCTCAGCTCCATGAGATGTGGTTGTCTTCTGCTGATCCTTTCTCCAATCGCATCCTTTCCGAGATGTTCCCCATGCAGCTCCCACCTCCTCCGTCTTGCTGCATAGTCTCTACTGATCTCCAAAAAAAAACGTCAAATTTAAAACGGAGATTTCAGTGGAAGATTACGCTGTCCTGTCTCCATTCTCCTCCTCCCAGGGGCACGAGTCCCCTGCTCCTTCCCTTCCACTAAGCCTTCTCTCTCCTAGGTTAGGGTTAGGGTCTAGCGAGTCTAAGGAAGTAGAGTCAGTTAGGTCTAGAGAAGTAGGGTCTTGTTCTAGGTCGTCCAACCCTTCCCATTCTGAGCCGCGCTCGCTTGCGCATCCTTCCCGATCTGTTCCTGATAGGTTCTTGCAAGATTTGGCTCAGCGATGTCATGCTCTTCTGAAGTGTCCGGAATTCGTCGCCACGGCGATTATGATTGAAGATGAAGAGGAAATAGAAGGGGAATGGAGCGACGACGGATTAGGCGTCTATGAGGTTCTGGATGAGAAGGATCCAATAGATGAAGATAGCAACGTAGATGACACTGCCGACTTGTATGCACAAGGATTAAAGAGATTCGACCAGCCGTCGACGGCAGTGGATGAACCTACAAAGGAAATCAACTTGGGAACAGAAGAAGACCCAAGGCCTATCATTATTTCAGCTGATCTCCCTTCACAGGTAGAAGAGGATCTAATTAAGGTTCTAAGGGAGTACAGCGATTCTTTCGCCTGGTCTTATGAGGACATGCCAGGTCTTGACCCCTCCTTAGTGGAACATCGTCTCGTACTTAAACCAGGGGCAACACCTGTTAAACAAAAGTCAAGAAGATTTCACCCCCACATGGCCTTAAGGATCAAAGAAGAAGTCGATAAGTTATACAAGGCCAAGTTCGTCAGAGTAGTCTTATATCCCCAGTGGGTGGCGAACATAGTCCCTGTTCTCAAGAAGGATGGAAAAGTGCGCATATGCATTGATTTCAGGGACTTGAACAAAGCATGTCCCAAAGATGATTTCCCACTACCTCATATAGACGTCCTAGTGGATAACACTGCCGGGTACGAAGCTCTGTCGTTCATGGATGGGTACTCGGGCTACAATCAAATCCGTCTCGCCCCGGAAGATCAAGAGAAAACTTCCTTCACCACGCCCTGGGGCACGTATTGTTATGTGGTTATGCCGTTTGGGTTGAAGAACGCAGGTGCCACCTATCAAAGGGCGATGATGGCCATCTTCCACGACATGATGCACATATACATGGAAGCTTATGTGGATGACATCTTGGTGAAGTCAAGGACAAAAGAAGAACACCCCTCTATTCTGGCTAAGGTGCTGCAGAGAGCCAGGGAGTATAAGCTTAAAATGAATCCGAAGAAGTGTGTATTCGGAGTCTCTTCAGGGAAGTTGCTAGGGTTCATAGTAAGCAAACGGGGGATCCAGATTGATCCTAATAAAGCACAGGCCGTCATGGACATGCCTCCGCCGAAGAACATTACGGAACTTCGAGGACTGATTGGTCGGCTGCAATTCATTAGGAGATTCATATCTCAACATTCTCAGAGATGCCGCCCATTCTATGAATTACTTAAGGCAGGGGTAAAGTTCGAATGGAATCAAGATTGTCAAAAGGCCTATGATGACCTCAAAGAGTACCTAACCAATCCCCCGGTTTTGCAACCTCCTGTCCCTGGGAAACCCCTAATCCTATACATCTCGGTTATTGAGGACTCCCTAGGGGCGGTCTTAGCACAAGTGGATGATGAAGGGAAAGAGCGGGCCGCGTACTACCTCTCTCGGTTGTTTAATCCAGCTGAATCCAAGTACACCGCTATGGAGAAGACTTGTGCCGCCTTAGTGTGGGTAGCTCAGAAGCTTAAACATTACTTCCTCGCCCACCCAGTTAGGCTGATCTCTAGAATGGACCCAATCCGTTATCTCCTAGAAAAGCCCGTCCTTTCTAGTAGGTTAGCTCGCTGGCAGAGCTTCCTCTCTCAGTTTGACATCACCTTTGTCGTTCAGAAGGCAGTCAAGGGATATGCCATTGCTGAGCATCTTGCACATCTCCCTATTCCTCATACCGATTCCATTCAGGACGATTTCCCTGATGAGCATCTCTCTGTCCTTTCTAATCATCCCTTCTGGTCTCTGCACTTCGACGGTGCACTCAACTCCCAAGGCCAAGGGATTGGGGCTGTCTTGCTTACTCCAGAGGGAGTAACCATCCCCTTCGCTTATCAACTTCGCTTCCCTGCTACCAATAACATCGCTGAGTATGAGGCTCTCCTGGCCGGCTTGAAGCACGCCTATCTCCTAGGCGCGCGTTATTTGAACATTATAGGAGACTCTCAGCTCGTCCTACGGCAAGTTCTGTCAACTTACCGTACTCGTGACCCTAAGCTCAAACCTTATCAAGATTTGGTCACGCTCCTCGCTAAGCGATTCCGTAAGCTCATCTATATCCATACTCCTCGTTCTTTAAACATTCTAGCTGATGCTTTGGCATCCCTTGCTTCCTCCTTATCCTTCCCCCTCAGTCGTAGTACTGAGACCATCGTCGTCCAGAGATTGGACGCACCCTCCATTCAAGATCCTTGGTTCATCAACCTCAGGAAATCTGTAGAGGCGAAAGTTGAGAAGGAGGATCTCAAGGAAGTTTCATTAACAGAACTAGAGGAGATTCTGGACGAAGAGGAATTACCTTGGTATCATGAAATCGAATTATTTTGCAAAGAAGGGTCGTTCCCAGAAGGGGCAAAGGCTGAGCAGCGTAAAGCAATAAGAAGAGCCGCCGCAAGGTACACTATCATTGCAGGAGAACTATATAGGCGCGCTACTAATGGAATGCTCATGAGATGCTTGGATGATGTAGAAGCTTGGAAAGTGGCTGAGGCAGCCCATTCAAGTGAGTGTGGAGGTCATGTCAATGGCCAGGCTCTAGCAAAGAAGATCCTTAGGCAGGGCTACTATTGGCCCACTCTAGAGGAAGATTGCTCCCTCTATGTCCGGAGGTGTCTTAAATGCCAACTCCATGCTGATAAAATTCACTCTCCAGCTTCATCCCTCCATCCTATGACTGCTCCTTGGCCGTTCTCTATGTGGGCTTTCGACGTCGTCGGCCCACTCGGTGATCCTAATTCTCAGATCAAGCAGAAATCTTTCATCCTCACCGCCACTGAGTACTTCACCAAATGGGCCGAAGCCGAGGCGTACGCAGAGATCAAAGCTACAACGGTGTGCCGCTTTATCATGAAGAATATCATCTCGCGGTTCGGAGTACCAAGCAGCATCATCACCGACAACGGACCCCAGTTCGTCTCCCAAGAGCTTAAGGACCTATGTAAGAAGTTCAATATTGCACTGCATCATTCATCTCCATATTACCCTCAAGGCAACGGTCAAGCCGAGGCCACTAATAAAACCCTTCTTAAAATCATTAAGAAAACATGCGAAGCACATAAATTTTCTGATTGGCCTGAAAGATTGGTGGAAGCTCTGTGGGCTTACCGCACCTCCGTCCGCACCCCTACGGGACAAACTCCCTACTCTTTAACTTATGGATGGAGGCGGTGCTCCCATATGAGATCTTAATCCCTTCTCTTAGAGTGCAGCTCGATAAGGAACTTAATCTCGATGAACGTCGAGAGGCGTTGCTGGTCCAGCTAGAACTCTTAGATGAGAAGAGGATGAATGCGGCCGATCACGTTTCTGTTTATCAAAAGAGGGTTTCGCGCTATTTTCAAAAGAAGGTAATCGAACGAAAATTTTGTAAGGGTGAAATTGTTTTGAAACGCAAATTCATTCGGTCTGCAGGTCCTAGGTCCAAGTTGCAACCTAACTGGGAAGGGCCGTTTGTAATAAAAGAAGCTTATCCAGGGAATGCTTATCGTTTAGTAAACGCGGAAGGTGAGGAGCTCTCTCACCCGTGGAATGGGTTGTATCTTAAGCGTTTCTTTCCTTAAAAATCTAAACCATGTGCTTTTCCGGCAATAAGAAATGCCTCCCTATCTTCAAAAGAGAGTCTTGAGTAAGGCAAACACACACTACACGACGCCCCTGGTCGGGTTCCTTGTTTAAAAAGACACCGTTTTTCCTCGGCCATGCTTTGGGGAAAGTCAAAGTCCCTGTACGTTTCATTCTTCGGCTGCATCCAGGGGCAAGGAGTAAATAAGGAGGAGACAACCAATCCAAACTCCCTAACGAGAAGAGGTCTCAAATAGGGGCAAGTCCGTTATGACCTGACTCCACAAGAAAGGAAAGAAAAGAAAAGAAAAGGAGTGCTCTTTACCATGAAATCAAAAGCATCATCTCAAGGTCTGTGAATGAATTCTCAAAAGCTCCAAAAGAAAAAGAAAATTAGGCATGACAAGAGTGGCAGTACAGTTCCCCGCGGGACGTTATGAGCCCGGTCGCATGCGTGCCTAAGTGGACAAAGGTTCGATGACGGACATAAAAGCCCCGGCACAACAGACCAAATCTCTAATAAGGTTGCACGGTGAGGGAATCAAGTTCTAAAAACTTCCATATCTGGCCTAAGCTTACCCCCATGTTCTTCTTTCTTTTAGGACTGAGACGAGTACCCTAGGTATGGCGTTGGTAAAAACACCGTCACAATGACCAGGTCTCGGCCAGGGGTTGTCACACTATTTGCACGCCGGTCTCGAGACTCAAGATAAAACAAGGGAGGTCTCGTGTTGCTAGAGAGGCACTGGTTTTTCAAAATCCAAAAAACATCAAATATTTTTAAAATCCAAAAACATCAAATATTCTCAAAATCCAAAAACAACAAATATTTCTCAAAATCCAAAAAAAACATCAAATATGTTTCAAAATCTAAAAACATCAAATATGTTTCAAAATCCAAAAACATCAAATGTTTTCAAAATCCAAAAACATCAAATATTTTCAAAATCCAAAAACAACAAATATTTTCAAAATCCAAAACATTAAAGATTTTCCAAAACCCCCAAAATACCATCATATGCATAGCATGCATCGCATTTTCATTATGTTTTTTCGCCTATTTAATAAGGCTCCACCCCTTGACCAAATATCAAGAAACGGTCATTATCTAACTTGCTTCAAGACAAGGGGTTGAGTCTAAGAACAGAGCTAACTTGTTTCATGTCTAAGTGTGTGCAGAATACAGGGGCAAGCCCAAAGGTAAAAGCTCACAACTATGCAGGTTCAGGTGTGTAACGCGCCAGCATCAGACCGTTACAGTCATGTAACGGGCCCATCTTTGACCGTCACTTCCTTCAGGCGTGGGCCTTCTTCCTTTCCATTAAACCATCATTATGACGGTCTGGAACCTACCGTTACTTGAAAATAACGGCTCAAGACCCATCCGTCATATCCTTCAGAAACTGGGCTCTTGATTACTCCGATTCTGACGGCCTATCGCAGGACCGTCATTTCCATATAACGGCCCAGAGTACATCCGTCATATCCTCCAGAAGCCCCATCTGGTCACATCATTCTAGCCTTCCACATGATGGAATTCAAGATCATTTAACTAGGGCAATCTTATCTCACTCAAGCAAAGATTAATGAAATATAAATCTTGATAAAATCAAATTTGATTGTCAATAACATAAATATCTCTCATAAACAAAAGAAAATCAAGGTACATTCAACTTCTTATCCGCAAGAGGGCGGATTCTTCTCAACTCTTTCAAGTAATCTCGGCGTGTTTCGTCGCTCTCTTCAACTTCTGCTTGCCACGGACGCACCTTGCTGATCTCCCACATGGTCAGCGCGTTCCGGATCGCTCTTTCATCTTCCTCGGTCCCCATCTTCCTAGGTAGAAGGGGAGGGTAGTGTGATAGTGCAGAAACGCTGATTCGAGGTAATCCGATCTGAAGATGGCATCGGTGCGGGTTGTAGATCGCCATGGTAGTGTTCCCTACTAGCTGGAGGTCGAGGCCTTGGCGCCGCGGTATTTTGAGAAGAGCACTTCGGAGGACTCTTGGTCGCATGATGAACTTGTCCATTGGTAAAGTGTTGAAGAAGAGGCGCCATTCATCCCGAGTTTTCTTATCCGCTGTCTTGCATTCAACCTGAGGAGAATATCCAAATGCCCCTCCAATAAAGAAGAGAGGGTGGCTCCCGAAGAGTCCGGCTTGCTGAGATTATGTCTTCCTTAGGAAGGAATTTGACTCTCACTCCTATCCAGCACTCAAGGAGTATCATGGAACCAAACAAAAGCCCTCCTAGGCACGCCGAGCTTAGTCCTTCATAGAGGTATGAGAGGACCGCTTGAGAGATAGACATACCCCGCCACAGCCCGCTAATAATACCAAGGTTTTGGATATCTAAGAGGTGGTCGGTAGTGGTAAAAAGAAAGACTCCACACAAGCAAACCGCTACCGCCTTGGCTATTGCTTCATGTCTCTCCCACTTATTTTTACAATGAGACACTATCCATTGGGCCAAGGGTATCAGGTGAACGTGGTGTGGGCTGATCATGGTCCTCACGTCCTTCGGGTTATGAATGAAGTCACTTAAAATTAAGGACGGGTCAATAGGCTCTATTGTGTAGCAAACCCGGTCCTCATCCCCCACCTTGGTCTTAGGAAGGGCTAGGTAGGTTTCTACCTCCTCCAATAGGACGGTTGCTTCGAAGGAAGGAAAGATGAAAGTATGAGTTTGTGGATGCCATAGTTCCACAAGTGCTGAAAGGCTTGGCCAATCGAAAGACAATTTCTGGAAATTCTTGCCTAAAACCAAGAGAGGTTGGAGGTGCCATGCTTTGAGGATGGATGTGACCTCTATGGGAAGTGCCTTTACCATGGGAGCCACCCACTTTAGATTGGAATAACACCTTGGGCCGGGAAGGGGCTTGAGAAAAGAAAGGAGGAAGTCATGAAAAGAATAAGTGCAGCAAAATTCTGAACTTTGGATGAAGTTATAAGTACTTACCACTCTTTGGACGTTAGAGCTTAAGTGCTTGGGAATTGAGGTTAGCCGTTGAAGCTCTCTATGTTCCCTCCTGGCAGCTTTAGGGCCGGCGTAAGCTTTCTCCTCCATAGCCATCTCCTCGAAACTCCTCTTCATCATGTTTTCTGCTCTTTAGAGAGGGCTCTTCAAACCCTAGAACAGAGGTTTTAGCAAAGCTGCGATTTTGATTAAGGTTTTAAGTTGCCAAGGCTTATATTCAACTTTGAAGGGTAAGACTCGGGCTAGAAGGCTTTATCTTCAATTAGGATAAGTCCTAGCGATGGTTTAAGTGGCTAAGCCTCGGGTTTTTAGTTATCTCGGCTCAATCCGATTCGGATTGCGACCCAGACTCTAACGGTCAATCGAGCGGCCGTTACTTCACTCCGACGCGCCATCCCTCGACCGTCGCATTTTCTGTGGGTTTCAATTCCCCGAATCGTGTTCTGTGGAGAGTAACGGTCGTAGGGTCTACCGTCGCTTTCTGTAACGCTCTATCCCTGAGCCGTCACATTCTCAGCCACTTGGTTCTTTCTCTTCTGGGCTAAAACGCTTCCTGACGGTCTTACTTCTGACCGTCTCTTGATTCTGACGCGTCCCATTCAGACCGTCACATTTTCCTGCTAGTTACCCTGCCCGACTAACGTTCTGCCATGATCAACGGTCTGACCCTTGGCCGTTATCTGTCTCTGACGCACCATCAATTGGCCGTCGCTTATCCTGAAGCCCCACAGCCCGTGTGGGCCTCTGATGATTAACGGTCTCTCACCAGAGCGTCACTTGATTATGACGGTCCGATCTTAGACCGTCACTTTCTCTGCTGCTGGGTTCAAGCTATTCCTTTAATCCTTGACTAGACCTGGCGGTCTTTCACATTTATACACCTCATCTTCTTCCCATTTTCATACATGCATTCCGGCATACATCTCATTCATTCATCCACATTTCATCCATCCTGTACATTTCACATTCATTCATGCACGCTCGCATCAAATTAAAACCAAACAGAAAAATGAAAAAGATAATTTCATTCCATTTTTGCTAAAAGTTATATGCAAATAAAAAAACATAAAAAAGGCATCATTCGGCCGGCTTATCCGCCGGGCCACCCTCATCCTCTCCACCCTCGGGTTTCCTGGGTGGCGGTGCTATGGAAGCACTCTCCTCCTGCTGTCCTCTCTCTGCCCTCTCATTCCTCCGCTGGGCGGAGGAGCTGACGAGGAAGTCCCCTACTGAGCCGCTAGGGGCAGCGCTCCTATGTATCCCACTCTGGGAGGTACCTCGCTCCGGTCCCCGGCCAATCATCCGCACCGTCCGCTCCAATGTCCGCAGCTCGATCTTCAGTGTAAAGATCTGACGCCGCGTCTCTCGTGCCTCGGTCCGGTAGCGATCCAAGTCGGCCGTCCCGATCCGAAGCTCCTCCACCTCAGCTCGCGCCTGCGCTAACTCCTTCCGGAGTTGTTCCATCTCTGGATCATCTGGCCGTCGCAGGGTCTCCGCTCTCTGCCGGGCCATCTCTGCCCGTACCAGCTCCGTCTCCGCTCGGGCTCGATCAGTCTCGGCCCTGCTTCTCTCTACTTCGGCTACTGCTGCCGCTAGATCCCTCGCCTGTAGATTGCAGTTCACGTCATTAGTCATAAAGCATTTAATTAGGCATAATCATAAGTTTTCAGTCTCTTACCCGCTCCGCGAGGGTGGCCTCCGCCTCCTCGGCCCGGGCAATTGCCCGAGCAAAGTCAGCATCCCGCTCGGTCCTATCTCCCGCAGGCTGCGAGGACGATGACGGGGCATCTGGTCCTGCTCGTTGGGCTCCCTCAGCCCGCTGCATTTAGAAGTCATAAGTTAGTTGGCATTTGCATTTGCATCATGAACATCATTCCATAAATCATAAGCATTTAAGTTTTAGTCTCACCAAGAGCTCCAGGGCAGACCGGTACCCATCCCGCTGTTGGATGGTGGAGTGGAGTAGCCCTTCTAGCTCGGCTATCCGTCCTTCTGGGTCTAGCTGCATTTAGAAAGCATAAGTCAGCATCCATCATCTTGCAGGTTCATATAGAAAGGTTTTAGGTTTAGAATTGCATACCGGTCGTCGGGTACCTCGGTATACCCGGTCGCCGTAGTGTCGAGCGAAGGCCTTCAGGTAGGCCTCGTCGCTCTCGTCCCGCTCCTTCACGGCCCTGCCTCGCTGCCTCCAGTCGAGGACGTACTTCGCCTTCCGGGCGCGCCAATCCACACTCCCACTGATGCCCCTCGCCGACTTGCCTGGGCGGTCATCGTTGCGATGCGGAAAGGTCACCTCGGGCTGGTGTAGTCCCCGAGTCCGCAGGATCAGCCTGTAGTGCAGAGGCTCGATGATATGGATGCAATGCAACCATATGTCTCGCCCCCGGTACGATAAGGACGCCTCCACCCACGGCTGTCCTGTGTAGCCCTCGCTGCGGTACGGGGTCCATCTCACCTGAAAGCATTTCATTCATTTGTCAGCATTTGTCAGCATTTGTCAGCATATAAAGCACATAGAAATCATTTTGAGTCTCGGGCTTACCGATGTATGCGGGTAGGAGTCCAGGTCGTCCTGGATCGTCCGGGTCAATCTGAGGATCGATCCCGTGTCCCTCGCCACCGACCATCGCCTCGCGATTGGTATGAGGCCGGGATGGAGTAGCGCACCTCTCCCAATGCCTGGAAGGTACATGTAGCTCCAGACCTGCATTTAGAAATCAAGTCAGTCGAATCATTTGCATAAGCCATTTTGCATAAATCATTGCATAATCATAATCATGGCATAATAGAAAGCATTTAAAGTGCATTTACCTGTAGGAAGGGCGAGAAGCCGCCCAGCATCGTCTGCCGGTCCGTGGTGCTCAGGGAGTCGAACAGGAATGCTAGTACGGCTGCCCCCCATGCGTACTTCCTCACTCTGCTCAGATCCTCTATCAACGGCAGCAATCTGCAGCTGATGACATCTGCCCGAGTCGCGAACAGGAGCTTCCCGAACAGTAGCATCAGGAAGCGTCTGAGCACTCTGTCTCCCTCTGCTCCTGCCTCTGCCGCCACGCGAGGGCGCACCTGATCAATCACTCTGCCCAGATGCTCTCCGGCAGCTCTCCTACGGTGATTGCCGCTCCCTCAATCCCAAACTCTCCTGCAGCACCGATCTCGCGAGCTGGGAAGAGGACTGACTCGGCCTGATCAGATCTAGCCCGAGCAGCTGCTGCGCTATCTCCCGGTAGTCCCCGTACGTCCATCCAGTCACTGCGGAGCCGTGGACTCTCAATCCTGTAATCCTCGCTATGTCTTCCAATGTGGGGATCATGTGGCCCCACGGGAAGATGAAAGCACGGCTGATCGGGTCCCATCTCTCATGCAGTGCGTATAGCAGTGGCGTATCCATCCGGATCACCTCGATGCTAAGCACCTCGGCGAATCCCATATCGGCGAGTCTCTCTCTCTGGTAGTCGGGCAGTGCCTGGTATACCGCCCGGATCTGAAGCCAGGAAATCCGTGATCTCCTCTTTCCCTGCATTTGCATATTAGATCATTAGTTAGTCAATTTGCATCATGTAATCATTGCATAAACATCCATAATTTAAAACAAAAACAAAAATTTGAAAATTGAAAACCCTAAAAAATAGTTTAATTCCCTGGCAGAAGTGACGGCCCTGGGTTGGGGCGTCGCTTGTCTCTGACGGCCTCAGCTTGGAGCGTCAGGGGAGTGACGGTCGCTGGCAGGACCGTCACATCCTCTGCGTTTGGGAATTTTTTCCTTACATCCCATGGCTTCCCACTGTGGCCAAATGGCCTACAATTGTTCCTAATGGGTTCGTGGACCCATTTCTACCCTTATCCCCCACATGCATCCATAAATAAACACAAAAATCAAAATTTGAAAAATTAGGGCGGAGGGCCTACCTCGTGGTCCATGGCTCTCTTCTTCTTCTTCTTTGGTTCCTTGGGCTCCTCTGCACCCAAGGGAACTTCCCCCTCGTCCCCCGTAGTCGTGGGAACTTCTTCTTCTTCCGTTTGGCCTCCCCTCGTCGGTTGTTCCTCTTCCACCGGCGGGATCACCTCCCGTTCAATCCGGCGGTGAAGCCGCCGTATTGCCATCCTTTTCCCTCTCTCTCTCTTCTTTGGTGGCGGCTGGGGTGCCTCGTCGCCGGCCATTGGAACGGTGGGGACGGTGGTCGCCGGAGCTCTCGGTTTTTTTTGGGTTTTTGGTTGATTGGAACGGAATGAACGGGCCGTGACCGTTCGGTTGTTTTTTTGAAATCTCAGGAAATGTGACGGTCTATCGACCGGCCGTCACATCCTCCTGACGCTCCTGTTTGAGGCCGTTACATGTGTTGAACTGCTTTATCGAAGAATGTGAACCGCCTTGATTATGACGGACTAGGTGTGATCCGTTACTTGATGTGACGCCCCTACATCTGACCGTTATATGCTTGCAAGTTTCTTGATGAATTGGAAGGTCTAATTGATGCTTGAACAAACCCTATTGTCTATATGATGTTCCTATTTGATGCTTCTTATGGTTATGCCTAATTCTTATCATGATTATTGTCCGGCTAACCTATCTTTCATGAAGGATTATAAGCAAAAGTCATACTTGGCCTTCCGTCAGGCAGGTAAGTCAGGTATTGTATATCATTCCCTCATTCCCTTAATGCATTACTATATGTTACTTGTGATATATTACCTCGAGAACCGGCTGGTCATTCATGTGTCCTGGGATCTGATGTTCCCCTTAAACAAAAATGATGATGATCTAAGTTCACATGTTTAATCGTTGGATAAGCCATTAGATTGAAAAATTTGGGGACGATGGTTCTGTCTTGCACGCTGTGGTTGCAGATAGTGTCCTGACTCTGATTTCTCCAATCTAGCAATATTATTCTCGAGTATTTGCTATTTTTTCTTTCTTTGCATTTGTCTTGAAGATTTCTTTTTCCTTTAGCCCAGCATGCATCATACGCATTCTTTGAGCATTCGTGAAGTTTCATCTGTTCAAGATATCTCAGTGATGGTGAACAGCTGTGTTCTTAATCCCGAATAAGGAGAATCATTCCATTCTGAATTAGAAGGTTTCCTTCGATTTGCTCGCTTGATCTGGTTCGCTGAAGATTCCTGTCTGGAGTTTAGTCTCTTTCCTTTCCGTTGCCTCCGGCGGCTAGCCGTGTTTCCTTTCCTTAGTTAATTAATTCCTCCAGACTTGCATCCTTTGGTTGGCTATTTCCTTGTGATCAATTTGAAGTTTTCCAGAAAATTCTTGTCGCTTGTTGGTAAAGAACGGGTGTCGTTTACCTTAACGCCCTCTTTTTGATACACTCCGCTTCATCTCCGCTTCATCTCCATGTTCCATTTCACTACCGCTTCACCTCTGCTCGTTCCCCTGCAAAGAGGACGTTAAGGAGGGGCATCTGTTGACACCCGTTTTATACCCATAAGTCGGGTCATCTCCTTATTCATTCAATATGATGTTCCGAGTTGTTCGCTTTTCATCGAGTCTCCTGATCAGTTGAAGCCTGTTTCTTTAGTCTTTTCCTGGATAAAGAATTGGCTCCCGGTGGCATTTCGTTGGATAAGCTTAGCAAAGCCCTTCTCTTCTTTCTTGAATCTCAATGCTAAATAACGGTCCCAGACAGGTGCGTCACTTCCTTCTAACGGACGGATCTTAGACCGTTACTCTTTGAAGAGTTCTAAGGCTTAAGGCCACGTGTTCCGTGCTTACCCTGTTAACCCCACGTTGATAATAACGGTCTGTCGTGCAGCCGTTATTTCCTTATGACGCCCTATGCCTTGGCCGTCATTTCCTTGAAGAGTCCAGCTTGTTGGGGCTTCTTTCCGTTGATCTTATCTCTTGGATAAGGTTGAAAGTAACGGTCGTTCCTTGATGCGTTACTTCCAAGTGGCGGTCTATCGTGCAGCCGTTACTTCTTTCCGGGAGTCCTGGCAGTTCAGGCCTTTTCTCTGCTACTCCGTGTTTGAGATAAGAACTTGGATTGACCTTATCTCTTTCTAATCCGATCCTCAGGACTTCCCGTTTGTTTCTTTGGACTCTTGGTGATATTATCCTCAAGGATTTGCTAAGACTTATCCCTTTTTCCTGCTGAATTATCCTCTACTCGACCTACGAGTTTTGAGGGTCTATAAATAGAACCCTTGAATTCATGGCCAAGGAGGAGGAGATTTTGATTCACGACGAAGTGCTGCCGAACCCAGGAGCCATCTTCATCCAGGAGGAGTTGCTTCCCACGTCCATCCATCTTCCAGTCAAGGGAGTACTTTTGTTTTGATCTTTCAAGTTCATCTTTGCATGCTTGAGTTCTTCCTTGGTCTTTTTCAAACAAAGCATTGTCCCTCCTCCTCCTCCACGTTTTTCACTGTTGTTCTAAGCATACAAACATCCTCCCAACTTTTAAAAACGCCCAGAGGGGTTAAAAAACCAAAACTCCCCGGTAATTCCCTCTCCTTTTGATGTTCTTAAATTCTTTAAGAATTGATGCTATGCTTGCGAAGAGGGCTGATTGAGGTTGTCTTGTCTTGTCTTTTTTACTTCTTTGGCAGGTTTACAGGTTCATTAGCACGAGGCCCAAGTCTTCTAGCCGGCTGGAAGAGTTGGAGTTAAAAGAATTCAAGCTTTACTACTGCAGGTTATCTGACGGTCTGGTGCAGGAGCGTCACTTTCTTCTGGCGGTCTAGGGTGAGACCGTTACTTCCAAGCGACGCACGGGTCTCTGGCCGTTACTTCAAGCTGATCTGCAGGCTTTCCTTGGTTTTCTCTCCCGTGGGCGGGTGCTTCATTCACCTATTTCTAAGGTATATTCGAGTCTTTGACTTGTGTTTACTTTGGTGGCGATCACATCTTTCCTTAGTGCTGGGTAATAGCTATTTCCTTCATCACATCTTTATTTCCTTGCTCGTTCCACCCTTAGTGGTGTGTTTTTATTTACTCCTTGCTCCACGCCCCGGCGTGTGTTTTTTCCTTTTCCTTAGCGTAATTGGATTGAGATAGCATGCCCATGCTAGAGCTAGCTATGATTGCCTAGGTCCATGTTCACATGTTCATAGGTTTGAGCGGATCTTTGATTGCTTGTTTGTCATCTTGCCATATTACTTAGCAAACCTCAAAAGTAAGATCAAAGATAGGCAAATAAATATCAACAAGTAGCAGAGATAGATTGATTCTTCATGACACACATGCCTCTCACTTATTTTTCATCCATTTTTTTTCTTAAAATGGGAGGCAGTAGTTTCTCAGAATCCAATCCATTGCTCTACCATGAAGACAGAGTTATGGCGTATTCCACGTGCATTCATGCTATATTTTTGGATTTATATTAACTGTTCAGCACGGGCACAGGTAGAGAAACCGACTTACTACTAAAAAGCATAAGTCTTCAAAATCATGTGACAGAATCATAGTTATGGTTTGAATTTATTGAAGTAGTACAGTCCAAATCCTCATTACTACACTCAACCTCTACTCTTATTGATTACCTTGGTGATTTTATTGAAAGATATGGTTAGGTTATTCAATGTTTTATCAAGGAATGAGTTTACACTTTTTCTCCCCCTCAATTTGAGAATCCATGCTGAAATAAAAAAATAATGTTGGCCAGGATGAGATAGAAAGACACAGGGAATGGAAGGTATGGATGATGATGAATGAGTGAAGATGAATCTGAGCCCAAACAGTTTAAACAGACCAGAAGATTCCCTACCAGAACTAGTGCCAACCAGGAACCTGTCTAAAGTGGACATTTGCTTCCGTACAGATCCATTGTTGACCATGGGACTGTCTATTGTCGACATCTGCGTAGTCACAGAACCAAACAGTTTCCTGTCTTGATGTCTTGGTCGACCAATGCCCTGTCGTTGGTCGACCACCAGAGCTAAACAGTAGCAGTGCCAGGAATTTGCAGAATGTTACTTGAGTAACAGCCGACACCAGAGCTTCCAAACACAACCAGTACCATAGATCTAACTAACATATCTAATTACAGAAATGACAGAAAGCTATACAGAGAACACAGGAATATGAGCATTTCAAGAATTTTCAGGAGATATTCTACATATCCCCAACTCCCTTCTTAGAGTTGAAAACCTGTCATTGTTAAGGGGTTTAGTGAAAATATCTACCAATTGTTTTTCAGTTTCTACAAATTGAAGCATGAAATTTCTTTTGGATACCTCATCTCTCAGAAAATGATGACGGATCTCAATGTGTTTTG